>CAJZBX010000049.1:1800000-2314867 GCA_914767735.1 Anoplius nigerrimus | reverse complement strand
AACCGCTGACGTTGCAAGGATGTCGGTGTTAGGTTACGTTATGGTACGGTAGGTACATCACCACGTTCATTCTTTCATACGTTGGGTGTCGCCTTGTTCTACGGTGGTACGTTACCACGTTCAAGGTCGTCGGTGGCACGTCGCCTTGTAGCTTCACCGTGTTGTAGACCTAACCGCTGACGCTGCAACGTTTCTCGCAGGAGATAGGCGCATTGAATAAGAACACATAGAATCATAATTCAATTGTTTCTTTATTTCATTTTATCGAAGCGGGTACAATAATAATGGTGATAAGTCGCAAAATAAGATGTCTTATAAGCAATACACGAACAATCGCTAAATCGAGGCGTGTACAATAATAATAATGATAAGTCACAGAATAAGATGTCTTATAAGTAATACACCACGAACAATCACTAATACTAAACAATTATAATTATTCATCGCGGGGCGTATTAGCCATTTTTATGATATCTGGCAATGCCAGCGCCAATAATTCGCAATCAATAATATCATTAGTGTCATAATCAGTACTGTCGCGAATTGCAGCGATCGCTTGCTCCTCATCAATAAATTGATTGGTTTGAATTTGTTTGGCTCGAACAATCTCTACAAAGTTGTCGAACTTGGTACTAAGGCTACATACAACACCATTTAATTCTTCATACCGCAAAGCAATACATTCTTTCAGTTCGAGCATAGATTGAAATGTTGACGGTTTCATGAGTATAGTATTATCGCCAACCGTAAATTTATACATCTTTGACGCATACATAACGCAAGTCCGTATCGTCAACTCGAATATTTTTACCTCTGAGGTCGATTGTCGTTCCCAAAACATGTTTTCTATTTCAGCTCGTTTCCGCAGTATTTTTTTCCAAACATTGTATTGAAGCATTATTTTGTTCCCCGATTGTCACCGAGCACCAATTGAACGACAGCCGGTGGTCCGACGGCAATGCAAATTTCCAAGTGTTTGAAACATGATGCAGTTAGTGGATATCTTCGTGCCAATACAAGCGTCATGTAGGAGGGTGAACGCGAAGCGCTGAGAAAGAAATTAATGGTGCAAATACAATATTGAATTCTGTAATAGATATCATAGACAAAAAAAGTAATTACTTTATTCGTTTATGAGACTCACCGTTCACGTTCACGCTCGCGTTTCATGAAGTGCTTAACTTCTCCAGTATTGTCTGATTCAATGGGATTGTAATATCTTGCACCAACATGTAGATTCATGTTTCTCTCAATATACAAGTCCAAAAACGTGACAAAAATGTAGCTTACACTTTGCGACCTACACCAGTCTCTCTCAAAAACTCGACTAATGCAACAGCTCTTCACTCATCGCAACGATCATACCATATCCCTTCCTATTGACAAATCCCCCTCCATCGACGAATTAGCAAATTAAGCAAATTAAGCAAATTCATACTATATCTTCTTCTGCGAATATGCAGAGATATCAACACCATACGTGACTATGTAAGGGATATGCAGAGATATGTATTACGATGTGAATTAACGAATTAAGCGATTCGCACCATATCTTCTTCTGCGAATATGCAGAGATATCAACGCCATACGTGACTATGAAAGGGATATGCAGAGATATCAATTACTATGTGAATTAACGAATTACGCAAATTCACATCACATATTTTTTCTACGATTCTAATTTCTGCTAGCACATGAGTTTCCAAGGAAATACATCCTATACATTTTTTCCCCCACTGCGAAACATGTTATAAGAGAGTCCTGCGAATCCTCCTCATTATGAGTATAGAAACATTGTTCTAGAAGTTCATATCGGTTTTAGCGTTTTTTTTGTCAAGTTTAGTATCCTTAATATCAAGTGCAACAATGGCTGACATATCCGCGGAACGTGAACTATTGAATCAGTCCAAACACGTGACATCACTGGCCGAATATAATGTTGGGTTAACAAGTATGACGAATGTCTTAAATTATTACAAGAAACCGGACGAAATAAAATTCCACGTTTATCTGTTGGAGCCAGGACCTCATTGGTTGCACGTATCGCACGTCTCGAAGGAGTGAAGTGTTTATTAGATAGGCGATTCATACAGACTTCCATAGTTTGGCGCGAGATCGAAACAGCTTTCGCAAGGCGTATTCTGACAGCGATTGTGGTAATTTTAATCATATAGAACCTCGACATTTTTTTGAAGATGCCAGGAACACAGTGATTGAAAAATGTGCGAAACATTTTAAGTATTCATAATACTATTAAAGTGAATACCGTGTTTACTGGTGAATTTGTGGCTGGTGATAAGCAAATGGACAAGACCATTAATACAAAAAATTTTGAAATGTATCAAACTTCTGATATTTCGGAGTGGTACGATACACATGTCATCGAATCCACGATGTCATTGCTGGAGGAATTTCAAGAACGTGACAGTGGGTGGGCATTATCACGTATACTTCATTTAATGATTAATGTCAACAAGCACAACCCACTTCGTGCAGGGTGTGATATTAAGTTACCACGTGAAATAATGCTAAAACACGCGGTGGTTAATGTTAAATCGAGCGATTAATGCATGTTTCGCATGGTCTGTGGTTGCTGCGCTCTATCCGGCCAAACAAAATGTCCAGAGGATAAACCAATATCCTCACTACACCACAGTATTGAATCTTCAAGACATTGAGTTTCCCATGACACTGAATCAAATATCAAAATTTGAAAAATTAAATAATGTATCTATCAACGTATATAGCTTCGAAATGGGGGAGGAGAGAGGAAGAACATGTAAGATATTTCCAATACGTATTTCAAGTTGTAATAATGATAGACACATTGATATCTTGTATGTGCAAGATCAACAAAATGTGGGGCATTTCATGTGAGATCAAGAATTTGTCCCGACTTGTAAGCTCTCAATTAAGCAAACATAACAATAAAAAGTATATCTGCAAACGGTATGTTAATACTATGAAAACAAATTTGAGTAAGTAAGTAATTTACACAATTGCATAACTCACACTTTTATATTTTTTAGCTGCTTACACTACTTCCATACTAAAGAGAAACTGGAACAACATGCAGCAGACTGCATTGAGTTAAACGATTGCGCTATACGTTTGCCTGACGAGTCTAACAAATGGTTAAGTTTCACACAAACCATAGTAGGAAGGAGCGTGTTCCATTTGTAATTATGCAGACATTGAATGCATCTTAGAGAAGACTATAGAGGACAATGATGAAATAACGTTAAAATCATATTCATATCAGCATCACAAAGTATTTAGTATAGGATATTATATATGCTGCTCGTATAATGATTCATTATCCGAATTCCGATATCAGCGCGGTACAAACTGTATTTCATGGTTTGTTGAAGAACTAAATCAATAGCACACCGAGTAGAAAACATCTTATCCACAATCACACCCATGGTAAAAATGATGGAAGAAGAGTGTAAAACGTTTCGTGATGCAACACATTGTCATGTATGTGAAAAACCGTTTCAATCACAGGATTCGAGGGTGCGCGATCATTGCCATCTTACTGGACGATACAGAGGTCCTGCACATTCAAATTGTAATTTGAATCACAAAGATTCTTATACTATTCCAATAATATTCCATAACTTATCCGGTTATGACGCACATTTTATAATAACTGAAATAGCCAGTGCAATTAAGGGTGCAATCAACGTACTACCAATAACGAAAGAAAAGTATATATCATTTACAAAGATTGTAGAGGACACGTGTGACAATCCTAAGAAACCACATAAAATTACGTTTCATTGACTCATTTAAAATTTCTTAACTCCAGTCTTGACAAATTGGCATCTTTCCTAAGCAGAGATAAATTCAAAATTCTACATTCACAATTTCAAAATTTGTCCACAGAGAAAATTGAATTATTAATGCGGAAGGGTGTTTTTCCATATGAATATTTAGATAGTCCGGATAAACTTCAGGATCGGTGTTTACCATCTCGTGAAATGTTTTATAGTTCGCTAACGGGGGACACGGTGTCTGAAAACGATTATGCGCATGCATTGGATGTATGGCAAAGATTCGACATTAAAACATTAGGTGAATATAGCGACTTGTATTTAAAAACAGACATTCTTTTATTGAGTGATATTTTTCAAAACTTTCGCGATAGCTGCATCACAAGCTATGGACTGGATCCCGCACATTATTATACATTGCCAGGATTCACGTGGGATGCTATGTTGAAACATACAAAAAATTACATTTGAATTGCTCACCGACATTGACATGGTCATGTTTATCGAGCGGGGAATCCGAGGTGGTCTGAGCCAATGTTCTAATAGATACGCACGTGCTAAATAATAAGTACATGCAGTCTTACGATCCCACAAAATCCTCAACTTATCTCATGTACTACGATGTAAATAATTTGTATGGGTGGGCAATGTGTCAACCACTACCGTATGCTAAATTTGAATGGGTCAATGACATATCAAAATTTCGATGTATCATCGATCGCTCCAGATTCATCCATCGGTTATATTATTGAAGTTGACTTGGAGTATCCGCAACATTTGCATGATCTGCATGCCGATCTCCCATTCTGTCCAATACGTGACAAACCGGTGGGTAAACGAAGTGTAAAACTTCTAGCAACCCTGTTCAATAGGAAACGTTACGTGTTGCACTATCGCAATCTGCAACAATGCATACGCCACGGCCTTCAAATAATAAAAATTCACCGTATCTTACAATTCGTTCAAGCGCCATGGCTTCGGAGTTACATTGAACTAAACACCCAGTTTAGAACACAAGCCACAAACAATTTCGAAAAAAATTTGTACAAATTAATGAATAACGCGGTATTTGGTAAAACTATGGAGAATGTGCGTAATCACGTTAACGTTAAGCTTGTAACTAAATGGGAGGGGAGGTACGGTGCAGAGACACTGATATCTAAGCCAAATTTTCATAGTAGAAGCATTTTTTCAGATAAATTAACAGCTATAGAATTGCGTAACGTTGAGATTAAATTCAATAAACCGATTTATGTAGGAATGTCTATTCTGGACATATCGAAAACATGCCTATACGATTTTCATTACAATTATATTAAACCCCTCTATCAGGAAAAATGTAAAATAATGTATACGGATACCGATAGTTTAATTTATCATTTTGAGTGTGATGACGTTTATGAGCTAATGAAACGTGATATTATTAAATTCGATACCAGTGATTATCCTATTAATAATGTATATGGAATACCCCTTATGAATAAGAAGGTACCTGGACTGATGAAAGATGAAAACAATGGGATGATAATGCATGAATTTGTTGGTCTGAGATCCAAGATGTATTCGTTCAAGGTGTATGGGCAAAACGATCAGAAAAAAATTAAAGGTGTGAAGAGTAATATTGTTGCACGCACAATAAGTTTTGACGATTACATAAAATCTTTGAGAGACTCAATTGAAATAGTGCGCCGCCAATCATGCATAAGGTCAAAGCTGCATGAAGTTTACACTGTTTCCGAAGCGAAGATTGCGTTGAGTCCATACGATGACAAGCGATACATCACACCTGGTTCTACAGAAACGTTACCATGGGGGGCATTATAGGATACCAACAGAAAACACATAAATAATAAGTCAATACATTTATTATTGTAAATACATATATAAATTGAAAAAAAAAACAATTATTTAACAATAAACATGGTTTATAAGATATTACTCTTATGTATCCACGAATTATGCGATTTGTCAAAGCCTAACCATTTTACATAAACTTTATCATTTTTTCCTTCGCAACACCTTTTCAACCAGATGAATGTTAGGATCAGCAGTAAGACGCAGTTCATGTTCATAGAATCCTCCCGCGACAGGTTTTCCGTTAGAATCCTTGAGGAGATAGGTTACAGGATTAGTTATCTGCACTTTGTCGATGGAAAATACCTCTGTGCTCCAATTCGGTGTATAACCCTTATCGAAAACTGTTTTGAAACTTGCTCACACGTACAGAATCGCCGACTTTGAACTTTGCAGGTGCGGCAATCTTTATATTATTGTACACCGTTTTTAAGAGTTTATTGGCAATGGTTGGAGTAACATCCACAGGGCGCATACCAATAGTTCGATGCTTTTGCTTATTATAATCCATAATTAAACGTGGGTAGCACATCGATCCATCTGTAGGTTCCATTGAGTGTAAAAAGTTTCCACATTTTATTCTTCAGCGTACGATTGAATCGTTCAACAACAGATGCCTTCATAACCGAATATGTTGAGTAATGGTTAATATTATGTTTCTTCAAAACTGTTTGCATAGTGATGTTATAAAATTCCTTTCCTCTATCAGTTTGCAAATTTTTTGGACATCTTCCATCGTTTTGAATTATTCCAGAAAATGCATCGGCTACATCTTTTCCACTCTTACTTTTTAATGGTGCAGCCCAGGCATACTTGCTCAACACATCAATAACCGTAAGTATGTAGTGGTAACCCTTGTTGAGTTGTGAATACGGACGCATCTCAACAACATCTGCTTGCCACAGATCGTCCATATCCTCGCACTATAACTCTTCTACGGGGGAATGATCTTCTCGCTGAGGAATGCAATTCATCCACCAGTCTGCGCTTTTCGATACTGTAATGCTTCTCCTCTCTATACATTTTTTTTACTGCACACATATTTTTTTTTTACTACAGATTATTCGTTTTTTTTCTAAATAAATGTAATACGATTGGGGCACGCAATGATTTTACATGACAACGCCCGCCCTGTTTCAAAACAATACTGACAGACTGATATTTTATCAACACAATATAAAAACATCTCAATCCGATATCATATATGCGGCTCTAGTTTATATCGAGATGATTATCTTCAATTATTGAAGTCGAAGTAGATAATGTGTCTACATTATGGACATCATTTCGCAGTGACAGCATTTCTTGTTCGATGAAACTTAATCTGTTCTCAATGGTTTCCAGCCGCTCTCTAAAATGCGCATATTCCTTTCCACATATGATTTATTAGCTGCATCGCTATCAAACTGTGGCTCAGCCACATGTTGAATCTTGCATGATCTCGCATCAAAACGCGTGATGTTAGACAAAGTGCGTTACTGCGCACATAATTTCGAAGTATCCCACTCCATTTATAATAGTCCATTGATAGTCTACTTTTGTCTCGCGAGGATCCAAATTTATTGATCGACATTTCCATGAGAACTGACACATTTTGTTGAAGCTTAATTCAATTTATAATGAAACCAGCCTCTCGAAGTTCCTCGATGATCGATTGAAATTCATTGCTGTGAGTATTATTACCAGCATGGCGTGAAGCTTCGAGCAGCCGCAAACGGTCCACTAACTCGTTGGGATCGTTCCAATAAATGTAATCGATTGAATTATTGTTTAGCATCATTGTAGACGGTTCTGCGAAACCTCGGCCTACCTTTCTTTTAGATAGTAAGGGGCCAATTATATGTTTGTACTTGTGTCCCTTATTACCTAATACAGGATTTTGCACATTGTGTTCACGTCTGTGAGCATTCGTTGCCAGCAATATGTCTCTATATTTTTGTTTGTCAGCTTCGGTGTAGATGGTATCGTCGGGGATTCTTTTGAAAATAAGTTCATAAATACCAGGTGTTCCCACATATCGTACATCTCCTATTAATAAATTATCATCTTTATCCACATCAAAACGCTTATCTCCAAGCATCATTCCGTTACCGTCAAAATATACTCCATAAACGTAATCTATCTGATTATTTTTATCACTGCGCAGAACTTCCCCCACATATTTTTGTCCCAGTTTTCCAAAATGGGTACGCAACATTTCCTGCCCATCAAATGTTTGGAGTTCACGTCTAATTGATGTTGCTAATGGTTCATTTGAGATTTCGAAGACCTCTTCATCGACATGCGGTGAATGTGCAGACGAGGGTTCACATGACTCGGAAATTCCGCTGTTTGTGATAGGCGCAGAACTTCGCATATTTATGCGCTGTCTCTTTGCCGCAATTGGTGTAGATGTTAACAGGGAATGGTCTATGACATCGTGTGAACGTTTCCGATTTGTTTGACATAATTTCTTTCGCATTGACACGTTTCTTTCAGGAGCTGGCGTAACATTCGCTGACTCCACAGCTATTTCCTCCACCGAGGTGTTAGATTTCTCACCGCTGACGTTCTCCGCAATCTGTTTTAGAGGATTGATGATAGGTTTCAGTTGTCGCTCTAAGGTCATATCTTCTTCAATCCGACCAGTTTTCAAAGCGCGATATTTTTTGCGAATCGATTCACTGGTTTTAGCAATCTCCCTTACAACTTTTTCATGATCTTTGATCTCTATACCGGCACCACTTGTTTTCGTCATAGCTGCGAAATGATGCTCTAACACATCAATGAACGTTTTTTACGATAGCGCAATGAACACTAACTGATTCACAGCATTGCAAAGTCGTTAAATCCTTTCCTATATCGTCCATGCGTCATGGAACTGTCCTTATCTATCACAACAAAACCATATTTGCCCTGCCAACATTTATTGCATAATCCACAAAAGTCCTGGTATGACATATCAGTGTTTACATGATCATTATATAAATGTTTTAAATTAGTACCATCCTGTTTAAAGATAATCAATAGATTTGCATTATCACGTATGAGATGTTTAGGTATTTTCGCATACGTCTGACAAAGATAGAAACAGTCAACGTTTGAGTGGCGACCCATGGCGAAGTATTCTCTTATCGCATCTTGCTTGTCACATGCTACGTCATCGAATACAAAGATCGAATTTGGAAGAGCTTCAACAGAAGGAATTACCTCGCTATTATTAGAAAATGTGAAGTATCCAATTTCATCAATTGTCGACATTAAATTCTCCAAATAGCGATATTTTGGTTGTTGTAGCGATTTCGAGTACACGTATAAGTTTTCAAAATGCAATCCCTGCGGACTTTCCAATAAGCTCATCAGCACGTTGGTCTTACCACAATTCGATGGACCGCAAATGATGCCTCGTATGGCGCTAGGTAGCATGTTTCCATGTTTGCGTGATTCATTTTTTGATATTAACTGAGTCTTTTCATCAAAATTTTTTACACAGATCGTCATAGGTTGTCGGACGAAACGCATGTTTTCACCAATACTAAACTCAATTCAATAAACGCTATTTTAACACCGGAGGATTATATATATATAGGGGGTACACAACCTAAATACGTTTAGTTTCTAAAATGTTTTTGCATCTGACTGCTCAAATGAAGATATGAGTACATCTAATATTCCCCCTCGGATAATTATTGATTTTTCAAAACTCATTGTTTGATTGTGATAAATGTCATCGACTAATGTGAAAATTGGCGGTGGTTTGTTAAATCGCATGATAAATGCACTACCCTTCGAGTTGCATATTCCAGGATATCAATTTTGTGGTCCTGGTACTCATTTGAGAAAACGGTTAGTCAGAGGCGATCGAGGCATCAATCCGTTGGATGCGGCGTGTCGCGAACACGATATTGCATACTCTGTGAGCAACAACTTAGATAAGAGACACGTCGCAGATAAAATACTTGCTAACAAAGCGAAAGAACGTATTGTTAGCAGAAATTCTACGCTCGGTGAGAGAGCTGCCGCTGCAGCCGTATGGGCAGCAATGAATGCTAAGACGAAAGTGGGTATGGGCTTAAAGAAAATGGTGAAAAAACGTGTCAAGAAAGCATCTAAAAAAATAAAACGGATACTTCCAATAGCAAAACGTGGTGGTATTTTGCCATTTTTTCCAATATTAGGAGCTCTGGGTTCGCTTATTGGTGGAGCTGCGGGGGTTGCGAAGGCGGTGAATGATAGCAAGGCTGCCCAACGCCAGCTACTGGAGCTACAACGTCACAATCGTTCCATGGAAGGTCGAGGGCTTTATCTCGAACCATATAAGCGTGGGAAGGGCATTGGTAGAAAAAAAATAAAAAAAAAAAATCTCAGGCGATAATGAAATTACCGGCAGGTGTCACTACTAACATACAATTGAAACACTTGGCTAAGCGTATGCGTATCCCATTCTTTAGAGGTATTTTCATGCGCAACACACTGCCTGCATCACCGTGGATGAATGAAAACGCTATAATAAATTTAGATGATGCCGAAGGACCTGGCACTCACTGGGTAGCCTATGCGAAGAGAGGTAATCGTGTGCTATATTTTGACAGTTACGGAAATCTCCGACCTCCTAAGGAATTTGTTGACTATATACAAAAATATGTGACACAGATTGAGTACAATTATTCATCTCATCAACGTTACAATCAGAACATTTGTGGGCAACTCTGTTTACAATTTCTGCAGACTTGTGATAACAAATTTAAACATTGACATTCAACTATTGGTGTTTGCGATCAATCGTTAGCATTGAACATGTCATTTACGTTTACACTGACAGGAAAGAGCAGCACATTGGTGGGAAACTACTTCCCAGCTATTGATCTGAATGATGGTGACTATGAACTCGGTTTGATGGCGCTTGAAACTTATAATACAATACCAAATGTAACAGCATTAAATAATAAGTTCTATTTTGATCACGATGATAAAGAAATTACTATCCCTGAGGGGTCTTATGAATTGCATGATATATATCAGTATCTGAAACATAGAATATTGGAAATATCTTCCGGCGTCGATCTGACAATTAAAAGCGATGTGACTGCAACCGGTATTGATAACGGTGACGAGGATGGACAAGATCCTCTGATTATTCGTGCCAATCCGAACACAATGCGATGCGAGATCAAAAGTGTCTATAGTATAAACTTCGCCAAGCCAAATACCATTGCATCGATTTTGGGATTTTCGCCTGGTCGCATATTACAGAAACATCAATGGCATAAATCTGATTTGTCGATTAACATCTTCGATGTGAATATTATTCGACTTGATTGTAACGTTACAACTGGAGCATACTGCAATGACAAATCTGTACATACAATACATGAATTTTCACTCAGCGTACCACCGGGATATAAAGTATCGGAAACGCCAGCTCAGATCATTTACCTCCCAATCTTTGTGCGAAACATTACAAATTTAACAATTCGCGTTGTTGATCAGGACGATCGACTGATTAATTTTCGCGGGGAAGAGATCACAGTCAGGTTGCATGTGCGACGACGATAACGTTTGGAGACATATCAAATGATATGCTTGTGCTGAACGTAACAGATCAGTTTAAAAGCGTGGGGAATAATTCGCCTGGAAACAGCGCTGTAAACGCTGTCAACAAGTCGTGCAGTTGTACTGTGAGGAAGAAGAAGAAGACTCTCACTGCTGAAAACATCATATTTTTAAAATCGTTAGGATTTATCGTTTCGGCTGAAGCGCAACTATCAACATGATTGATGTTCTGAATATTCAGAGTGAGCCCATCTTCGACGATCGCATCGTCAGGATTGAGTCTCACACTTACAATCCTTATGCAAATGCAACTTTCGGCCATAACGATGAAATACGAATACCCATACAACAACAGGATCTGTATACACTCCCATGTGAAAGTTTTCTCTACATTGAAGGTAAATTGGAACAACCTATGACTGCTGCAGAGGATGCAGGTTCTGTTTTGGGTCTAGTCAGCAATTGTGTAGCATTCATGTTCGACGAAATCCGTTATGAACTGGATGGTGTGGAGGTTGATCGCTGCAGAAACGTGGGTATAACAAGTACTCTAAAAAATTATGTATCGCTAACACCTGACAAAGGAAGAATGTTGAAGAATGCTGGATGGGATATTAATGATAATCTACCGAACGGATATTTCAATTTCTGCGTTCCACTGAACACATTATTAGGGTTTTGCGAGGATTACAAACGGATCGTTATTAATGCGCGACACGAATTAATTTTAATACGGTCGCGGAATGATTATAACTGTGCTATAGGAAATGCTGTGTCAGATCCGAAACTTGAATTATTTAAAATTCAGTGGCGAATGCCTCACGTTGTATTGAACGATGTAAACAAATTGGCTATGTTGCGAACATTGGAAAGCGGTCGATACCTAGCTATGAGTTTTCGTTCGTGGGATTTGTATGAATTTCCTCTCCTGCAAAGTACAACCAAACATTCATGGGCTGTCAAGACTGCGACACAAATTGAGAAACCTCGTTATGTCATCTTTGCTCTGCAGACCGATAGAAAAAATAATCTGATAGCTAATGGTAGCATATTCGATGAATGTAAATTAACAAATGTTAGGCTATGTCTGAATTCAGATTTTTATCCATATGATGCTATGAATATGGATTTTGACAAGAAGAGATGTAGTATTTTGTATGAGATGTATGCCCACTTCCGCAAGTCATATTACGGATCCGACGACGGTGGAGCGCTGCTCGATGCCGATCAACTCCTTAAGTTTGGGCCTATTGTGGTAATTGATTGTTCTAGGCAGAATGAGTCTATAAAAAGCGCAACAGTAGACGTAAGGATTGAATTTGAATGTAAAGAAAATGTTCCACCAAATACTACGGCCTACTGCTTGATACTACATGACCGCTTAATTGAGTATAGTCCGCTAACGAATGTTGTACGCAAAGTAAGCTAAACGACTTTATCTAAAACATGTATAAAAATATGTTTTTGAATTATATTATCTGTAGAGATATAAATAAAACAATTACAAATAATTTTTTGTAGATGTTTACTATTCCCCCCCCCCCCCCCTTTTTTATTTATTTTTTTCCCCTCCTCTTTTGTATTTGAAATTCCGCTAGGCGAGAACTATTTTCCGCACTGCGTGTGGGATGTGGAGATAAGGGGATATAAATATATATTCTTTTTAATATAATTAATTAGTTTATTTATTTATATTAATAATTATCTAATAGCCATTTCCGGAACACCGATACTTCCACTGCTGGGCAATGTATCGGTGTTCCCTTTCCAGTCATCTCCTTCTGGTGCAAATAACAGTTATCTACATGTGTATTCGAATATTTATTGTTGCACATTAGTGTGCTAAACTTTGGACATCCAAAGTTTTCCAAATTACAATTCTTCACACACATTACATCTAAAATTCTTTTTTCTAGTATACCCCCCTTGTACGCTACCACAGGATTTTCATATTTCGATATAAAATCTTCTATCACCGCATATATCTCATGTTGCTCATAGCCTTCCTGGCCATAGTCCATGAACCTCATGCCGTGTATATTATGGTATGTATATGTTGCGCTTTTTTTGTCTTTTATTGGTAAAAAATCGAATACTCTGCGCAAATAAAATTCGGCTTTCTTCATCGCCCCGTCCATGGCCACAATCGCCATATCCTTCGCCATGAAATGGCCTTCCACCATAAATCCATCAATATCGATTATGTGGGTAACTTTTGAACACTATGAAAAAAAATAAAAAACAGTTTCTTAAAATAGTTGTAACACGGGTTTGAATTAGTAACATACACAGACCGCATCTAACCCATTTGAATAAATGTCTTACCTCCATCTTCTCAGATATTGATGTCGATTTATAATATCTTTTCGACAACTCTAATGTTGATGCAGCGTGAACTTCTCAAGCAATGATTCTGTTGCCGCCACGGAGATGAAGTAGAGTCCAGCCAAAAACCCCCTTCCTCAGCATATGTTTCACAGTGGGGATAAACGCAAGAGTAGCATAATATGCATCTTCGTGCACTGCTAGTTAGATTGTATTTTTTTTTCATCACCTCCGGAGGTGCGGGAGGGTCCCAGCGTGCCTCCGGAGGCGCGTGAGGCCGCGTCATCCGACTTCGCGGACGGACGCCTCCGAAGGGGAGGTGATCGCAACCTTCGGAGCCGCGTATCACAAAGGTGCGGGAGGGGGCCCCAGCGTGCCTCCGGAGGAGCGGGAGGACGCGTCATCCGACTTCGCGGACGGATATCTCCGAAGGGAGGTTCGCAACCTTCGGAGCCGCGTTCCGCAACCTTCGGAGTCGCGAAGAGTCATGACTTCCGCGACCTTCGGAGCCGCGATTTCTCGAACCTTCGGAGGCTCGAATTCTGCAGTCGCCCTCCCCGTTATTTAGAGTTATTTATTTTTATGACAGGCGAAATCTATTTATCGCGCCGAGTGTGGGATGATGCGGTAGGAGGATATAAATATAAATTCTTTCAATGTAATAAATTTTTTATTTTTGGAAAAAATTATTCTAACTGTGATATTACACTATAACCTAGTCTGCTGCCTCGGGCGTCGGCAGTGCTTCTTCTTCTTCTTCTAACGGTTGATGGGTGGGTGTTTGCGATTCATGTTCTTCGGTCGGTAGGTGCCATGTGGTATGGTTATTGAGAGGGGCGATGAATGGTGCAAGTAGTAGCCTTAATGGCACGCATGAAATTCGCTGCTTCCGCACGCGATTAACTTTCACACCGCTTCGCCTCAGTCTTCGGGGTGTCGATGTAGTGGTTGCTGGAAAAAAAAAGCTGTTAGTGAGGTCACCTTATTAGATATTTGCCTTGGGCAGGAACTCTCACTAACCTTCCATTTCTAAGTTGGGTGGATCTAACTTCTTTTTTCTTGCGAATTGTTGCGCTCAGTCGGTTAAGGTTGTGCAAGCTTCAGATTGTGGATGTGAGCTTCTGGTTGTGGATACTGTTGCGCTATCACTCAAGGTTGTTGGGAGAGTTCCCCGAGACCTCTCTCTTGTCACATGATTCGGATTGGGGGAGAGATGCAAGGGTAGCATAGATTGCATATTCAATTCTGTATAACCCTATCATAGCCACACCTGCGGTGTATCTACGTTTACACTTTGGTCAGCATTTCGAGCGTGGGAAGACTTGTTATAGGGATGGCGGATGTGGTATGATCGTTGCGATGAGCTAAGAGTCTGTACCAACCTGCGTCGTAGCTATGGTTATACACTAGTCAGCATTTCGAACGTGGGAGATTTGTCATAGGAAGGGGTATGGTGTGATGATTGCCATGAGCAAAAGAGTCAATGTCAACCTGCGACGTATCTATGGTTACACACTAGTCAGCATTTCGAATGTGGGAAAGAGATTTGCCATAGGAATGGGGGATGCAGTATGATCGTAGCGATGAACTAAGAGGCTGTACCAACTTGCGTCGTAGCTGCGGTTACACACTAGTCAGCATTTTGAACGTGGGAGATTTGTCATAGGAAGGGGTATGGTATGACTGTTGCGATGAGCGAAGAGTCTGCTGCTGCATTAGTCGTGTTTTTGAGAGAGACTGGTGCAGGTAGCGAAGTGCTAGGTACGTTTTTTGTCGCGTTTTTTGGACTTGTGTCTCGATAGAAAGATGGATGTATGTGGCAGTGCAATATATTATAATCCCACTGATCCAAATAATGATGACGAAGTTAGACAGTTTGCAGAACGCGAAGGGTGAGTCTCATAAACGAATAAAATAATTAATTTTGATCTGTGATATCTATTACAGATTTCAATATTGTATTTGCTCCATTAATTTCTTTCTTAGCGATTCCCGTCCATCCAACATGACGCTGCTATTGGCACGAAGTTATGTATTGGATGAATATTCATGCAAAGCATTTAGTAGATATTCTTACAAACATTTGATAATTGGTATTGCTGTCGGACCACCACCTGTCGTTCAGTGGGTGCTACGCGACCATCGGGGGAATGAAATAGCGTTTGATCACAATGTATGGAAACAGCTACTGCAGAAACAACAAGAAATTGAAAACGTATTTTGGGAACATCTATCGGACTCTGACAAGTTTTGGGATCAGCATTCAACCTCAGAGATTAAAATTTGTGAGTTAACGATTGGGATTATCGTCAGGTATCCACACAAGTTGTTTAAACTTTCCATTGCGGATATTAGTATACTTCTAAAACCATCAACACTCAAATATATGTTTGAATTGAAAGACTGTGTGACTTCGCGGTATGAGCAGTTGAATGACATTACATCTAGGGTTAGTACCAAGTTTCACAACTTTGTAGAGATTGTGCGAAACAAACAAATTGTTGATGAAGAGCAGGCGATAGCTGCGATTCGCAGCAGCGCTTATTACGACAACACTGATTTTATTGATTGCGAATTATTGGCGCTGGCATTGCCAGATATCATAAAAATGGCTAATACGCCCCGCGATGAATAATTATAATTGTTTAGTATTAGTGATTGTTCGTGGTGTATTACTTATAAGACATCTTATTCTGTGACTTATCATTATTATTATTGTACACGCCTCGATTTAGCGATTGTTCGTGTATTGCTTATAAGACATCTTATTTTGCGACTTATCACCATTATTATTGTACCCGCTTCGATAAAATGAAATAAAGAAACAATTGAATTATGATTCTATGTGTTCTTATTCAATGCGCCTATCTCCTGCGAGAAACGTTGCAGCGTCAGCGGTTAGGTCTACAACACGGTGAAGCTACAAGGCGACGTGCCACCGACGACCTTGAACGTGGTAACGTACCACCGTAGAACAAGGCGACACCCAACGTATGAAAGAATGAACGTGGTGATGTACCTACCGTACCATAACGTAACCTAACACCGACATCCTTGCAACGTCAGCGGTTAGGTCTACAACACGGTCAAGCTACAAGGCGACGTATCACCGACGACCTTGAACGTGATCACGTACCACCGTAGAACAAGGCGACACCCAACGTATGAATGAATGAACGTGGCGATGTACATACCGTACAATAACGTAACCTAACACCGACGTCCTTGCAACGTCAGCGGTTAGGTCTACAACACGGTGAATCTACAAGGCGACGTATGACCGACGACCTTGAACGTGGTCATGTACCCAAACGTATGAATGAATTAATGAATGAACGTGGTCACCTAGGTCATGTACCTACCGTACTACAATGTAACCTAACACCAACCTAAGTGTCAATGACTTGGATCAGTGACGTCACAGCTGATTGTGACGTCATTGATCCAGAAGAAACATAGTATAACCAACGTATGAATGAATTAATGAATGAACGTGGTCACCTAGGTCATGTACCCACCGTACTACAATGTAACCTAACACCAACTTAAGTGTCAATGACTTGGATCAGTGACGTCACAATCAGCTGATCAGCTGATTGTGACGTCACAGATAACGTTATCAGTGACGTCACAGCTGATTGTGACGTCATTGATCCAGAACCAACATAGTATTACTACTTATCTGTGAGGCCATGAATCACCATTGACGGCCGGATTGCTTACCACTCGAAACGATCGACGTTTGACGAAACTATACAAGTATGTCGCAGATCGGCATGAGGTGGGTCGATGTGTCGTGTTTTTAGCTACAAATTGCTATGTCGCAGATTTGCATACGACGTATAGAAGCGGAGTTATTGTTGTTTATATCTGTGAGGCCATGAATCACCATTGACGGCCGGATTGCTTTCCACTAGAAACGATCGACGTTTGACGAAATTATACAAGTACGTCGCAGATCGGCATGAGGTGGTTCATTGGGGCGTGTTTTAAGCTACAAATTGCTAGGTCGCAGATTCGCATACGACGAATAGAAGCGGAGTTATTGTTGTTTATATCTGTGAGGCCATGAATCACCATTGACGGCCGGATTGCTTACCACTCGAAACGATCGATGTTTGACAAAACTATGCAAGTTCGTCGCAGATCGGTGTAAGGTGGTTCGTTGGGGCGTGTTTTAAGCTACACATTGCTACGTTGCAGATTCGCATACGACGAATAGAAGCGGAGTTATTGTTGTTTATATCTGTGAGGCCATGAATCACCATTGACGGCCGGATTGCTTACCACTCGAAACGATCGATGTTTGACAAAACTATGCAAGTTCGTCGCAGATCGGTATAAGGTGGTTCGTTGGGGCGTGTTTTAAGCTACAAAATGCTATGTCGCAGATTCGCATACGACGAATAGAAGCTGAGTTATAGTTGTTTATATCTGTGAGGCCATGAATCACCATTGACGGCCGGATTCCCTACCACTCGAAACGATCGATGTTTGACGAAACTATACAAGTATGTCGCAGATCGACATGAGGTGGGTCGATGTGACGTGTTTTTAGCTACAAATTGCTATGTCGCAGATTTGCATTCGACGAATAGAAGCGGAGTTATAGTTGTTTATATCTGTCAGGCCATGAATCACCATTGACTGCCGGATTGCTTTCCACTCGAAACGATCGATGTTTGACAAAACTATGCAAGTTCGTTGCAGATCGGTGTAAAGTGGTTCGTTGGGGCGTGTTTTAAGCTACACATTGCTACGTCGCAGATTCGCATACGACGAATAGAAGCGGAGTTATTGTTGTTTATATCTGTGAGGCCATGAATCACCATTGACTGCCGGATTGCTTTCCACTCGAAACGATCGATGTTTGACAAAACTATGCAAGTTCGTCGCAGATCGGTGTAAGGTGGTTCGTTGGGGCGTGTTTTAAGCTACACATTGCTACGTTGCAGATTCGCATACGACGAATAGAAGCGGAGTTATTGTTGTTTATATCTGTGAGACCATGAATCACCATTGACGGCCGGATTGCTGACCACTCGAAACGATCGATGTTTGACGAAACTATGCAAGTTCGTCGCAGATCGGTATAAGGTGGGTCGTTGGGCCATGTTTTAAGCTACAAATCGCTATGCCGCAGATTCACATACGACGAATAGAAGCGGAGTTATCGATGTTTATATCTGTGAGGCCTATGAATCACCATCGACCGCCAGATTCTCTACCACTCGAAACGATCGTCGTTTGACGAAACCATGCAAGTTCGTCGCAGATCGGCATGAGATGGGTCGATGTGACGTGTTTTAAGCTACAAATTGCTATGTCGCATATTCGCATACGACGAATAGAAGCGGAGTTATAGTTGTTTATATCTGTGAGGCCATGAATCACCATTGACGGCCGGATTGCTTACCACTCGAAACGATCGACGTTTGACGAAACTATACAAGTATGTCGCAGATCGGCATGAGGTGGGTCGATGTGTCGTGTTTTTAGCTACAAATTGCTATGTCGCAGATTTGCATACGACGTATAGAAGCGGAGTTATTGTTGTTTATATCTGTGAGGCCATGAATCACCATTGACGGCCGGATTGCTTTCCACTAGAAACGATCGACGTTTGACGAAATTATACAAGTACGTCGCAGATCGGCATGAGGTGGTTCATTGGGGCGTGTTTTAAGCTACAAATTGCTAGGTCGCAGATTCGCATACGACGAATAGAAGCGGAGTTATAGTTGTTTATATCCGTGAGGCCATGAATCGCCATTGACTACCGGATTGCCTACCACTCGAAACGATCGACGTTTGACGAAACTATACAAGTACGTCGCAGATCGGCATGAGGTGGGTCGATGTGTCGTGTTTTAAGCTACACATCGCTATGTCGCAAATTTGCATTCGACGAATAGAAGCTGAGTTATAGTTGTTTATATCTGTGAGGCCATGAATCACCATTGACGGTCGGATTCCCTACCACTCGAAACGATCGACGTTTGACGAAACCATGCAAGTTCGTCGCAGATCGGCACAAGGTGGGTCGATGTGACGTGTTTTAAGCTACAAATTGCTATGTCGCAGATTCGCATACGATGAATAGGAGCGGAGTTATAGTTGTTTATATCTGTCAGGCCATGAATCACCATTGACGACCGGATTGCTTTCCACTCAAAACGATCGATGTTTGACAAAACTATGCAAGTTCGTCGCAGACCGGTATAAGGTGGTTCGTTGGGGCGTGTTTTAAGCTACTAATTGCTACGTCGTAGATTCGCATACGACGAATAGAAGCGGAGTTATTGTTGTTTATATCTGTGAGGCCATGAATCGCCATTGACGACCGGATTGCCTACCACTCGAAACGATCGACGTTTGACGAAACTATACAAGTATGTCGCAGATCGGCATGAGGTGGGTCGATGTGTCGTGTTTTTAGCTACAAATTGCTATGTCGCAGATTTGCATACGACGTATAGAAGCGGAGTTATTGTTGTTTATATCTGTGAGGCCATGAATCACCATTGACGGCCGGATTGCTTTCCACTAGAAACGATCGATGTTTGACGAAATTATGCATGTTCGTCGCAGATCGGTATAAGGTGGTTCATTGGGGCGTGTTTTAAGTTACAAATTGCTAGGTCGCAGATTCGCATACGACGATTAGAAGCGGAGTTAAAGTTGTTTATATCTGTGAGGCCATGAATCGCCATTGACTACCGGATTGCCTACCACTCGAAACGATCGACGTTTGACGAAACTATACAAGTACGTCGCAGATCGGCATGAGGTGGGTCGATGTGTCGTGTTTTAAGCTACAAATCGCTATGTCGCAAATTTGCATTCGAGGATTAGAAGCTGAGTTATAGTGGTTTATATCTGTGAGGCCATGAATCACCATTGACGGCCGGATTGCTTTCCACTCGAAACGATCGATGTTTGACAAAACTATGCAAGTTCGTCGCAGACCGGTATAAGGTGGTTCGTTGGGGCGTGTTTTAAGCTACTAATTGCTACGTCGTAGATTCGCATACGACGAATAGGAGCGGAGTTATTGTTGTTTATATCTGTGAGGCCATGAATCGCCATTGACGACCGGATTGCCTACCACTCGAAACGATCGACGTTTGACGAAACTATACAAGTATGTCGCAGATCGGCATGAGATGGGTCGATGTGACGTGTTTTAAGCTACAAATTGCTATGTCGCATATCCGCATACGACAAATAGAAGCGGAGTTATTGTTGTTTATATCTGTGAGGCCATGAATCACCATTAACGGCCGGATTGCCTACCACTCGAAACGATCGACGTTTGACGAAACTATGCAAGTTCGTCGCAGATCGGTAAAAGGTGGGTCGGTGGGCCGTGTTTTATGCTACAAATTGCTATGTCGCAAATTTGCATACGACGAATAGAAGCGGAGTTATAGTTGTTTATATCTGTGAGGCCATGAATCACCATTGACGGCCGGATTGCTTACCACTCGAAACGATCGACGTTTGACGAAACTATACAAGTATGTCGCAGATCGGCATGAGGTGGGTCGATGTGTCGTGTTTTTAGCTACAAATTGCTATGTCGCAGATTTGCATACGACGTATAGAAGCGGAGTTATTGTTGTTTATATCTGTGAGGCCATGAATCACCATTGACGGCCGGATTGCTTTCCACTAGAAACGATCGACGTTTGACGAAACTATACAAGTACGTCGCAGATCGGCATGAGGTGGTTCATTGGGGCGTGTTTTAAGCTACAAATTGCTAGGTCGCAGATTCGCAGACGACGAATAGAAGCGGAGTTATAGTTGTTTATATCCGTGAGGCCATGAATCGCCATTGACTACCGGATTGCCTACCACTCGAAACGATCGACGTTTGACGAAATCATGCAAGTTCGTCGCAGATCGGCATGAGATGGGTCGATGTGACGTGTTTTAAGCTACAAATTGCTATGTCGCATATCCGCATACGACAAATAGAAGCAGAGTTATTGTTGTTTATATCTGTGAGGCCATGAATCGCCATTAACGGCCGGATTGCCTACCACTCGAAACGATCGACGTTTGACGAAACTATGCAAGTTCGTCGCAGATCGGTAAAAGGTGGGTCGGTGGGCCCTGTTTTATGCTACAAATTGCTATGTCGCAGATTTGCATACGACAAATAGAAGCGGAGTTATAGTTGTTTATATCTGTGAGGCCATGAATCACCATTGACGGCCGGATTGCTTACCACTCGAAAAGATCGATGTTTGACAAAACTATGCAAGTTCGTCGGAGATCGGTAAAAGGTGGGTCGTTGGGCCGTGTTTTATGCTACAAATTGCTATGTCGCAGATTTGCATACGACGAATAGAAGCGGACTTATTGTTGTTTATATCTGTGAGGCCATGAATCACCATTGACGGCCGGATTGCCTACCACTCGAAACGATCGACGTTTGACGCAACTATGCAAGTTCGTCGCAGATCGGTAAAAAGTGGGTCGTTAGGCCGTGTTTTATGCTACAAATTGCTATGTCGCAGATTTGCATACGACGAATAGAAGCGGACTTATTGTTGTTTATATCTGTGAGGCCATGAATCACCATTGACGGCCGGATTGCCTACCACTCGAAACGATCGTCGTTTGACGAAATCATGCAAGTTCGTCGCAGATCGGCATGAGATGGGTCGATGTGACGTGTTTTAAGCTACAAATTGCTATGTCGCATATCCGCATACGACAAATAGAAGCAGAGTTATTGTTGTTTATATCTGTGAGGCCATGAATCGCCATTAACGGCCGGATTGCCTACCACTCGAAACGATCGACGTTTGACGAAACTATGCAAGTTCGTCGCAGATCGGTAAAAGGTGGGTCGGTGGGCCCTGTTTTATGCTACAAATTGCTATGTCGCAGATTTGCATACGACAAATAGAAGCGGAGTTATAGTTGTTTATATCTGTGAGGCCATGAATCACCATTGACGGCCGGATTGCTTACCACTCGAAACGATCGATGTTTGACAAAACTATGCAAGTTCGTCGGAGATCGGTATAAGGTGGTTCGTTGGGGCGTGTTTTAAGCTACAAAATGCTATGTCGCAGATTCGCATACGACGAATAGAAGCTGAGTTATAGTTGTTTATATCTGTGAGGCCTATGAATCACCATTGACGGCTGGATTCCCTACCACTCGAAACGATCGTCGTTTGACGAAACCATGCAAGTTCGTCGCAGATCGGCATGAGATGGGTCGATGTGACGTGTTTTAAGCTACAAATTGCTATGTCGCATATTCGCATACGACGAACAGAAGCGGAGTTATTGTTGTTTATATCTGTGAGGCCATGAATCGTCATTGACGACCGGATTGCCTACCACTCGAAACGATCAATGTTTGACGAAACTATGCAAGTTCGTCGCAGATCGGTATAAGGTGGTTCATTGGGGCGTGTTTTAAGCTACAAATTGATACGTCGCAGATTCGCATACGACGAATAGAAGCGGAGTTATAGTTGTTTATATCTGTGAGGCCATGAATCACCATTGACGGCCGGATTGCCTACCACTCGAAACGATCGATGTTTGACGAAACTATGCAAGTTCGTCGCAGATCGGCACAGGGTGGGTCGATGTGACGTGTTTTTAGCTACAAATTGCTATGTCGCAGATTTGCATTCGACGAATAGAAGCGGAGTTATAGTTGTTTATATCTGTCAGGCCATGAATCACCAATGACTGCCGGATTGCTTTCCACTCGAAACGATCGATGTTTGACAAAACTATGCAAGTTCGTTGCAGATCGGTGTAAAGTGGTTCGTTGGGGCGTGTTTTAAGCTACACATTGCTACGTCGCAGATTCGCATACGACGAATAGAAGCGGAGTTATTGTTGTTTATATCTGTGAGGCCATGAATCACCATTGACGTCCGGATTCCCTACCACTCGAAACGACCGACGTTTGACGAAACCATGCAAGTTCGTCGCAGATCGGCACAAGGTGGATCGATGTGACGTGTTTTAAGCTACAAATTGCTTTGTCGCAGATTTGCATTCGACGAATAGACGCGGAGTTATAGATGTTTATATCTGTCAGGCCATGAATCACCATTGACGACCGGATTGCTTTCCACTCAAAACGATCGATGTTTGACAAAACTATGCAAGTTCGTCGCAGACCGGTATAAGGTGGTTCGTTGGGGCGTGTTTTAAGCTACTAATTGCTACGTCGTAGATTCGCATACGACGAATAGAAGCGGAGTTATTGTTGTTTATATCTGTGAGGCCATGAATCGCCATTGACGACCGGATTGCCTACCACTCGAAACGATCGACGTTTGACGAAACTATACAAGTATGTCGCAGATCGGCATGAGGTGGGTCGATGTGTCGTGTTTTTAGCTACAAATTGCTATGTCGCAGATTTGCATACGACGTATAGAAGCGGAGTTATTGTTGTTTATATCTGTGAGGCCATGAATCACCATTGACGGCCGGATTGCTTTCCACTAGAAACGATCGATGTTTGACGAAATTATGCATGTTCGTCGCAGATCGGTATAAGGTGGTTCATTGGGGCGTGTTTTAAGTTACAAATTGCTAGGTCGCAGATTCGCATACGACGATTAGAAGCGGAGTTAGAGTTGTTTATATCTGTGAGGCCATGAATCGCCATTGACTACCGGATTGCCTACCACTCGAAACGATCGACGTTTGACGAAACTATACAAGTACGTCGCAGATCGGCATGAGGTGGGTCGATGTGTCGTGTTTTAAGCTACAAATCGCTATGTCGCAAATTTGCATTCGAGGATTAGAAGCTGAGTTATAGTGGTTTATATCTGTGAGGCCATGAATCACCATTGACGGCCGGATTGCTTTCCACTCGAAACGATCGATGTTTGACAAAACTATGCAAGTTCGTCGCAGACCGGTATAAGGTGGTTCGTTGGGGCGTGTTTTAAGCTACTAATTGCTACGTCGTAGATTCGCATACGACGAATAGGAGCGGAGTTATTGTTGTTTATATCTGTGAGGCCATGAATCGCCATTGACGACCGGATTGCCTACCACTCGAAACGATCGACGTTTGACGAAACTATACAAGTATGTCGCAGATCGGCATGAGATGGGTCGATGTGACGTGTTTTAAGCTACAAATTGCTATGTCGCATATCCGCATACGACAAATAGAAGCGGAGTTATTGTTGTTTATATCTGTGAGGCCATGAATCACCATTAACGGCCGGATTGCCTACCACTCGAAACGATCGACGTTTGACGAAACTATGCAAGTTCGTCGCAGATCGGTAAAAGGTGGGTCGGTGGGCCGTGTTTTATGCTACAAATTGCTATGTCGCAAATTTGCATACGACGAATAGAAGCGGAGTTATAGTTGTTTATATCTGTGAGGCCATGAATCACCATTGACGGCCGGATTGCTTACCACTCGAAACGATCGACGTTTGACGAAACTATACAAGTATGTCGCAGATCGGCATGAGGTGGGTCGATGTGTCGTGTTTTTAGCTACAAATTGCTATGTCGCAGATTTGCATACGACGTATAGAAGCGGAGTTATTGTTGTTTATATCTGTGAGGCCATGAATCACCATTGACGGCCGGATTGCTTTCCACTAGAAACGATCGACGTTTGACGAAACTATACAAGTACGTCGCAGATCGGCATGAGGTGGTTCATTGGGGCGTGTTTTAAGCTACAAATTGCTAGGTCGCAGATTCGCAGACGACGAATAGAAGCGGAGTTATAGTTGTTTATATCCGTGAGGCCATGAATCGCCATTGACTACCGGATTGCCTACCACTCGAAACGATCGACGTTTGACGAAATCATGCAAGTTCGTCGCAGATCGGCATGAGATGGGTCGATGTGACGTGTTTTAAGCTACAAATTGCTATGTCGCATATCCGCATACGACAAATAGAAGCAGAGTTATTGTTGTTTATATCTGTGAGGCCATGAATCGCCATTAACGGCCGGATTGCCTACCACTCGAAACGATCGACGTTTGACGAAACTATGCAAGTTCGTCGCAGATCGGTAAAAGGTGGGTCGGTGGGCCCTGTTTTATGCTACAAATTGCTATGTCGCAGATTTGCATACGACAAATAGAAGCGGAGTTATAGTTGTTTATATCTGTGAGGCCATGAATCACCATTGACGGCCGGATTGCTTACCACTCGAAAAGATCGATGTTTGACAAAACTATGCAAGTTCGTCGGAGATCGGTAAAAGGTGGGTCGTTGGGCCGTGTTTTATGCTACAAATTGCTATGTCGCAGATTTGCATACGACGAATAGAAGCGGACTTATTGTTGTTTATATCTGTGAGGCCATGAATCACCATTGACGGCCGGATTGCCTACCACTCGAAACGATCGACGTTTGACGCAACTATGCAAGTTCGTCGCAGATCGGTAAAAAGTGGGTCGTTAGGCCGTGTTTTATGCTACAAATTGCTATGTCGCAGATTTGCATACGACGAATAGAAGCGGACTTATTGTTGTTTATATCTGTGAGGCCATGAATCACCATTGACGGCCGGATTGCCTACCACTCGAAACGATCGTCGTTTGACGAAATCATGCAAGTTCGTCGCAGATCGGCATGAGATGGGTCGATGTGACGTGTTTTAAGCTACAAATTGCTATGTCGCATATCCGCATACGACAAATAGAAGCAGAGTTATTGTTGTTTATATCTGTGAGGCCATGAATCGCCATTAACGGCCGGATTGCCTACCACTCGAAACGATCGACGTTTGACGAAACTATGCAAGTTCGTCGCAGATCGGTAAAAGGTGGGTCGGTGGGCCCTGTTTTATGCTACAAATTGCTATGTCGCAGATTTGCATACGACAAATAGAAGCGGAGTTATAGTTGTTTATATCTGTGAGGCCATGAATCACCATTGACGGCCGGATTGCTTACCACTCGAAACGATCGATGTTTGACAAAACTATGCAAGTTCGTCGGAGATCGGTATAAGGTGGTTCGTTGGGGCGTGTTTTAAGCTACAAAATGCTATGTCGCAGATTCGCATACGACGAATAGAAGCTGAGTTATAGTTGTTTATATCTGTGAGGCCTATGAATCACCATTGACGGCTGGATTCCCTACCACTCGAAACGATCGTCGTTTGACGAAACCATGCAAGTTCGTCGCAGATCGGCATGAGATGGGTCGATGTGACGTGTTTTAAGCTACAAATTGCTATGTCGCATATTCGCATACGACGAACAGAAGCGGAGTTATTGTTGTTTATATCTGTGAGGCCATGAATCGTCATTGACGACCGGATTGCCTACCACTCGAAACGATCAATGTTTGACGAAACTATGCAAGTTCGTCGCAGATCGGTATAAGGTGGTTCATTGGGGCGTGTTTTAAGCTACAAATT
This sequence comes from Anoplius nigerrimus, assembly GCA_914767735.1. Taxonomy (NCBI): domain Eukaryota; kingdom Metazoa; phylum Arthropoda; class Insecta; order Hymenoptera; family Pompilidae; genus Anoplius; species Anoplius nigerrimus. The sequence continues at coordinate 2,287,974 of CAJZBX010000049.1, read as the reverse complement.
GATACGTCGCAGATTCGCATACGACGAATAGAAGCTGAGTTATAGTTGTTTATATCTGTGAGGCCTATGAATCACCATTGACGGCTGGATTCCCTACCACTCGAAACGATCGTCGTTTGACGAAACCATGCAAGTTCGTCGCAGATCGGCATGAGATGGGTCGATGTGACGTGTTTTAAGCTACAAATTGCTATGTCGCATATTCGCATACGACGAATAGAAGCGGAGTTATAGTTGTTTATATCTGTGAGGCCATGAATCACCATTGACGGCCGGATTGCTTACCACTCGAAACGATCGACGTTTGACGAAACTATACAAGTATGTCGCAGATCGGCATGAGGTGGGTCGATGTGTCGTGTTTTTAGCTACAAATTGCTATGTCGCAGATTTGCATACGACGTATAGAAGCGGAGTTATTGTTGTTTATATCTGTGAGGCCATGAATCACCATTGACGGCCGGATTGCTTTCCACTAGAAACGATCGACGTTTGACGAAATTATACAAGTACGTCGCAGATCGGCATGAGGTGGTTCATTGGGGCGTGTTTTAAGCTACAAATTGCTAGGTCGCAGATTCGCATACGACGAATAGAAGCGGAGTTATAGTTGTTTATATCCGTGAGGCCATGAATCGCCATTGACTACCGGATTGCCTACCACTCGAAACGATCGACGTTTGACGAAACTATACAAGTACGTCGCAGATCGGCATGAGGTGGGTCGATGTGTCGTGTTTTAAGCTACACATCGCTATGTCGCAAATTTGCATTCGACGAATAGAAGCTGAGTTATAGTTGTTTATATCTGTGAGGCCATGAATCACCATTGACGGTCGGATTCCCTACCACTCGAAACGATCGACGTTTGACGAAACCATGCAAGTTCGTCGCAGATCGGCACAAGGTGGGTCGATGTGACGTGTTTTAAGCTACAAATTGCTATGTCGCAGATTCGCATACGATGAATAGGAGCGGAGTTATAGTTGTTTATATCTGTCAGGCCATGAATCACCATTGACGACCGGATTGCTTTCCACTCAAAACGATCGATGTTTGACAAAACTATGCAAGTTCGTCGCAGACCGGTATAAGGTGGTTCGTTGGGGCGTGTTTTAAGCTACTAATTGCTACGTCGTAGATTCGCATACGACGAATAGAAGCGGAGTTATTGTTGTTTATATCTGTGAGGCCATGAATCGCCATTGACGACCGGATTGCCTACCACTCGAAACGATCGACGTTTGACGAAACTATACAAGTATGTCGCAGATCGGCATGAGGTGGGTCGATGTGTCGTGTTTTTAGCTACAAATTGCTATGTCGCAGATTTGCATACGACGTATAGAAGCGGAGTTATTGTTGTTTATATCTGTGAGGCCATGAATCACCATTGACGGCCGGATTGCTTTCCACTAGAAACGATCGATGTTTGACGAAATTATGCATGTTCGTCGCAGATCGGTATAAGGTGGTTCATTGGGGCGTGTTTTAAGTTACAAATTGCTAGGTCGCAGATTCGCATACGACGATTAGAAGCGGAGTTAGAGTTGTTTATATCTGTGAGGCCATGAATCGCCATTGACTACCGGATTGCCTACCACTCGAAACGATCGACGTTTGACGAAACTATACAAGTACGTCGCAGATCGGCATGAGGTGGGTCGATGTGTCGTGTTTTAAGCTACAAATCGCTATGTCGCAAATTTGCATTCGAGGATTAGAAGCTGAGTTATAGTGGTTTATATCTGTGAGGCCATGAATCACCATTGACGGCCGGATTGCTTTCCACTCGAAACGATCGATGTTTGACAAAACTATGCAAGTTCGTCGCAGACCGGTATAAGGTGGTTCGTTGGGGCGTGTTTTAAGCTACTAATTGCTACGTCGTAGATTCGCATACGACGAATAGGAGCGGAGTTATTGTTGTTTATATCTGTGAGGCCATGAATCGCCATTGACGACCGGATTGCCTACCACTCGAAACGATCGACGTTTGACGAAACTATACAAGTATGTCGCAGATCGGCATGAGATGGGTCGATGTGACGTGTTTTAAGCTACAAATTGCTATGTCGCATATCCGCATACGACAAATAGAAGCGGAGTTATTGTTGTTTATATCTGTGAGGCCATGAATCACCATTAACGGCCGGATTGCCTACCACTCGAAACGATCGACGTTTGACGAAACTATGCAAGTTCGTCGCAGATCGGTAAAAGGTGGGTCGGTGGGCCGTGTTTTATGCTACAAATTGCTATGTCGCAAATTTGCATACGACGAATAGAAGCGGAGTTATAGTTGTTTATATCTGTGAGGCCATGAATCACCATTGACGGCCGGATTGCTTACCACTCGAAACGATCGACGTTTGACGAAACTATACAAGTATGTCGCAGATCGGCATGAGGTGGGTCGATGTGTCGTGTTTTTAGCTACAAATTGCTATGTCGCAGATTTGCATACGACGTATAGAAGCGGAGTTATTGTTGTTTATATCTGTGAGGCCATGAATCACCATTGACGGCCGGATTGCTTTCCACTAGAAACGATCGACGTTTGACGAAACTATACAAGTACGTCGCAGATCGGCATGAGGTGGTTCATTGGGGCGTGTTTTAAGCTACAAATTGCTAGGTCGCAGATTCGCAGACGACGAATAGAAGCGGAGTTATAGTTGTTTATATCCGTGAGGCCATGAATCGCCATTGACTACCGGATTGCCTACCACTCGAAACGATCGACGTTTGACGAAATCATGCAAGTTCGTCGCAGATCGGCATGAGATGGGTCGATGTGACGTGTTTTAAGCTACAAATTGCTATGTCGCATATCCGCATACGACAAATAGAAGCAGAGTTATTGTTGTTTATATCTGTGAGGCCATGAATCGCCATTAACGGCCGGATTGCCTACCACTCGAAACGATCGACGTTTGACGAAACTATGCAAGTTCGTCGCAGATCGGTAAAAGGTGGGTCGGTGGGCCCTGTTTTATGCTACAAATTGCTATGTCGCAGATTTGCATACGACAAATAGAAGCGGAGTTATAGTTGTTTATATCTGTGAGGCCATGAATCACCATTGACGGCCGGATTGCTTACCACTCGAAAAGATCGATGTTTGACAAAACTATGCAAGTTCGTCGGAGATCGGTAAAAGGTGGGTCGTTGGGCCGTGTTTTATGCTACAAATTGCTATGTCGCAGATTTGCATACGACGAATAGAAGCGGACTTATTGTTGTTTATATCTGTGAGGCCATGAATCACCATTGACGGCCGGATTGCCTACCACTCGAAACGATCGACGTTTGACGCAACTATGCAAGTTCGTCGCAGATCGGTAAAAAGTGGGTCGTTAGGCCGTGTTTTATGCTACAAATTGCTATGTCGCAGATTTGCATACGACGAATAGAAGCGGACTTATTGTTGTTTATATCTGTGAGGCCATGAATCACCATTGACGGCCGGATTGCCTACCACTCGAAACGATCGTCGTTTGACGAAATCATGCAAGTTCGTCGCAGATCGGCATGAGATGGGTCGATGTGACGTGTTTTAAGCTACAAATTGCTATGTCGCATATCCGCATACGACAAATAGAAGCAGAGTTATTGTTGTTTATATCTGTGAGGCCATGAATCGCCATTAACGGCCGGATTGCCTACCACTCGAAACGATCGACGTTTGACGAAACTATGCAAGTTCGTCGCAGATCGGTAAAAGGTGGGTCGGTGGGCCCTGTTTTATGCTACAAATTGCTATGTCGCAGATTTGCATACGACAAATAGAAGCGGAGTTATAGTTGTTTATATCTGTGAGGCCATGAATCACCATTGACGGCCGGATTGCTTACCACTCGAAACGATCGATGTTTGACAAAACTATGCAAGTTCGTCGGAGATCGGTATAAGGTGGTTCGTTGGGGCGTGTTTTAAGCTACAAAATGCTATGTCGCAGATGCGCATACGACGAATAGAAGCTGAGTTATAGTTGTTTATATCTGTGAGGCCTATGAATCACCATTGACGGCTGGATTCCCTACCACTCGAAACGATCGTCGTTTGACGAAACCATGCAAGTTCGTCGCAGATCGGCATGAGATGGGTCGATGTGACGTGTTTTAAGCTACAAATTGCTATGTCGCATATTCGCATACGACGAACAGAAGCGGAGTTATTGTTGTTTATATCTGTGAGGCCATGAATCGTCATTGACGACCGGATTGCCTACCACTCGAAACGATCAATGTTTGACGAAACTATGCAAGTTCGTCGCAGATCGGTATAAGGTGGTTCATTGGGGCGTGTTTTAAGCTACAAATTGATACGTCGCAGATTCGCATACGACGAATAGAATCGGAGTTATAGTTGTTTATATCTGTGAGGCCATGAATCACCATTGACGGCCGGATTGCCTACCACTCGAAACGATCGATGTTTGACGAAACTATGCAAGTTCGTCGCAGATCGGCACAGGGTGGGTCGATGTGACGTGTTTTTAGCTACAAATTGCTATGTCGCAGATTTGCATTCGACGAATAGAAGCGGAGTTATAGTTGTTTATATCTGTCAGGCCATGAATCACCAATGACTGCCGGATTGCTTTCCACTCGAAACGATCGATGTTTGACAAAACTATGCAAGTTCGTTGCAGATCGGTGTAAAGTGGTTCGTTGGGGCGTGTTTTAAGCTACACATTGCTACGTCGCAGATTTGCATTCGACGAATAGAAGCGGAGTTATTGTTGTTTATATCTGTGAGGCCATGAATCACCATTGACGTCCGGATTCCCTACCACTCGAAACGACCGACGTTTGACGAAACCATGCAAGTTCGTCGCAGATCGGCACAAGGTGGATCGATGTGACGTGTTTTAAGCTACAAATTGCTTTGTCGCAGATTTGCATTCGACGAATAGACGCGGAGTTATAGATGTTTATATCTGTCAGGCCATGAATCACCATTGACGACCGGATTGCTTTCCACTCAAAACGATCGATGTTTGACAAAACTATGCAAGTTCGTCGCAGACCGGTATAAGGTGGTTCGTTGGGGCGTGTTTTAAGCTACTAATTGCTACGTCGTAGATTCGCATACGACGAATAGAAGCGGAGTTATTGTTGTTTATATCTGTGAGGCCATGAATCGCCATTGACGACCGGATTGCCTACCACTCGAAACGATCGACGTTTGACGAAACTATACAAGTATGTCGCAGATCGGCATGAGGTGGGTCGATGTGTCGTGTTTTTAGCTACAAATTGCTATGTCGCAGATTTGCATACGACGTATAGAAGCGGAGTTATTGTTGTTTATATCTGTGAGGCCATGAATCACCATTGACGGCCGGATTGCTTTCCACTAGAAACGATCGATGTTTGACGAAATTATGCATGTTCGTCGCAGATCGGTATAAGGTGGTTCATTGGGGCGTGTTTTAAGTTACAAATTGCTAGGTCGCAGATTCGCATACGACGATTAGAAGCGGAGTTAGAGTTGTTTATATCTGTGAGGCCATGAATCGCCATTGACTACCGGATTGCCTACCACTCGAAACGATCGACGTTTGACGAAACTATACAAGTACGTCGCAGATCGGCATGAGGTGGGTCGATGTGTCGTGTTTTAAGCTACAAATCGCTATGTCGCAAATTTGCATTCGAGGATTAGAAGCTGAGTTATAGTGGTTTATATCTGTGAGGCCATGAATCACCATTGACGGCCGGATTGCTTTCCACTCGAAACGATCGATGTTTGACAAAACTATGCAAGTTCGTCGCAGACCGGTATAAGGTGGTTCGTTGGGGCGTGTTTTAAGCTACTAATTGCTACGTCGTAGATTCGCATACGACGAATAGGAGCGGAGTTATTGTTGTTTATATCTGTGAGGCCATGAATCGCCATTGACGACCGGATTGCCTACCACTCGAAACGATCGACGTTTGACGAAACTATACAAGTATGTCGCAGATCGGCATGAGATGGGTCGATGTGACGTGTTTTAAGCTACAAATTGCTATGTCGCATATCCGCATACGACAAATAGAAGCGGAGTTATTGTTGTTTATATCTGTGAGGCCATGAATCACCATTAACGGCCGGATTGCCTACCACTCGAAACGATCGACGTTTGACGAAACTATGCAAGTTCGTCGCAGATCGGTAAAAGGTGGGTCGGTGGGCCGTGTTTTATGCTACAAATTGCTATGTCGCAAATTTGCATACGACGAATAGAAGCGGAGTTATAGTTGTTTATATCTGTGAGGCCATGAATCACCATTGACGGCCGGATTGCTTACCACTCGAAACGATCGACGTTTGACGAAACTATACAAGTATGTCGCAGATCGGCATGAGGTGGGTCGATGTGTCGTGTTTTAAGCTACAAATTGCTATGTCGCAGATTTGCATACGACGTATAGAAGCGGAGTTATTGTTGTTTATATCTGTGAGGCCATGAATCACCATTGACGGCCGGATTGCTTTCCACTAGAAACGATCGACGTTTGACGAAACTATACAAGTACGTCGCAGATCGGCATGAGGTGGTTCATTGGGGCGTGTTTTAAGCTACAAATTGCTAGGTCGCAGATTCGCAGACGACGAATAGAAGCGGAGTTATAGTTGTTTATATCCGTGAGGCCATGAATCGCCATTGACTACCGGATTGCCTACCACTCGAAACGATCGACGTTTGACGAAATCATGCAAGTTCGTCGCAGATCGGCATGAGATGGGTCGATGTGACGTGTTTTAAGCTACAAATTGCTATGTCGCATATCCGCATACGACAAATAGAAGCAGAGTTATTGTTGTTTATATCTGTGAGGCCATGAATCGCCATTAACGGCCGGATTGCCTACCACTCGAAACGATCGACGTTTGACGAAACTATGCAAGTTCGTCGCAGATCGGTAAAAGGTGGGTCGGTGGGCCCTGTTTTATGCTACAAATTGCTATGTCGCAGATTTGCATACGACAAATAGAAGCGGAGTTATAGTTGTTTATATCTGTGAGGCCATGAATCACCATTGACGGCCGGATTGCTTACCACTCGAAAAGATCGATGTTTGACAAAACTATGCAAGTTCGTCGGAGATCGGTAAAAGGTGGGTCGTTGGGCCGTGTTTTATGCTACAAATTGCTATGTCGCAGATTTGCATACGACGAATAGAAGCGGACTTATTGTTGTTTATATCTGTGAGGCCATGAATCACCATTGACGGCCGGATTGCCTACCACTCGAAACGATCGACGTTTGACGCAACTATGCAAGTTCGTCGCAGATCGGTAAAAAGTGGGTCGTTAGGCCGTGTTTTATGCTACAAATTGCTATGTCGCAGATTTGCATACGACGAATAGAAGCGGACTTATTGTTGTTTATATCTGTGAGGCCATGAATCACCATTGACGGCCGGATTGCCTACCACTCGAAACGATCGTCGTTTGACGAAATCATGCAAGTTCGTCGCAGATCGGCATGAGATGGGTCGATGTGACGTGTTTTAAGCTACAAATTGCTATGTCGCATATCCGCATACGACAAATAGAAGCAGAGTTATTGTTGTTTATATCTGTGAGGCCATGAATCGCCATTAACGGCCGGATTGCCTACCACTCGAAACGATCGACGTTTGACGAAACTATGCAAGTTCGTCGCAGATCGGTAAAAGGTGGGTCGGTGGGCCCTGTTTTATGCTACAAATTGCTATGTCGCAGATTTGCATACGACAAATAGAAGCGGAGTTATAGTTGTTTATATCTGTGAGGCCATGAATCACCATTGACGGCCGGATTGCTTACCACTCGAAACGATCGATGTTTGACAAAACTATGCAAGTTCGTCGGAGATCGGTATAAGGTGGTTCGTTGGGGCGTGTTTTAAGCTACAAAATGCTATGTCGCAGATTCGCATACGACGAATAGAAGCTGAGTTATAGTTGTTTATATCTGTGAGGCCTATGAATCACCATTGACGGCTGGATTCCCTACCACTCGAAACGATCGTCGTTTGACGAAACCATGCAAGTTCGTCGCAGATCGGCATGAGATGGGTCGATGTGACGTGTTTTAAGCTACAAATTGCTATGTCGCATATTCGCATACGACGAACAGAAGCGGAGTTATTGTTGTTTATATCTGTGAGGCCATGAATCGTCATTGACGACCGGATTGCCTACCACTCGAAACGATCAATGTTTGACGAAACTATGCAAGTTCGTCGCAGATCGGTATAAGGTGGTTCATTGGGGCGTGTTTTAAGCTACAAATTGATACGTCGCAGATTCGCATACGACGAATAGAATCGGAGTTATAGTTGTTTATATCTGTGAGGCCATGAATCACCATTGACGGCCGGATTGCCTACCACTCGAAACGATCGATGTTTGACGAAACTATGCAAGTTCGTCGCAGATCGGCACAGGGTGGGTCGATGTGACGTGTTTTTAGCTACAAATTGCTATGTCGCAGATTTGCATTCGACGAATAGAAGCGGAGTTATAGTTGTTTATATCTGTCAGGCCATGAATCACCAATGACTGCCGGATTGCTTTCCACTCGAAACGATCGATGTTTGACAAAACTATGCAAGTTCGTTGCAGATCGGTGTAAAGTGGTTCGTTGGGGCGTGTTTTAAGCTACACATTGCTACGTCGCAGATTCGCATACGACGAATAGAAGCGGAGTTATTGTTGTTTATATCTGTGAGGCCATGAATCACCATTGACGTCCGGATTCCCTACCACTCGAAACGACCGACGTTTGACGAAACCATGCAAGTTCGTCGCAGATCGGCACAAGGTGGATCGATGTGACGTGTTTTAAGCTACAAATTGCTTTGTCGCAGATTTGCATTCGACGAATAGACGCGGAGTTATAGATGTTTATATCTGTCAGGCCATGAATCACCATTGACGACCGGATTGCTTTCCACTCAAAACGATCGATGTTTGACAAAACTATGCAAGTTCGTCGCAGACCGGTATAAGGTGGTTCGTTGGGGCGTGTTTTAAGCTACTAATTGCTACGTCGTAGATTCGCATACGACGAATAGAAGCGGAGTTATTGTTGTTTATATCTGTGAGGCCATGAATCGCCATTGACGACCGGATTGCCTACCACTCGAAACGATCGACGTTTGACGAAACTATACAAGTATGTCGCAGATCGGCATGAGGTGGGTCGATGTGTCGTGTTTTTAGCTACAAATTGCTATGTCGCAGATTTGCATACGACGTATAGAAGCGGAGTTATTGTTGTTTATATCTGTGAGGCCATGAATCACCATTGACGGCCGGATTGCTTTCCACTAGAAACGATCGATGTTTGACGAAATTATGCATGTTCGTCGCAGATCGGTATAAGGTGGTTCATTGGGGCGTGTTTTAAGGTACAAATTGCTAGGTCGCAGATTCGCATACGACGATTAGAAGCGGAGTTAGAGTTGTTTATATCTGTGAGGCCATGAATCGCCATTGACTACCGGATTGCCTACCACTCGAAACGATCGACGTTTGACGAAACTATACAAGTACGTCGCAGATCGGCATGAGGTGGGTCGATGTGTCGTGTTTTAAGCTACAAATCGCTATGTCGCAAATTTGCATTCGAGGATTAGAAGCTGAGTTATAGTGGTTTATATCTGTGAGGCCATGAATCACCATTGACGGCCGGATTGCTTACCACTCGAAACGATCGATGTTTGACAAAACTATGCAAGTTCGTCGCAGACCGGTATAAGGTGGTTCGTTGGGGCGTGTTTTAAGCTACTAATTGCTACGTCGTAGATTCGCATACGACGAATAGGAGCGGAGTTATTGTTGTTTATATCTGTGAGGCCATGAATCGCCATTGACGACCGGATTGCCTACCACTCGAAACGATCGACGTTTGACGAAACTATACAAGTATGTCGCAGATCGGCATGAGATGGGTCGATGTGACGTGTTTTAAGCTACAAATTGCTATGTCGCATATCCGCATACGACAAATAGAAGCGGAGTTATTGTTGTTTATATCTGTGAGGCCATGAATCACCATTAACGGCCGGATTGCCTACCACTCGAAACGATCGACGTTTGACGAAACTATGCAAGTTCGTCGCAGATCGGTAAAAGGTGGGTCGGTGGGCCGTGTTTTATGCTACAAATTGCTATGTCGCAAATTTGCATACGACGAATAGAAGCGGAGTTATAGTTGTTTATATCTGTGAGGCCATGAATCACCATTGACGGCCGGATTGCTTACCACTCGAAACGATCGACGTTTGACGAAACTATACAAGTATGTCGCAGATCGGCATGAGGTGGGTCGATGTGTCGTGTTTTTAGCTACAAATTGCTATGTCGCAGATTTGCATACGACGTATAGAAGCGGAGTTATTGTTGTTTATATCTGTGAGGCCATGAATCACCATTGACGGCCGGATTGCTTTCCACTAGAAACGATCGACGTTTGACGAAACTATACAAGTACGTCGCAGATCGGCATGAGGTGGTTCATTGGGGCGTGTTTTAAGCTACAAATTGCTAGGTCGCAGATTCGCAGACGACGAATAGAAGCGGAGTTATAGTTGTTTATATCCGTGAGGCCATGAATCGCCATTGACTACCGGATTGCCTACCACTCGAAACGATCGACGTTTGACGAAATCATGCAAGTTCGTCGCAGATCGGCATGAGATGGGTCGATGTGACGTGTTTTAAGCTACAAATTGCTATGTCGCATATCCGCATACGACAAATAGAAGCAGAGTTATTGTTGTTTATATCTGTGAGGCCATGAATCGCCATTAACGGCCGGATTGCCTACCACTCGAAACGATCGACGTTTGACGAAACTATGCAAGTTCGTCGCAGATCGGTAAAAGGTGGGTCGGTGGGCCCTGTTTTATGCTACAAATTGCTATGTCGCAGATTTGCATACGACAAATAGAAGCGGAGTTATAGTTGTTTATATCTGTGAGGCCATGAATCACCATTGACGGCCGGATTGCTTACCACTCGAAAAGATCGATGTTTGACAAAACTATGCAAGTTCGTCGGAGATCGGTAAAAGGTGGGTCGTTGGGCCGTGTTTTATGCTACAAATTGCTATGTCGCAGATTTGCATACGACGAATAGAAGCGGAGTTATTGTTGTTTATATCTGTGAGGCCATGAATCACCATTGACGGCCGGATTGCCTACCACTCGAAACGATCGACGTTTGACGCAACTATGCAAGTTCGTCGCAGATCGGTAAAAAGTGGGTCGTTAGGCCGTGTTTTATGCTACAAATTGCTATGTCGCAGATTTGCATACGACGAATAGAAGCGGACTTATTGTTGTTTATATCTGTGAGGCCATGAATCACCATTGACGGCCGGATTGCCTACCACTCGAAACGATCGTCGTTTGACGAAATCATGCAAGTTCGTCGCAGATCGGCATGAGATGGGTCGATGTGACGTGTTTTAAGCTACAAATTGCTATGTCGCATATCCGCATACGACAAATAGAAGCAGAGTTATTGTTGTTTATATCTGTGAGGCCATGAATCGCCATTAACGGCCGGATTGCCTACCACTCGAAACGATCGACGTTTGACGAAACTATGCAAGTTCGTCGCAGATCGGTAAAAGGTGGGTCGGTGGGCCCTGTTTTATGCTACAAATTGCTATGTCGCAGATTTGCATACGACAAATAGAAGCGGAGTTATAGTTGTTTATATCTGTGAGGCCATGAATCACCATTGACGGCCGGATTGCTTACCACTCGAAACGATCGATGTTTGACAAAACTATGCAAGTTCGTCGGAGATCGGTATAAGGTGGTTCGTTGGGGCGTGTTTTAAGCTACAAAATGCTATGTCGCAGATTCGCATACGACGAATAGAAGCTGAGTTATAGTTGTTTATATCTGTGAGGCCTATGAATCACCATTGACGGCTGGATTCCCTACCACTCGAAACGATCGTCGTTTGACGAAACCATGCAAGTTCGTCGCAGATCGGCATGAGATGGGTCGATGTGACGTGTTTTAAGCTACAAATTGCTATGTCGCATATTCGCATACGACGAACAGAAGCGGAGTTATTGTTGTTTATATCTGTGAGGCCATGAATCGTCATTGACGACCGGATTGCCTACCACTCGAAACGATCAATGTTTGACGAAACTATGCAAGTTCGTCGCAGATCGGTATAAGGTGGTTCATTGGGGCGTGTTTTAAGCTACAAATTGATACGTCGCAGATTCGCATACGACGAATAGAATCGGAGTTATAGTTGTTTATATCTGTGAGGCCATGAATCACCATTGACGGCCGGATTGCCTACCACTCGAAACGATCGATGTTTGACGAAACTATGCAAGTTCGTCGCAGATCGGCACAGGGTGGGTCGATGTGACGTGTTTTTAGCTACAAATTGCTATGTCGCAGATTTGCATTCGACGAATAGAAGCGGAGTTATAGTTGTTTATATCTGTCAGGCCATGAATCACCAATGACTGCCGGATTGCTTTCCACTCGAAACGATCGATGTTTGACAAAACTATGCAAGTTCGTTGCAGATCGGTGTAAAGTGGTTCGTTGGGGCGTGTTTTAAGCTACACATTGCTACGTCGCAGATTCGCATACGACGAATAGAAGCGGAGTTATTGTTGTTTATATCTGTGAGGCCATGAATCACCATTGACGTCCGGATTCCCTACCACTCGAAACGACCGACGTTTGACGAAACCATGCAAGTTCGTCGCAGATCGGCACAAGGTGGATCGATGTGACGTGTTTTAAGCTACAAATTGCTTTGTCGCAGATTTGCATTCGACGAATAGACGCGGAGTTATAGATGTTTATATCTGTCTGGCCATGAATCACCATTGATGGCAGGATTGCCTACCGCTCGAAACGATCGATGTTTGACGAAACTATGCAAGTTCATCGCAGATCGGCAAAAGGTGGGTCGATGTGACGTGTTTTAAGCTACAAATTGCTATGTCGGATATTGGCATACGACGAATAGAAGCCAAGTTTTAGGTGCTTATATCTGTGAGACCATGAATCACCATTGACGGCCGGATTGCTTACCACTCGAAACGATCGACGTTTGACGAAACTATGCAAGTTCGTCGCAGATCGGTATAAGGTGGGTCTTTGGGCCATGTTTTAAGCTACAAATCGCTATGTCGCAGATTCGCATACGACGAATAGAAGCGGAGTTATCGATGTTTATATCTGTGAGGCCTATGAATCACCATTGACGGCCGGATTCCCTACCACTCGAAACGATCGTCGTTTGACGAAATCATGCAAGTTCGTCGCAGATCGGCATGAGATGGGTCGATGGGACGTGTTTTAAGCTACAAATTGCTATGTCGCATATCCGCATTCGACAAATAGAAGCGGAGTTATTGTTGTTTATATCTGTGAGGCCATGAATCACCATTAACGGCCGGATTGCCTACCACTCGAAACGATCGACGTTTGACGAAACTATGCAAGTTCATCGCAGATCGGTAAAAGGTGGGTCGGTGGGCCGTGTTTTATGCTACAAATTGCTATGTCGCAGATTTGCATACGACGAATAGAAGCGGAGTTATAGTTGTTTATATCTGTGAGGCCATGAAACACCATTGACGGCCGGATTGCTTACCACTCGAAACGATCGACGTTTGACGAAACTATACAAGTATGTCGCAGATCGGCATGAGGTGGGTCGATGTGTCGTGTTTTTAGCTACAAATTGCTATGTTGCAGATTTGCATACGACGTATAGAAGCGGAGTTATTGTTGTTTATATCTTTGAGGCCATGAATCACCATTGACGGCCGGATTGCTTTCCACTAGAAACGATCGATGTTTGACGAAACTATACAAGTACGTCGCAGATCGGCATGAGGTGGTTCATTGGGGCGTGTTTTAAGCTACAAATTGTTAGGTCGCAGATTCGCATACGACGAATAGAAGCGGAGTTATAGTTGTTTATATCTGTGAGGCCATGAATCGCCATTGACTACCGGATTGCCTACCACTCGAAACGATCGACGTTTGACGAAACTATACAAGTACGTCGCAGATCGGCATGAGGTGGGTCGATGTGTCGTGTTTTAAGCTACACATCGCTATGTCGCAAATTTGCATTCGACGAATAGAAGCTGAGTTATAGTTGTTTATATCTGTGAGGCCATGAATCACCATTGATGGCCGGATTGCTTACCACTCGAAACGATCGACGTTTGACGAAACTATGCAAGTTCGTCGCAGATCGGTAAAAGGTGGGTCGTTGGGACGTGTTTTATGCTACAAATTGCTATGTCGCAGATTTGCATACGACGAATAGAAGCGGACTTATTGTTGTTTATATCTGTGAGGCCATGAATCACCATTGACGGCCGGATTGCCTACCACTCGAAACGATCGATGTTTGACGAAACTATGCAAGTTCGTCGCAGATCGGCACAAGGTGGATCGATGTGTCGTGTTTTAAGCTACAAATTGCTATGTCGCAGATTTGCATTCGACGAATAGAAGCGGAGTTATAGTTGTTTATATCTGTGAGGCCATGAATCACCAATGACGGCCGGATTGCTTACCACTCGAAACGATCGACGTTTGACGAAACTATGCAAGTTCGTCGCAGTTCGGTAAACGGTGGGTCGTTAGGCCGTGTTTTATGCTACAAATTGCTATGTCGCAGATTTGCATACGACGAATAGAAGCGGACTTATTGTTGTTTATATCTGTGAGGCCATGAATCACCATTGACGGCCGGATTGCCTACCACTCGAAACGATCGATGTTTGACGAAACTATGCAAGTTCGTCGCAGATCGGCACAAGGTGGATCGATGTGTCGTGTTTTAAGCTACAAATTGCTATGTCGCAGATTTGCATTCGACGAATAGAAGCGGAGTTATAGTTGTTTATATCTGTGAGGCCATGAATCACCAATGACGGCCGGATTGCTTACCACTCGAAACGATCGACGTTTGACGAAACTATGCAAGTTCGTCGCAGATCGGTAAAAGGTGGGTCGTTGGGCCGTGTTTTATGCTACAAATTGCTATGTCGCAGATTTGCATACGACGAATAGAAGCGGACTTATTGTTGTTTATATCTGTGAGGCCATGAATCACCATTGACGGCCGGATTGCCTACCACTCGAAACGATCGTCGTTTGACGAAATCATGCAAGTTCGTCGCAGATCGGCACAAGGTGGGTCGATGTGACGTGTTTTATGCTACAAATTGCTATGTCGCAGATTCGCATACGATGAATAGGAGCGGAGTTATAGTTGTTTATATCTGTCAGGCCATGAATCACCATTGACGACCGGATTGCTTTCCACTTAAAACGATCGATGTTTGACAAAACTATGCAAGTTCGTCGCAGACCGGTATAAGGTGGTTCGTTGGGGCGTGTTTTAAGCTACTAATTGCTACGTCGCAGATTCGCATGCGACGAATAGAAGCGGAGTTATTGTTGTTTATATCTGTGAGGCCATGAATCGTCATTGACGACCGGATTGCCTACCACTCGAAACGATCGATGTTTGACGAAACTATGCAAGTTCGTCGCAGATTGGTATAAGGTGGTTCATTGGGGCGTGTTTTAAGCTACAAATTGATACGTCGCAGATTCGCATACGACGAATATAATCGGAGTTATAGTTGTTTATATCTGTGAGGCCATGAATCACCATTGACGGCCGGATTGCCTACCACTCGAAACGATCGATGTTTGACGAAACTATGCAAGTTCGTCGCAGATCGGCACAGGGTGGGTCGATGTGACGTGTTTTTAGCTACAAATTGCTATGTCGCAGATTTGCATTCGACGAATAGAAGCGGAGTTATAGTTGTTTATATCTGTCAGGCCATGAATCACCATTGACTGCCGGATTGCTTTCCACTCGAAACGATCGATGTTTGACAAAACTATGCAAGTTCGTTGCAGATCGGCATGAGGTGGGTCGATGTGTCGTGTTTTAAGCTACACATCGCTATGTCGCAAATTTGCATTCGACGAATAGAAGCTGAGTTATAGTTGTTTATATCTGTGAGGCCATGAATCACCATTGATGGCCGGATTGCTTACCACTCGAAACGATCGACGTTTGACGAAACTATGCAAGTTCGTCGCAGATCGGTAAAAGGTGGGTCGTTGGGACGTGTTTTATGCTACAAATTGCTATGTCGCAGATTTGCATACGACGAATAGAAGCGGACTTATTGTTGTTTATATCTGTGAGGCCATGAATCACCATTGACGGCCGGATTGCCTACCACTCGAAACGATCGATGTTTGACGAAACTATGCAAGTTCGTCGCAGATCGGCACAAGGTGGATCGATGTGTCGTGTTTTAAGCTACAAATTGCTATGTCGCAGATTTGCATTCGACGAATAGAAGCGGAGTTATAGTTGTTTATATCTGTGAGGCCATGAATCACCAATGACGGCCGGATTGCTTACCACTCGAAACGATCGACGTTTGACGAAACTATGCAAGTTCGTCGCAGTTCGGTAAAAGGTGGGTCGTTAGGCCGTGTTTTATGCTACAAATTGCTATGTCGCAGATTTGCATACG
The DNA here is from genome assembly GCA_914767735.1 of Anoplius nigerrimus. NCBI lineage: Eukaryota > Metazoa > Arthropoda > Insecta > Hymenoptera > Pompilidae > Anoplius > Anoplius nigerrimus. Next base: position 2,271,402 of record CAJZBX010000049.1, on the reverse strand, counting down.
ACGAATAGAAGCGGACTTATTGTTGTTTATATCTGTGAGGCCATAAATCACCATTGACGGCCGGATTGCCTACCACTCGAAACGATCGATGTTTGACGAAACTATGCAAGTTCGTCGCAGATCGGCACAAGGTGGATCGATGTGTCGTGTTTTAAGCTACAAATTGCTATGTCGCAGATTTGCATTCGACGAATAGAAGCGGAGTTATAGTTGTTTATATCTGTGAGGCCATGAATCGCCATTGACTACCGGATTGCTTACCACTCGAAACGATCGACGTTTGACGAAACTATACAAGTACGTCGCAGATCGGCATGAGGTGGGTCGATGTGTCGTGTTCTAAGCTACAAATTGCTATGTCGCAAATTCACATACGACGAATAGAAGCGGAGTTATTGTTGTTTATATCTGTGAGGCCATGAATCACCATTGACGGCCGGATTCCCTACCACTCAAAACGATCGACGTTTGACGAAACCATGCAAGTTCGTCGCTGATCGGCACAAGGTGGGTCGATGTGACGTGTTTTATGCTACAAATTGCTATGTCGCAGATTTGCATTCGACGAATAGAAGCGGAGTTATAGTTGTTTATATCTGTCTGGCCATGAATCACCATTGACGGCCGGATTGCCTACCACTCGAAACGATCGATGTTTGACGAAACTATGCAAGTTCGTCGCAGATCGGTAAAAGGTGGGTCGTTGGGTCGTGTTTTATGCCACAAATTGCTATGTCGCAGATTTGCATACGACGTATAGTGGCGGAGTTATTGTTGTTTATATCTGTGAGGCCATGAATCACCATTGACGGCCGGATTGCTTTCCACTCGAAACGATCGATGTTTGACAAAACTATGCAAGTTCGTCACAGATCGGTATAAGGTGGTTCGTTGGGGCGTGTTTTATGCTACAAATTGCTATGTCGCAGATTTGCATACGACGAATAGAAGCGGAGTTATTGTTGTTTATATCTGTGAGGCCATGAATTACCATTGACGGCCGGATTGCCTACCACTCGAAACGACCGATGTTTGACGAAACTATGCAAGTTCGTCGCAGATCGGTAAATGGTGGTTCGTTGGGTCGTGTTTTATGCTACAAATTGCTATGTCGCAGATTTGCATACGACGTATAGAAGCGGAGTTATTGTTGTTTATATCTGTGAGGCCATGTATCAACATTGACGGCCGGATTGCTTTCCACTCGAAACGATCGATGTTTGACAAAACTATGCAAGTTCGTCGCAGATCGGTATAAGGTGGTTCGTTGGGGCGTGTTTTATGCTACAAATTGCTATGTCGCAGATTTGCATACGACGAATAGAAGCGGAGTTATTGTTGTTTATATCTGTGAGTCCATGATTCACCATTGACGGCCGGATTGCTTTCCACACGAAACGATCGATGTTTGACGAAACTATGCAAGTTCGTCGCAGATCAGTATAAGGTGGTTCGTTGGGGCGTGTATTAAGCTACAAATTCCTATGTCGCAGATTCGCATACGACGTATAGAAGCGGACTTATAGTTGTTTATATCTGTGAGGCCATGAATCGCCATTGACTACCGGATTGCCTACCACTCGAAACGATCGACGTTTGACGAAACTATGCAAGTTCGTCGCAGATCGGCACAAGGTGGTTCGATGTGACGTGTTTTAAGCTACAAATTGCTGTGTCGCAGATTTGCATTCGACGAATAGAAGCGGAGTTATAGTTGTTTATATCTGTGAGGCCATGAATCAGCATTGACGGCCGGATTGCCTAACACTCGAAACGATCTATGTTTGACGAAACTATGCAGGTCGTCCCAGATCGGCACAAGGTGGGTCGATGTGTCGTGTTTTAAGCTACAAATTGCTGTGTCGCAGATTTGCATTCGACGAATAGAAGCGGAGTTATAGTTGTTTATATCTGTCAGGCCATGAATCACCATTGACGGCCGGATTGCTTTCCACTCGAAACGATCGACGTTTGACGAAACCATGCAAGTTCGTCGCAAATCGGCAGAAGGTGGGTCGATGTGACGTGTTTTAAGCTACAAATTGCTATGTCGCATATTCGCATACGACGAATAGAAGCGGAGTTATTGTTGTTTATATCTGTGAGGCCATGAATCCCCATTGACGGCCGGATTGCCTACCACTCGAAACATTCGATGTTTGACGAAACTATGCAAGTTCGTCGCAGATCGGCACAAGGTGGGTCCATGTGACGTGTTTTAAGCTACAAGTTGCTATGTCGCAGATTTGCATTCGACGAATAGAAGCGGAGTTATAGTTGTTTATATCTGTCAGGCCATGAATCACAATTGACGGCCGGATTGCTTTCCACTCGAAATGATCGATGTTTGACAAAACTATGCAAGTTCGTCGAGATCGGTATAAGGTGGTTCGTTGGGGCGTGTTTTAAGCTACAAATTGCTATGTCGCAGATTCGCATACGACGAATAGAAGCGGAGTTATTGTGGTTTATATCTGTGAGGCCATGAATCACCATTGACGGCCGGATTCCCTACCACTCGAAACGATCGACGTTTGACGAAACCATGCAGGTCGTCCCAGATCGGCACAAGGTGGGTCGATGTGACGTGTTTTATGCTACAAATTGCTATGTCGCAGATTTGCATTCGACGAATAGAAGCGGAGTTATAGTTGTTTATATCTGTCTGGCCATGAATCACCATTGACGGCCGGATTGCTTTCCACTCGAAACGATCGATGTTTGACAAAACTATGCAAGTTCGTCGCAGATCGGCACCATGTGGGTCGATGTGACGTGTTTTAAGCTACAAATTGCTATCTCGCAGATTTGCATTCGACGAATAGAAGCGGAGTTATAGTTGTTTATATCTGTCAGGCCATGAATCACCATTGACGGCCGGATTGCTTTCCACTCGAAACGATCGATGTTTGACAAAACTATGCAAGTTCGTCGCAGATCGGTATAAGGTGGTTCGTTGGGGCGTGTTTTATGCTACAAATTGCTATGTCGCAGATTTGCATACGACGAATAGAAGCGGAGTTATTGTTGTTTATATCTGTGAGGCCATGAATCACCATTGACTACCGGATTGCCTACCACTCGAAACGATCGACGTTTGACGAAACTATTCAAGTACGTCGCAGATCAGCACGAGGTGGGTCGATGTGTCGTGTTTTAAGCTACAAATTGCTACGTCGCAGATTCGCATACGACGAATAGAATCGGAGTTATAGTTGTTTATATCTGTCAGGCCATGAATCACTATTGACGGCCGGATTGCTTTCCACTCGAAACGATCGATGTTTGACAAAACTATGCAAGTTGGTCGCAGATCGGTATAGGGTGATTCGTTGGGGCGTGTTTTAAGCTAAAAATTGCTATGTCGCAGATTTGCATACGACGAATAGAAGCGGAGTTATTGTTGTTTATATCTGTGAGGCTAAAATCACCATTGACGGCCGGATTCCCTACCACTCGAAACGATCGACGTTTGACGAAACCATGCAAGTTCGTCGCAGATCGGCAGAAGGTGGGTCGATGTGACGTGTTTTAAGCTACAAATTGCTATGTCGCAGATTTGCATTCGACGAATGGAAGCGGAGTTATAGTTGTTTATATCTGTCAGGCCATGAATCACCATTGACGGCCGGATTGCTTTCCACTCGAAACGATCGATGTTTGACGAAACTATGCAAGTTCGTCGCAGATCGGTATAAGGTGGTTCATTGGGGCCTGTTTTAAGCTACAAATTGCTGGGTCGCAGATTCGCATACGACGAATAGAAGCGGAGTTATAGTTGTTTATATCTGTGAGGCCATGAATCGCCATTGACTACCGGATTGTCTACCACTCGAAACGATCGACGTTTGACGAAACTATACAAGTACGTCGCAGATCGGCATGAGGTGGGTCGATGTGTCGTGTTTTAAGCTACAAATCGCTATGTCGCAAATTTGCATTCGACGAATAGAAGCGGAGTTATAGTTGTTTATATCTGTGAGGCCATGAATCACCATTGACGGCCGGATTGCTTTCCACTCGAAACGATCGATGTTTGACGAAACTATGCAAGTTTGTCGCAGATCGGTATAAGGTGGTTCGTTGGGGCGTGTTTTAAGCTACAAATTGCTACGTCGCAGATTCGCATACGACGTATAGAAGCGGACTTATAGTTGTTTATATCTGTGAGGCCATGAATCGCCATTGACTACCGGATTGCCTACCACTCGAAACGATCGACGTTTGACGAAACTATACAAGTACGTCGCAGATCGGCATGAGGTGGGTCGATGTGTCGTGTTTTATGCTACAAATTGCTATGTCGCAAATTCGCATACGACGAATAGAAGCGTAGTTATTGTTGTTTATATCTGTGAGGCCATGAATCACCATTAACGGCCGGATTCCCTACCACTCGAAACGATCGGCGTTTGACGAAACCATGCAAGTTCGTCGCAGATCGGCACAAGGTGGGTCGATGTGACGTGTTTTATGCTACAAATTGCTATGTCGCAGATTTGCATTCGACGAATAGAAGCGGAGTTATAGTTGTTTATATCTGTGTGGCCATGAATCACCATTGACGGCCGGATTGCTTTCCGCTAGAATCGATCGATGTTTGACGAAACTATGCAAGTTCGTCACAGATCGGTACAAGGTGGTTCATTGGGGCGTGTTTTAAGCTACAAATTGCTAGGTCGCAGATTCGCATACGACGAATAGAAGCGGAGTTATAGTTGTTTATATCTGTGAGGCCATGAATCGCCATTGACTACCGGATTGCCTACCACTCGAAACGATCGACGTTTGACGAAACTATACAAGTACGTCGCAGATCGGCATGAGGTGGGTCGATGTGTCGTGTTTTATGCTACAAATTGCTATGTCGCAAATTCGCATACGACGAATAGAAGCGTAGTTATTGTTGTTTATATCTGTGAGGCCATGAATCACCATTAACGGCCGGATTCCCTACCACTCGAAACGATCGGCGTTTGACGAAACCATGCAAGTTCGTCGCAGATCGGCACAAGGTGGGTCGATGTGACGTGTTTTATGCTACAAATTGCTATGTCGCAGATTTGCATTCGACGAATAGAAGCGGAGTTATAGTTGTTTATATCCGTCTGGCCATGAATCACCATTGACGGCCGGATTGCTTTCCACTAGAATCGATCGATGTTTGACGAAACTATGCAAGTTCGTCACAGATCGGTACAAGGTGGATCATTGGGGCGTGTTTTAAGCTACAAATTGCTAGGTCGCAGATTCGCATACGACGAATAGAAGCGGAGTTATAGTTGTTTATATCTGTGAAGCCATGAATCGCCATTGACTACCGGATTGCCTACCACTCGAAACGATCGACGTTTGACGAAACTATGCAAGTTCGTCGCAGATCGGTATAAAGTGGTTCATTGGGGCGTGTTGTAAGCTACAAATTTCTAGGTCGCAGAATTGCATTCGACGAATAGAAGCGGAGTTATAGTTGTTTATATCTGTCTGGCCATGAATCACCATTGACGGCCGGATTGCTTTCCACTAGAATCGATCGATGTTTGACGAAACTATGCAAGTTCGTCACAGATCGGTACAAGGTGGATCATTGGGGCGTGTTTTAAGCTACAAATTGCTAGGTCGCAGATTCGCATACGACGAATAGAAGCGGAGTTATTGTTGTTTATATCTGTGAGGCCATGAATCACCATTGACGGCCGGATTGCCTACCACTCGAAACGATCGATGTTTGACGAAACTATGCAAGTTCGTCGCAGATCGGCACAAGGTGGGTCGATGTGACGTGTTTTAAGCTACAAATTGCTATGTCGCAGATTCGCATACGACGAATAGAAGCGGAGTTATTGTTGTTTATATCTGTGAGGCCATGAATCACCATTGACTGCCGGATTGCTTTCCACTCGAAACGATCGATGTTTGACAAAACTATGCAAGTTCGTCGCAGATCAGTGTAAGGTGGTTCGTTGGGGCGTGTTTTAAGATACACATTGCTACGTTGCAGATTCGCATACGACGAATAGAAGCGGAGTTATTGTTGTTTATATCTGTGAGGCCATGAATCACCATTGACGTCCGGATTCCCTACCACTCGAAACGATCGATGTTTGACGAAACCATGCAAGTTCGTCGCAGATCGGCACAAGGTGGGTCGATGTGACGTGTTTTAAGCTACAAATTGCTATGTCGCAGATTTGCATTCGACGAATAGAAGCGGAGTTATTGTTGTTTATATCTGTGAGGCCATGAATCACCATTGACGTCCGGATTCCCTACCACTCGAAACGATCGACGTTTGACGAAACCATGCAAGTTCGTCGCAGATCGGCACAAGGTGGGTCGATGTGACGTGTTTTAAGCTACAAATTGCTATGTCGCAGATTTGCATTCGACGAATAGAAGCGGAGTTATAGATGTTTATATCTGTCTGGCCATGAATCACCATTGATGGCAGGATTGCCTACCGCTCGAAACGATCGATGTTTGACGAAACTATGCAAGTTCATCGCAGATCGGCAAAAGGTGGGTCGATGTGACGTGTTTTAAGCTACAAATTGCTATGTCGGATATTGGCATACGACGAATAGAAGCCAAGTTTTAGGTGCTTATATCTGTGAGACCATGAATCACCATTGACGGCCGGATTGCTTACCACTCGAAACGATCGATGTTTGACGAAACTATGCAAGTTCATCGCAGATCGGCAAAAGGTGGGTCGATGTGACGTGTTTTAAGCTACAAATTGCTATGTCGCATATCCGCATACGACAAATAGAAGCGGAGTTATTGTTGTTTATATCTGTGAGGCCATGAATCACCATTAACGGCCGGATGGCCTACCACTCGAAACGATCGACGTTTGACGAAACTATGCAAGTTCGTCGCAGATCGGTAAAAGGTGGGTCGGTGGGCCGTGTTTTATGCTACAAATTGCTATGTCGCAGATTTGCATACGACGAATAGAAGCGGAGTTATAGTTGTTTATATCTGTGAGGCCATGAATCACCAATGACGGCCGGATTGCTTACCACTCGAAACGATCGATGTTTGACAAAACTATGCAAGTTCGTCGCAGATCGGTATAGGGTGGTTCGTTTGGGCGTGTTTTAAGCTACAAATTGCTATGTCGCAGATTCGCATACGACGAATAGAAGCTGAGTTATAGTTGTTGATATCTGTGAGGCCATGAATCACCATTGACGGCCGGATTCCCTACCACTCGAAACGATCGACGTTTGACGAAACCATGCAAGTTCGTCGCAGATCGGCACAAGGTGGGTCGATGTGACGTGTTTTAAGCTACAAATTGCTATGTCGCAGATTTGCATTCGACGAATGGAAGCGGAGTTATAGTTGTTTATATCTGTCAGGCCATGAATCACCATTGACGGCCGGATTGCTTTCCACTCGAAACGATCGATGTTTGACGAAACTATGCAAGTTCGTCGCAGATCGGTATAAGGTGGTTCGTTGGGGCGTGTTTTAAGCTACAAATTGCTTTGTCGCAGATTCGCATACGACGAATAGAAGCGGAGTTATTGTGGTTTATATCTGTGAGGCCATGAATCACCATTGACGGCCGGATTCCCTACCACTCGAAACGATCGACGTTTGACGAAACCATGCAAGTTCGTCGCAGATCGGCACAAGGTGGGTCGATGTGACGTGTTTTAAGCTACAAATTGCTATCTCGCAGATTTGCATTCGACGAATAGAAGCGGAGTTATAGTTGTTTATATCTGTCAGGCCATGAATCACCATTGACGGCCGGATTGCTTTCCACTCGAAACGATCGATGTTTGACAAAACTATGCAAGTTCGTCGCAGATCGGTATAAGGTGGTTCGTTGGGGCGTGTTTTAAGCTACAAATTGCTATGTCGCAGATTTGCATTCGACAAATAGAAGCGGAGTTATAGTTGTTTATATCTGTCTGGCCATGAATCACCATTGACGGCCGGATTGCCTACCACTCGAAACGATCGATGTTTGACGAAACTATGCAAGTTCGTCGCAGATCGGTAAATGGTGGTTCGTTGGCTCGTGTTTTATGCTACAAATTGCTATGTCGCAGATTTGCATACGACGTATAGAAGCGGAGTTATTGTTGTTTATATCTGTGAGGCCATGTATCAACATTGACGGCCGGATTGCTTTCCACTCGAAACGATCGATGTTTGACAAAACTATGCAAGTTCGTCGCAGATCGGTATAAGGTGGTTCGTTGGGGCGTGTTTTATGCTACAAATTGCTATGTCGCAGATTTGCATACGACGAATAGAAGCGGAGTTATTGTTGTTTATATCTGTGAGGCCATGATTCACCATTGACGGCCGGATTGCTTTCCACACGAAACGATCGATGTTTGACGAAACTATGCAAGTTCGTCGCAGATCAGTATAAGGTGGTTCGTTGGGGCGTGTATTAAGCTACAAATTCCTATGTCGCAGATTCGCATACGACGTATAGAAGCGGACTTATAGTTGTTTATATCTGTGAGGCCATGAATCGCCATTGACTACCGGATTGCCTACCACTCGAAACGATCGACGTTTGACGAAACTATGCAAGTTCGTCGCAGATCGGCACAAGGTGGTTCGATGTGACGTGTTTTAAGCTACAAATTGCTGTGTCGCAGATTTGCATTCGACGAATAGAAGCGGAGTTATAGTTGTTTATATCTGTGAGGCCATGTATCAACATTGACGGCCGGATTGCTTTCCACTCGAAACGATCGATGTTTGACAAAACTATGCAAGTTCGTCGCAGATCGGTATAAGGTGGTTCGTTGGGGCGTGTTTTATGCTACAAATTGCTATGTCGCAGATTTGCATACGACGAATAGAAGCGGAGTTATTGTTGTTTATATCTGTGAGGCCATGATTCACCATTGACGGCCGGATTGCTTTCCACACGAAACGATCGATGTTTGACGAAACTATGCAAGTTCGTCGCAGATCAGTATAAGGTGGTTCGTTGGGGCGTGTATTAAGCTACAAATTCCTATGTCGCAGATTCGCATACGACGTATAGAAGCGGACTTATAGTTGTTTATATCTGTGAGGCCATGAATCGCCATTGACTACCGGATTGCCTACCACTCGAAACGATCGATGTTTGACGAAACTATGCAAGTTCGTCGCAGATCGGCACAAGGTGGTTCGATGTGACGTGTTTTAAGCTACAAATTGCTGTGTCGCAGATTTGCATTCGACGAATAGAAGCGGAGTTATAGTTGTTTATATCTGTGAGGCCATGAATCACCATTGACGGCCGGATTGCCTAACACTCGAAACGATCTATGTTTGACGAAACTATGCAGGTCGTCCCAGATCGGCACAAGGTGGGTCGATGTGTCGTGTTTTAAGCTACAAATTGCTGTGTCGCAGATTTGCATTCGACGAATAGAAGCGGAGTTATAGTTGTTTATATCTGTCAGGCCATGAATCACCATTGACGGCCGGATTGCTTTCCACTCGAAACGATCGACGTTTGACGAAACCATGCAAGTTCGTCGCAAATCGGCAGAAGGTGGGTCGATGTGACGTGTTTTAAGCTACAAATTGCTATGTCGCATATTCGCATACGACGAATAGAAGCGGAGTTATTGTTGTTTATATCTGTGAGGCCATGAATCCCCATTGACGGCCGGATTGCCTACCACTCGAAACATTCGATGTTTGACGAAACTATGCAAGTTCGTCGCAGATCGGCACAAGGTGGGTCCATGTGACGTGTTTTAAGCTACAAGTTGCTATGTCGCAGATTTGCATTCGACGAATAGAAGCGGAGTTATAGTTGTTTATATCTGTCAGGCCATGAATCACAATTGACGGCCGGATTGCTTTCCACTCGAAATGATCGATGTTTGACAAAACTATGCAAGTTCGTCGAGATCGGTATAAGGTGGTTCGTTGGGGCGTGTTTTAAGCTACAAATTGCTATGTCGCAGATTCGCATACGACGAATAGAAGCGGAGTTATTGTGGTTTATATCTGTGAGGCCATGAATCACAATTGACGGCCGGATTCCCTACCACTCGAAACGATCGACGTTTGACGAAACCATGCAGGTCGTCCCAGATCGGCACAAGGTGGGTCGATGTGACGTGTTTTATGCTACAAATTGCTATGTCGCAGATTTGCATTCGACGAATAGAAGCGGAGTTATAGTTGTTTATATCTGTCTGGCCATGAATCACCATTGACGGCCGGATTGCTTTCCACTCGAAACGATCGATGTTTGACAAAACTATGCAAGTTCGTCGCAGATCGGCACCATGTGGGTCGATGTGACGTGTTTTAAGCTACAAATTGCTATCTCGCAGATTTGCATTCGACGAATAGAAGCGGAGTTATAGTTGTTTATATCTGTCAGGCCATGAATCACCATTGACGGCCGGATTGCTTTCCACTCGAAACGATCGATGTTTGACAAAACTATGCAAGTTCGTCGCAGATCGGTATAAGGTGGTTCGTTGGGGCGTGTTTTATGCTACAAATTGCTATGTCGCAGATTTGCATACGACGAATAGAAGCGGAGTTATTGTTGTTTATATCTGTGAGGCCATGAATCACCATTGACTACCGGATTGCCTACCACTCGAAACGATCGACGTTTGACGAAACTATTCAAGTACGTCGCAGATCAGCACGAGGTGGGTCGATGTGTCGTGTTTTAAGCTACAAATTGCTACGTCGCAGATTCGCATACGACGAATAGAATCGGAGTTATAGTTGTTTATATCTGTCAGGCCATGAATCACTATTGACGGCCGGATTGCTTTCCACTCGAAACGATCGATGTTTGACAAAACTATGCAAGTTCGTCGCAGATCGGTATAGGGTGATTCGTTGGGGCGTGTTTTAAGCTAAAAATTGCTATGTCGCAGATTTGCATACGACGAATAGAAGCGGAGTTATTGTTGTTTATATCTGTGAGGCTATAAATCACCATTGACGGCCGGATTCCCTACCACTCGAAACGATCGACGTTTGACGAAACCATGCAAGTTCGTCGCAGATCGGCAGAAGGTGGGTCGATGTGACGTGTTTTAAGCTACAAATTGCTATGTCGCAGATTTGCATTCGACGAATGGAAGCGGAGTTATAGTTGTTTATATCTGTCAGGCCATGAATCACCATTGACGGCCGGATTGCTTTCCACTCGAAACGATCGATGTTTGACGAAACTATGCAAGTTCGTCGCAGATCGGTATAAGGTGGTTCGTTGGGGCGTGTTTTAAGCTACAAATTGCTTTGTCGCAGATTCGCATACGACGAATAGAAGCGGAGTTATTGTGGTTTATATCTGTGAGGCCATGAATCACCATTGACGGCCGGATTCCCTACCACTCGAAACGATCGACGTTTGACGAAACCATGCAAGTTCGTCGCAGATCGGCACAAAGTGGGTCGATGTGACGTGTTTTAAGCTACAAATTGCTATCTCGCAGATTTGCATTCGACGAATAGAAGCGGAGTTATAGTTGTTTATATCTGTCAGGCCATGAATCACCATTGACGGCCGGATTGCTTTCCACTCGAAACGATCGATGTTTGACAAAACTATGCAAGTTCGTCGCAGATCGGTATAAGGTGGGTGGTTAGGCCGTGTTTTATGCTACAAATTGCTACGTCGCAGATTTGCATACGGCGAATAGAAGCGGAGTTATAGTTGTTTATATCTGTGAGGCCATGAATCACCATTGACGGCCGGATTGCCTACTACTCGAAACGATCGACGTTTGACGAAACTATGCAATTTCGTCGCAGATCGGCACAAGGTGGGTCGATGTGACGTGTTTTATGCTACAAATTGCTATGTCGCAGATTTGCATTCGACGAATAGAAGCGGAGTTATAGTTGTTTATATCATTCTGGCCATGAGTCACCATTGACGGCCGGATTGCTTTCCACTAGAATCGATCGACGTTTGACGAAACTATGCAAGTTCGTCGCAGATCGGTATAAGGTGGTTCATTGGGGCGTGTTTTAAGCGACAAATTGCTATGTCGCAGATTCGCATACGACGTATAGAAGCGGACTTATAGTTGTTTATATCTGTGAGGCCATGAATCGCCATTGACTACCGGATTGTCTACCACTCGAAACGATCGACGTTTGACGAAACTATACAAGTACGTCGCAGATCGGCATGAGGTGGGTCGATGTGTCGTGTTTTAAGCTACAAATCGCTATGTCGCAAATTTGCATTCGACGAATAGAAGCGGAGTTATAGTTTTTTATATCTGTCTGGCCATGAATCACCATTGACGGCCGGATTGCTTTCCACTAGAATCGATCGATGTTTGACGAAACTATGCAAGTTCGTCGCAGATCGGTATAAGGTGGTTCATTGGGGCGTGTTTTATGCTACAAATTGCTATATCGCAGATTTGCATACGACGAATAGAAGCGGAGTTATTGTTGTTTATATCTGTCAGGCCATGAATCACCATTGACGGCCGGATTGCTTTCCACTCGAAACGATCGATGTTTGACGAAACTATGCAAGTTTGTCGCAGATCGGTATAAGGTGGTTCGTTGGGGCGTGTTTTAAGCTACAAATTGCTACGTCGCAGATTCGCATACGACGTATAGAAGCGGACTTATAGTTGTTTATATCTGTGAGGCCATGAATCGCCATTGACTACCGGATTGCCTACCACTCGAAACGATCGACGTTTGACGAAACTATACAAGTACGTCGCAGATCGGCATGAGGTGGGTCGATGTGTCGTGTTTTATGCTACAAATTGCTATGTCGCAAATTCGCATACGACGAATAGAAGCGTAGTTATTGTTGTTTATATCTGTGAGGCCATGAATCACCATTAACGGCCGGATTCCCTACCACTCGAAACGATCGGCGTTTGACGAAACCATGCAAGTTCGTCGCAGATCGGCACAACGTGGGTCGATGTGACGTGTTTTATGCTACAAATTGCTATGTCGCAGATTTGCATTCGACGAATAGAAGCGGAGTTATAGTTGTTTATATCTGTGTGGCCATGAATCACCATTGACGGCCGGATTGCTTTCCGCTAGAATCGATCGATGTTTGACGAAACTATGCAAGTTCGTCACAGATCGGTACAAGGTGGTTCATTGGGGCGTGTTTTAAGCTACAAATTGCTAGGTCGCAGATTCGCATACGACGAATAGAAGCGGAGTTATAGTTGTTTATATCTGTGAGGCCATGAATCGCCATTGACTACCGGATTGCCTACCACTCGAAACGATCGACGTTTGACGAAACTATACAAGTACGTCGCAGATCGGCATGAGGTGGGTCGATGTGTCGTGTTTTATGCTACAAATTGCTATGTCGCAAATTCGCATACGACGAATAGAAGCGTAGTTATTGTTGTTTATATCTGTGAGGCCATGAATCACCATTAACGGCCGGATTCCCTACCACTCGAAACGATCGGCGTTTGACGAAACCATGCAAGTTCGTCGCAGATCGGCACAAGGTGGGTCGATGTGACGTGTTTTATGCTACAAATTGCTATGTCGCAGATTTGCATTCGACGAATAGAAGCGGAGTTATAGTTGTTTATATCCGTCTGGCCATGAATCACCATTGACGGCCGGATTGCTTTCCACTAGAATCGATCGATGTTTGACGAAACTATGCAAGTTCGTCACAGATCGGTACAAGGTGGTTCATTGGGGCGTGTTTTAAGCTACAAATTGCTAGGTCGCAGATTCGCATACGACGAATAGAAGCGGAGTTATAGTTGTTTATATCTGTGAAGCCATGAATCGCCATTGACTACCGGATTGCCTACCACTCGAAACGATCGACGTTTGACGAAACTGTGCAAGTTCGTCGCAGATCGGCACAAGGTGGTTCGATGTGACGTGTTTTTAGCTACAAATTGCTATGTCGCATATTCGCATACGACGAATAGAAGCGGAGTTATTGTTGTTTATATCTGTGAGGCCATGAATCACCATTGACGGCCGGATTGCCTACCACTCGAAACGATCGATGTTTGACGAAACTATGCAAGTTCGTCGCAGATCGGTATAAAGTGGTTCATTGGGGCGTGTTGTAAGCTACAAATTTCTAGGTCGCAGAATTGCATTCGACGAATAGAAGCGGAGTTATAGTTGTTTATATATGTCTGGCCATGAATCACCATTGACGGCCGGATTGCTTTCCACTAGAATCGATCGATGTTTGACGAAACTATGCAAGTTCGTCGCAGATCGGTATAAGGTGGTTCATTGGGGCGTGTTTTAAGCTACATATTGCTAGGTCGCAGATTTGCATTCGACGAATAGAAGCGGAGTTATAGTTGTTTATATCTGTCAGGCCATGAATCACCATTGACGGCCGGATTGCTTTCCACTCGAAACGATCGATGTTTGACGAAACTATGCAAGTTCGTCGCAGATTGGTATTAGGTGGTTCGTTGGGGCGTGTTTTAAGCTACAAATTGCTATGTCGCAGATTCGCATACGACGTATGGAAGCGGACTTATAGTTGTTTATATCTGTGAGGCCATGAATCGCCATTGACTACCGGATTGCCTACCACTCGAAACAATCGACGTTGGACGAAACTATACAAGTACGTCGCAGATCGGCATGAGGTGGGTCGATGTGTCGTGTTCTAAGCTACAAATTGCTATGTCGCAAATTCACATACGACGAATAGAAGCGGAGTTATTGTTGTTTATATCTGTGAGGCCATGAATCACCATTGACGGCCGGATTCCCTACCACTCAAAACGATCGACGTTTGACGAAACCATGCAAGTTCGTCGCTGATCGGCACAAGGTGGGTCGATGTGACGTGTTTTATGCTACAAATTGCTATGTCGCAGATTTGCATTCGACGAATAGAAGCGGAGTTATAGTTGTTTATATCTGTCTGGCCATGAATCACCATTGACGGCCGGATTGCCTACCACTCGAAACGATCGATGTTTGACGAAACTACGCAAGTTCGTCGCAGATCGGTAAAAGGTGGGTCGTTGGGTCGTGTTTTATGCCACAAATTGCTATGTCGCAGATTTGCATACGACGTATAGTGGCGGAGTTATTGTTGTTTATATCTGTGAGGCCATGAATCACCATTGACGGCCGGATTGCTTTCCACTCGAAACGATCGATGTTTGACAAAACTATGCAAGTTCGTCGCAGATCGGTATAAGGTGGTTCGTTGGGGCGTGTTTTATGCTACAAATTGCTATGTCGCAGATTTGCATACGACGAATAGAAGCGGAGTTATTGTTGTTTATATCTGTGAGGCCATGAATTACCATTGACGGCCGGATTGCCTACCACTCGAAACGACCGATGTTTGACGAAACTATGCAAGTTCGTCGCAGATCGGTAAACGGTGGTTCGTTGGGTCGTGTTTTATGCTACAAATTGCTATGTCGCAGATTTGCATACGACGTATAGAAGCGGAGTTATTGTTGTTTATATCTGTGAGGCCATGTATCAACATTGACGGCCGGATTGCTTTCCACTCGAAACGATCGATGTTTGACAAAACTATGCAAGTTCGTCGCAGATCGGTATAAGGTGGTTCGTTGGGGCGTGTTTTATGCTACAAATTGCTATGTCGCAGATTTGCATACGACGAATAGAAGCGGAGTTATTGTTGTTTATATCTGTGAGTCCATGATTCACCATTGACGGCCGGATTGCTTTCCACACGAAACGATCGATGTTTGACGAAACTATGCAAGTTCGTCGCAGATCAGTATAAGGTGGTTCGTTGGGGCGTGTATTAAGCTACAAATTCCTATGTCGCAGATTCGCATACGACGTATAGAAGCGGACTTATAGTTGTTTATATCTGTGAGGCCATGAATCGCCATTGACTACCGGATTGCCTACCACTCGAAACGATCGACGTTTGACGAAACTATGCAAGTTCGTCGCAGATCGGCACAAGGTGGTTCGATGTGACGTGTTTTAAGCTACAAATTGCTGTGTCGCAGATTTGCATTCGACGAATAGAAGCGGAGTTATAGTTGTTTATATCTGTGAGGCCATGAATCAGCATTGACGGCCGGATTGCCTAACACTCGAAACGATCGACGTTTGACGAAACCATGCAGGTTCGTCGCAAATCGGCAGAAGGTGGGTCGATGTGACGTGTTTTAAGCTACAAATTGCTATGTCGCATATTCGCATACGACGAATAGAAGCGGAGTTATTGTTGTTTATATCTGTGAGGCCATGAATCCCCATTGACGGCCGGATTGCCTACCACTCGAAACGATCGACGTTTGACGAAACCATGCAAGTTCGTCGCAGATCGGCACAAGGTGGGTCCATGTGACGTGTTTTAAGCTACAAATTGCTATGTCGCAGATTTGCATTCGACGAATGGAAGCGGAGTTATAGTTGTTTATATCTGTCAGGCCATGAATCACCATTGACGGCCGGATTGCTTTCCACTCGAAACGATCGATGTTTGACGAAACTATGCAAGTTCGTCGCAGATCGGTATAAGGTGGTTCGTTGGGGCGTGTTTTAAGCTACAAATTGCTTTGTCGCAGATTCGCATACGACGAATAGAAGCGGAGTTATTGTGGTTTATATCTGTGAGGCCATGAATCACCATTGACGGCCGGATTCCCTACCACTCGAAACGATCGACGTTTGACGAAACCATGCAAGTTCGTCGCAGATCGGCACAAGGTGGGTCGATGTGACGTGTTTTAAGCTACAAATTGCTATCTCGCAGATTTGCATTCGACGAATAGAAGCGGAGTTATAGTTGTTTATATCTGTCAGGCCATGAATCACCATTGACGGCCGGATTGCTTTCCACTCGAAACGATCGATGTTTGACAAAACTATGCAAGTTCGTCGCAGATCGGTATAAGGTGGGTGGTTAGGCCGTGTTTTATGCTACAAATTGCTACGTCGCAGATTTGCATACGGCGAATAGAAGCGGAGTTATAGTTGTTTATATCTGTGAGGCCATGAATCACCATTGACGGCCGGATTGCCTACTACTCGAAACGATCGACGTTTGACGAAACTATGCAATTTCGTCGCAGATCGGCACAAGGTGGGTCGATGTGACGTGTTTTATGCTACAAATTGCTATGTCGCAGATTTGCATTCGACGAATGGAAGCGGAGTTATAGTTGTTTATATCTTTCTGGCCATGAATCACCATTGACGGCCGGATTGCTTTCCACTAGAATCGATCGATGTTTGACGAAATTATGCAAGTTCGTCGCAGGTCGGTATAAGGTGGTTCATTGGGGCGTGTTTTAAGCTACAAATTGCTAGGTCGCAGATTTGCATACGGCGAATAGAAGCGGAGTTATAGTTGTTTATATCTGTGAGGCCATGAATCACCATTGACGGCCGGATTGCCTACTACTCGAAACGATCGACGTTTGACGAAACTATGCAATTTCGTCGCAGATCGGCACAAGGTGGGTCGATGTGACGTGTTTTATGCTACAAATTGCTATGTCGCAGATTTGCATTCGACGAATGGAAGCGGAGTTATAGTTGTTTATATCTTTCTGGCCATGAATCACCATTGACGGCCGGATTGCTTTCCACTAGAATCGATCGATGTTTGACGAAATTATGCAAGTTCGTCGCAGATCGGTATAAGGTGGTTCATTGGGGCGTGTTTTAAGCTACAAATTGCTAGGTCGCAGATTTGCATTCGACGAATAGAAGCGGAGTTATTGTTGTTTATATCTGTGAGGCCATGAATCACCATTGACGGCCGGATTCCCTACCAGTCGAAACGATCGGCGTTTGACGAAACCATGCAAGTTCGTCGCAGATCGGTATAAGGTGGGTCGTTGGGCAATGTTTTATGCTACAAATTGCTACGTCGCAGATTTGCATACGGCGAATAGAAGCGGAGTTATAGTTGTTTATATCTGTGAGGCCATGAATCACCATTGACGGCCGGATTGCGTACCACTCGAAACGATCGACGTTTGACGAAACTATGCAAGTTCGTCGCAGATCGGCACAAGGTGGGTCGATGTGACGTGTTTTATGCTACAAATTGCTATGTCGCAGATTCGCATACGACGAATAGAAGCGGAGTTATTGTGGTTTATATCTGTGAGGCCATGAATCACCATTGACGGCCGGATTCCCTACCACTCGAAACGATCGACGTTTGACGAAACCATGCAAGTTCGTCCCAGATCGGCACAAGGTGGATCGATGTGACGTGTTTTATGCTACAAATTGCTATGTCGCAGATTTGCATTCGACGAATAGAAGCGGAGTTATAGTTGTTTATATCTGTCTGGCCATGAATCACCATTGACGGCCGGATTGCCTACCACTCGAAACGATCGATGTTTGACGCAACTATGCAAGTTCGTCGCAGATCGGTAAAAGGTGGTTCGTTGGGTCGTGTTTTATGCTACAAATTGCTATGTCGCAGATTTGCATACGACGTATAGAAGCGGAGTTATTGTTGTTTATATCTGTGAGGCCATGAATCACCATTGACGGCCGGATTGCTATCCACTCGAAACGATCGACGTTTGACGAAACTATGCAAGTTCGTCGCAGATCGGCACAAGGTGGGTCGATGTGACGTGTTTTATGCTACAAATTGCTATGTCGCAGATTCGCATACGACGAATAGAAGCGGAGTTATTGTGGTTTATATCTGTGAGGCCATGAATCACCATTGACGGCCGGATTCCCTACCACTCGAAACGATCGACGTTTGACGAAACCATGCAAGTTCGTCCCAGATCGGCACAAGGTGGATCGATGTGACGTGTTTTATGCTACAAATTGCTATGTCGCAGATTTGCATTCGACGAATAGAAGCGGAGTTATAGTTGTTTATATCTGTCTGGCCATGAATCACCATTGACGGCCGGATTGCTTTCCACTCGAAACGATCGATGTTTGACGAAACTATGCAAGTTTGTCGCAGATCGGTATAAGGTGGTTCGTTGGGGCGTGTTTTAAGCTACAAATTGCTACGTCGCAGATTCGCATACGACGTATAGAAGCGGACTTATAGTTGTTTATATCTGTGAGGCCATGAATCGCCATTGACTACCGGATTGCCTACCACTCGAAACGATCGACGTTTGACGAAACTATACAAGTACGTCGCAGATCGGCATGAGGTGGGTCGATGTGTCGTGTTTTATGCTACAAATTGCTATGTCGCAAATTCGCATACGACGAATAGAAGCGTAGTTATTGTTGTTTATATCTGTGAGGCCATGAATCACCATTAACGGCCGGATTCCCTACCACTCGAAACGATCGGCGTTTGACGAAACCATGCAAGTTCGTCGCAGATCGGCACAACGTGGGTCGATGTGACGTGTTTTATGCTACAAATTGCTATGTCGCAGATTTGCATTCGACGAATAGAAGCGGAGTTATAGTTGTTTATATCTGTGTGGCCATGAATCACCATTGACGGCCGGATTGCTTTCCGCTAGAATCGATCGATGTTTGACGAAACTATGCAAGTTCGTCACAGATCGGTACAAGGTGGTTCATTGGGGCGTGTTTTAAGCTACAAATTGCTAGGTCGCAGATTCGCATACGACGAATAGAAGCGGAGTTATAGTTGTTTATATCTGTGAGGCCATGAATCGCCATTGACTACCGGATTGCCTACCACTCAAAACGATCGACGTTTGACGAAACCATGCAAGTTCGTCGCTGATCGGCACAAGGTGGGTCGATGTGACGTGTTTTATGCTACAAATTGCTATGTCGCAGATTTGCATTCGACGAATAGAAGCGGAGTTATAGTTGTTTATATCTGTCTGGCCATGAATCACCATTGACGGCCGGATTGCCTACCACTCGAAACGATCGATGTTTGACGAAACTATGCAAGTTCGTCGCAGATCGGTAAAAGGTGGGTCGTTGGGTCGTGTTTTATGCCACAAATTGCTATGTCGCAGATTTGCATACGACGTATAGTGGCGGAGTTATTGTTGTTTATATCTGTGAGGCCATGAATCACCATTGACGGCCGGATTGCTTTCCACTCGAAACGATCGATGTTTGACAAAACTATGCAAGTTCGTCACAGATCGGTATAAGGTGGTTCGTTGGGGCGTGTTTTATGCTACAAATTGCTATGTCGCAGATTTGCATACGACGAATAGAAGCGGAGTTATTGTTGTTTATATCTGTGAGGCCATGAATTACCATTGACGGCCGGATTGCCTACCACTCGAAACGACCGATGTTTGACGAAACTATGCAAGTTCGTCGCAGATCGGTAAACGGTGGTTCGTTGGGTCGTGTTTTATGCTACAAATTGCTATGTCGCAGATTTGCATACGACGTATAGAAGCGGAGTTATTGTTGTTTATATCTGTGAGGCCATGTATCAACATTGACGGCCGGATTGCTTTCCACTCGAAACGATCGATGTTTGACAAAACTATGCAAGTTCGTCGCAGATCGGTATAAGGTGGTTCGTTGGGGCGTGTTTTATGCTACAAATTGCTATGTCGCAGATTTGCATACGACGAATAGAAGCGGAGTTATTGTTGTTTATATCTGTGAGTCCATGATTCACCATTGACGGCCGGATTGCTTTCCACACGAAACGATCGATGTTTGACGAAACTATGCAAGTTCGTCGCAGATCAGTATAAGGTGGTTCGTTGGGGCGTGTATTAAGCTACAAATTCCTATGTCGCAGATTCGCATACGACGTATAGAAGCGGACTTATAGTTGTTTATATCTGTGAGGCCATGAATCGCCATTGACTACCGGATTGCCTACCACTCGAAACGATCGACGTTTGACGAAACTATGCAAGTTCGTCGCAGATCGGCACAAGGTGGTTCGATGTGACGTGTTTTAAGCTACAAATTGCTGTGTCGCAGATTTGCATTCGACGAATAGAAGCGGAGTTATAGTTGTTTATATCTGTGAGGCCATGAATCACCATTGACGGCCGGATTGCCTAACACTCGAAACGATCGACGTTTGACGAAACCATGCAGGTTCGTCGCAAATCGGCAGAAGGTGGGTCGATGTGACGTGTTTTAAGCTACAAATTGCTATGTCGCATATTCGCATACGACGAATAGAAGCGGAGTTATTGTTGTTTATATCTGTGAGGCCATGAATCCCCATTGACGGCCGGATTGCCTACCACTCGAAACGATCGACGTTTGACGAAACCATGCAAGTTCGTCGCAGATCGGCACAAGGTGGGTCCATGTGACGTGTTTTAAGCTACAAATTGCTATGTCGCAGATTTGCATTCGACGAATGGAAGCGGAGTTATAGTTGTTTATATCTGTCAGGCCATGAATCACCATTGACGGCCGGATTGCTTTCCACTCGAAACGATCGATGTTTGACGAAACTATGCAAGTTCGTCGCAGATCGGTATAAGGTGGTTCGTTGGGGCGTGTTTTAAGCTACAAATTGCTTTGTCGCAGATTCGCATACGACGAATAGAAGCGGAGTTATTGTGGTTTATATCTGTGAGGCCATGAATCACCATTGACGGCCGGATTCCCTACCACTCGAAACGATCGACGTTTGACGAAACCATGCAAGTTCGTCGCAGATCGGCACAAGGTGGGTCGATGTGACGTGTTTTAAGCTACAAATTGCTATCTCGCAGATTTGCATTCGACGAATAGAAGCGGAGTTATAGTTGTTCATATCTGTCAGGCCATGAATCACCATTGACGGCCGGATTGCTTTCCACTCGAAACGATCGATGTTTGACAAAACTATGCAAGTTCGTCGCAGATCGGTATAAGGTGGGTGGTTAGGCCGTGTTTTATGCTACAAATTGCTACGTCGCAGATTTGCATACGGCGAATAGAAGCGGAGTTATAGTTGTTTATATCTGTGAGGCCATGAATCACCATTGACGGCCGGATTGCCTACTACTCGAAACGATCGACGTTTGACGAAACTATGCAATTTCGTCGCAGATCGGCACAAGGTGGGTCGATGTGACGTGTTTTATGCTACAAATTGCTATGTCGCAGATTTGCATTCGACGAATGGAAGCGGAGTTATAGTTGTTTATATCTTTCTGGCCATGAATCACCATTGACGGCCGGATTGCTTTCCACTAGAATCGATCGATGTTTGACGAAATTATGCAAGTTCGTCGCAGATCGGTATAAGGTGGTTCATTGGGGCGTGTTTTAAGCTACAAATTGCTAGGTCGCAGATTTGCATACGGCGAATAGAAGCGGAGTTATAGTTGTTTATATCTGTGAGGCCATGAATCACCATTGACGGCCGGATTGCCTACTACTCGAAACGATCGACGTTTGACGAAACTATGCAATTTCGTCGCAGATCGGCACAAGGTGGGTCGATGTGACGTGTTTTATGCTACAAATTGCTATGTCGCAGATTTGCATTCGACGAATGGAAGCGGAGTTATAGTTGTTTATATCTTTCTGGCCATGAATCACCATTGACGGCCGGATTGCTTTCCACTAGAATCGATCGATGTTTGACGAAATTATGCAAGTTCGTCGCAGATCGGTATAAGGTGGTTCATTGGGGCGTGTTTTAAGCTACAAATTGCTAGGTCGCAGATTTGCATTCGACGAATAGAAGCGGAGTTATTGTTGTTTATATCTGTGAGGCCATGAATCACCATTGACGGCCGGATTCCCTACCAGTCGAAACGATCGGCGTTTGACGAAACCATGCAAGTTCGTCGCAGATCGGTATAAGGTGGGTCGTTGGGCAATGTTTTATGCTACAAATTGCTACGTCGCAGATTTGCATACGGCGAATAGAAGCGGAGTTATAGTTGTTTATATCTGTGAGGCCATGAATCACCATTGACGGCCGGATTGCGTACCACTCGAAACGATCGACGTTTGACGAAACTATGCAAGTTCGTCGCAGATCGGCACAAGGTGGGTCGATGTGACGTGTTTTATGCTACAAATTGCTATGTCGCAGATTCGCATACGACGAATAGAAGCGGAGTTATTGTGGTTTATATCTGTGAGGCCATGAATCACCATTGACGGCCGGATTCCCTACCACTCGAAACGATCGACGTTTGACGAAACCATGCAAGTTCGTCCCAGATCGGCACAAGGTGGATCGATGTGACGTGTTTTATGCTACAAATTGCTATGTCGCAGATTTGCATTCGACGAATAGAAGCGGAGTTATAGTTGTTTATATCTGTCTGGCCATGAATCACCATTGACGGCCGGATTGCCTACCACTCGAAACGATCGATGTTTGACGCAACTATGCAAGTTCGTCGCAGATCGGTAAAAGGTGGTTCGTTGGGTCGTGTTTTATGCTACAAATTGCTATGTCGCAGATTTGCATACGACGTATAGAAGCGGAGTTATTGTTGTTTATATCTGTGAGGCCATGAATCACCATTGACGGCCGGATTGCTTTCCACTCGAAACGATCGACGTTTGACGAAACTATGCAAGTTCGTCGCAGATCGGCACAAGGTGGGTCGATGTGACGTGTTTTATGCTACAAATTGCTATGTCGCAGATTCGCATACGACGAATAGAAGCGGAGTTATTGTGGTTTATATCTGTGAGGCCATGAATCACCATTGACGGCCGGATTGCCTACCACTCGAAACGATCGACGTTTGACGAAACCATGCAAGTTCGTCCCAGATCGGCACAAGGTGGATCGATGTGACGTGTTTTATGCTACAAATTGCTATGTCGCAGATTTGCATTCGACGAATAGAAGCGGAGTTATAGTTGTTTATATCTGTCTGGCCATGAATCACCATTGACGGCCGGATTGCCTACCACTCGAAACGATCGATGTTTGACGCAACTATGCAAGTTCGTCGCAGATCGGTAAAAGGTGGTTCGTTGGGTCGTGTTTTATGCTACAAATTGCTATGTCGCAGATTTGCATACGACGTATAGAAGCGGAGTTATTGTTGTTTATATCTGTGAGGCCATGAATCACCATTGACGGCCGGATTGCTTTCCACTCCAAACGATCGATGTTTGACGAAACTATGCAAGTTCGTCGCAGATCGGCACAAGGTGGGTCGATGTGACGTGTTTTATGCTACAAATTGCTATGTCGCAGATTTGCATTCGACGAATAGAAGCGGAGTTATAGTTGTTTATATCTGTCTGGCCATGAATCACCATTGACGGCCGGATTGCCTACCACTCGAAACGATCGATGTTTGACGCAACTATGCAAGTTCGTCGCAGATCGGTAAAAGGTGGTTCGTTGGGTCGTGTTTTATGCTACAAATTGCTATGTCGCAGATTTGCATACGACGTATAGAAGCGGAGTTATTGTTGTTTATATCTGTGAGGCCATGAATCACCATTGACGGCCGGATTGCTTTCCACTCCAAACGATCGATGTTTGACGAAACTATGCAAGTACGTCGCAGATCGGCATGAGGTTGGTCGATGTGTCGTGTTTTAAGCTACAAATCGCTATGTCGCAAATTTGTATTCGACGAATAGAAGCGGAGTTATAGTTGTTTATATCTGTGAGGCCATGAATCACCATTGACGGCCGGATTGCTTTCCACTAGAATCGATCGATGTTTGACGAAACTATGCAAGTTCGTCGCAGATCGGTATAAGGTGGTTCGTTGGGGCGTGTTTTAAGCTACAAATTGCTACGTCGCAGATTCGCATACGACGTATAGAAGCGGACTTATAGTTGTTTATATCTGTGAGGCCATGAATCGCCATTGACTACCGGATTGCCTACCACTCGAATCGATCGACGTTTGACGAAACTATACAAGTACGTCGCAGATCGGCATGAGGTGGGTCGATGTGTCGTGTTTTAAGCTACAAATTGCTAGGTCGCAGATTCGCATACGACGAATAGAAGCGGAGTTATAGTTGTTTATATCTGTGAGGCCATGAATCGCCATTGACTACCGGATTGCCTACCACTCGAAACGATCGACGTTTGACGAAACTATACAAGTACGTCGCAGATCGGCACAAGGTGGTTCGATGTGACGTGTTTTAAGCTACAAATTGCTATGTCGCAGATTTGCTTTCAACGAATAGAAGCGGAGTTATAGTTGTTTATATCTGTGAGGTCATGAATCGCCATTGACTACCGGATTGCCTACCACTCGAAACGATCGACGTTTGACGAAACTATACAAGTACGTCGCAGATCGGCATGAGGTTGGTCGATTTGTCGTGTTTTAAGCTACAAATCGCTATGTCGCAAATTTGCATTCGACGAATAGAAGCGGAGTTATAGTTGTTTATATCTGTGAGGCCATGAATCACCATTGACGGCCGGATTGCTTTCCACTCGAAACGATCGATGTTTGACGAAACAATGCAAGTTCATCGCAGATGGGTATAAGGTGGTTCGTTGGGGCGTGTTTTAAGCTACAAATTGCTATGTCGCAGATTCGCATACGACGTATAGAAGCGGACTTATAGTTGTTTATATCTGTGAGGCCATGAATCACCATTGACGGCCGGATTCGCTACCACTCGAAACGATCGACGTTTGACGAAACCATGCAAGTTCGTCGCAGATCGGCACAAGGTGGTTCGATGTGACGAGTTTTAAGCTCCAAATTGCTATGTCGCAGATTTGCATTCGACGAATAGAAGCGGAGTTATAGTTGTTTATATCTGTCAGGCCATGAATCACCATTGACGGCCGGATTGCTTTCCAATCGAACGATCGATGTTTGACAAAGCTATGCAAGTTCGTTGCAGATCGGTATAAGGTGGGTCGTTGGGCCATGTTTTATGCTACAAATTGCTACGTCGCAGATTTGCATACGGCGAATAGAAGCGGAGTTATAGTTGTTTATATCTGTGAGGCCATGAATCACCATTGACGGCCGTATTGCTTTCCACTCGAAAAGATCGATGTTTGACAAAACTATGCAAGTTCGTCGCCGATCGGTATAAGGTGGGTGGTTGGGCCGTGTTTTATACTACAAATTGCTACGTCGCAGATTTGCATACGGCGAATAGAAGTGGAGTTATAGTTGTTTATATCTGTGAGGCCATGAATCACCATTGACGGCCGGATTGCGTACCACTCGAAACGATCGACGTTTGACGAAACTATGCAAGTTCGTCGCAGATCGGCACAAGGTGGGTCGATGTGACGTGTTTTAAGCTACAGATTGCTATGTCGCAGATTTGCATTCGACGAATAGAAGCGGAGTTATAGTTGTTTATATCTGTCTGGCCATGAATCACCATTGACGGCCGGATTGCTTTCCACTAGAATCGATCGATGTTTGACGAAACTATGCAAGTTCGTCGCAGATCGGTATAAGGTGGTTCATTGGGGCGAGTTTTAAGCTACAAATTGCTAGGTCGCAGATTTGCATACGGCGAATAGAAGCGGAGTTATAGTTGTTTATATCTGTGAGGCCATGAATCACCATTGACGGCCGGAT
This sequence comes from Anoplius nigerrimus, assembly GCA_914767735.1. Lineage (NCBI taxonomy): Eukaryota > Metazoa > Arthropoda > Insecta > Hymenoptera > Pompilidae > Anoplius > Anoplius nigerrimus. The sequence continues at coordinate 2,245,024 of CAJZBX010000049.1, read as the reverse complement.
TCGCTACCACTCGAAACGATCGACGTTTGACGAAACCATGCAAGTTCGTCGCAGATCGGCACAAGGTGGGTCGATGTGACGTGTTTTATGCTACAAATTGCTATGTCGCAGATTCGCATACGACGAATAGAAGCGGAGTTATTGTGGTTTATATCTGTGAGGCCATGAATCACCATTGACGGCCGGATTCCCTACCACTCGAAACGATCGACGTTTGACGAAACCATGCAAGTTCGTCCCAGATCGGCACAAGGTGGATCGATGTGACGTGTTTTATGCTACAAATTGCTATGTCGCAGATTTGCATTCGACGAATAGAAGCGGAGTTATAGTTGTTTATATCTGTCTGGCCATGAATCACCATTGACGGCCGGATTGCCTACCACTCGAAACGATCGATGTTTGACGCAACTATGCAAGTTCGTCGCAGATCGGTAAAAGGTGGTTCGTTGGGTCGTGTTTTATGCTACAAATTGCTATGTCGCAGATTTGCATACGACGTATAGAAGCGGAGTTATTGTTGTTTATATCTGTGAGGCCATGAATCACCATTGACGGCCGGATTGCTTTCCACTCCAAACGATCGATGTTTGACGAAACTATGCAAGTTCGTCCCAGATCGGCACAAAGTGGGTCGATGTGACGTGTTTTAAGTTACAAATTGCTATGTCGCAGATTTGCATACGGCGAATAGAAGCGGAGTTATAGTTGTTTATATCTGTGAGGCCATGAATCGCCATTGACTACCGGATTCCCTACCACTCGAAACGATCGACGTTTGACGAAACCATGCAATTTCGTCCCAGATCGGCACAAGGTGGATCGATGTGACGTGTTTTATGCTACAAATTGCTATGTCGCAGATTTGCATTCGACGAATAGAAGCGGAGTTATAGTTGTTTATATCTGTGAGGCCATGAATCACCATTGACGGCCGGATTCGCTACCACTCGAAACGATCGACGTTTGACGAAACCATGCAAGTTCGTCGCAGATCGGCACAAGGTGGATCGATGTGACGTGTTTTATGCTACAAATTGCTATGTCACAGATTTGCATTCGACGAATAGAAGCGGAATTATAGTTGTTTATATCTGTCAGGCCATGAATCACCATTGACGGCCGGATTGCTTTCCACTCGAAACGATCGACGTTTGACGAAACAATGCAAGTTCGTCCCAGATCGGCACAAAGTGGGTCGATGTGACGTGTTTTAAGCTACAAATTGCTATGTCGCAGATTTGCATACGGCGAATAGAAGCGGAGTTATAGTTGTTTACATCTGTGAGGCCATGAATCACCATTGACGGCCGGATTCCCTACCACTCGAAACGATCGATGTTTGACAAAACTATGCAAGTTCGTCGCAGATCGGTATAAGGTGGGTGGTTGGGCCGTGTTTTATGCTACAAATTGCTATGTCGCAGATTTGCATACGGCGAATAGAAGCGGAGTTATAGTTGTTTATATCTGTGAGGCCATGAATCGCCATTGACTACCGGATTCCCTACCACTCGAAACGATCGACGTTTGACGAAACCATGCAAGTTCGTCCCAGATCGGCACAAGGTGGATCGATGTGACGTGTTTTATGCTACAAATTGCTATGTCGCAGATTTGCATTCGACGAATAGAAGCGGAGTTATAGTTGTTTATATCTGTGAGGCCATGAATCACCATTGACGGCCGGATTCGCTACCACTCGAAACGATCGACGTTTGACGAAACCATGCAAGTTCGTCGCAGATCGGCACAAGGTGGGTCGATGTGACGTGTTTTATGCTACAAATTGCTATGTCGCAGATTCGCATACGACGAATAGAAGCGGAGTTATTGTGGTTTATATCTGTGAGGCCATGAATCACCATTGACGGCCGGATTCCCTACCACTCGAAACGATCGACGTTTGACGAAACCATGCAAGTTCGTCCCAGATCGGCACAAGGTGGATCGATGTGACGTGTTTTATGCTACAAATTGCTATGTCACAGATTTGCATTCGACGAATAGAAGCGGAGTTATTGTGGTTTATATCTGTGAGGCCATGAATCACCATTGACGGCCGGATTCCCTGCCACTCGAAACGATCGACGTTTGACGAAACCATGCAAGTTCGTCCCAGATCGGCACAAGGTGGATCGATGTGACGTGTTTTATGCTACAAATTGCTATGTCGCAGATTTGCATTCGACGAATAGAAGCGGAGTTATAGTTGTTTATATCTGTGAGGCCATGAATCACCATTGACGGCCGGATTCGCTACCACTCGAAACGATCGACGTTTGACGAAACCATGCAAGTTCGTCGCAAATCGGCACAAGGTGGGTCGATGTGACGTGTTTTATGCTACAAATTGCTATGTCGCAGATTCGCATACGACGAATAGAAGCGGAGTTATTGTGGTTTATATCTGTGAGGCCATGAATCACCATTGACGGCCGGATTCCCTACCACTCGAAACGATCGACGTTTGACGAAACCATGCAAGTTCGTCCCAGATCGGCACAAGGTGGATCGATGTGACGTGTTTTATGCTACAAATTGCTATGTCGCAGATTTGCATTCGACGAATAGAAGCGGAGTTATAGTTGTTTATATCTGTGAGGCCATGAATCACCATTGACGGCCGGATTCGCTACCACTCGAAACGATCGACGTTTGACGAAACCATGCAAGTTCGTCGCAGATCGGCACATGGTGGGTCGATGTGACGTGTTTTATGCTACAAATTGCTATGTCGCAGATTTGCATTCGACGAATAGAAGCGGAGTTATAGTTGTTTATATCTGTGAGGTCATGAATCGCCATTGACTACCGGATTGCCTACCACTCGAAACGATCGACGTTTGACGAAACTATACAAGTACGTCGCAGATCGGCATGAGGTTGGTCGATGTGTCGTGTTTTAAGCTACAAATCGCTATGTCGCAAATTTGTATTCGACGAATAGAAGCGGAGTTATAGTTGTTTATATCTGTGAGGCCATGAATCACCATTGACGGCCGGATTGCTTTCCACTAGAATCGATCGATGTTTGACGAAACTATGCAAGTTCGTCGCAGATCGGTATAAGGTGGTTCGTTGGGGCGTGTTTTAAGCTACAAATTGCTACGTCGCAGATTCGCATACGACGCATAGAAGCGGACTTATAGTTGTTTATATCTGTGAGGCCATGAATCGCCATTGACTACCGGATTGCCTACCACTCGAATCGATCGACGTTTGACGAAACTATACAAGTACGTCGCAGATCGGCATGAGGTGGGTCGATGTGTCGTGTTTTAAGCTACAAATTGCTAGGTCGCAGATTCGCATACGACGAATAGAAGCGGAGTTATAGTTGTTTATATCTGTGAGGCCATGAATCGCCATTGACTACCGGATTGCCTACCACTCGAAACGATCGACGTTTGACGAAACTATACAAGTACGTCGCAGATCGGCACAAGGTGGTTCGATGTGACGTGTTTTAAGCTACAAATTGCTATGTCGCAGATTTGCTTTCAACGAATAGAAGCGGAGTTATAGTTGTTTATATCTGTGAGGTCATGAATCGCCATTGACTACCGGATTGCCTACCACTCGAAACGATCGACGTTTGACGAAACTATACAAGTACGTCGCAGATCGGCATGAGGTTGGTCGATTTGTCGTGTTTTAAGCTACAAATCGCTATGTCGCAAATTTGCATTCGACGAATAGAAGCGGAGTTATAGTTGTTTATATCTGTGAGGCCATGAATCACCATTGACGGCCGGATTGCTTTCCACTCGAAACGATCGATGTTTGACGAAACAATGCAAGTTCATCGCAGATGGGTATAAGGTGGTTCGTTGGGGCGTGTTTTAAGCTACAAATTGCTATGTCGCAGATTCGCATACGACGTATAGAAGCGGACTTATAGTTGTTTATATCTGTGAGGCCATGAATCACCATTGACGGCCGGATTCGCTACCACTCGAAACGATCGACGTTTGACGAAACCATGCAAGTTCGTCGCAGATCGGCACAAGGTGGTTCGATGTGACGAGTTTTAAGCTCCAAATTGCTATGTCGCAGATTTGCATTCGACGAATAGAAGCGGAGTTATAGTTGTTTATATCTGTCAGGCCATGAATCACCATTGACGGCCGGATTGCTTTCCACTCGAACGATCGATGTTTGACAAAGCTATGCAAGTTCGTTGCAGATCGGTATAAGGTGGGTCGTTGGGCCATGTTTTATGCTACAAATTGCTACGTCGCAGATTTGCATACGGCGAATAGAAGCGGAGTTATAGTTGTTTATATCTGTGAGGCGGACTTCCGTTTCCGGAGTGGATGAGTGTGAACGTGCGGTGAGAGAGTGTGGTAAAGAAAGTGTGGGAGAGAGAGGATAGGGGCGTTAGGAGAGGCGTGGGAGAGTGTAGAGGGAAGAAGAGAGGGAGTAGTTGCATAGAGAGTGAAGGGAGTAAGGAAGGTGCAAGGAAAGAGGAGATAAGAATAGGAGGAGAAGTTGGGAAAAGAGAGAGGTTAAGGGCCACGTGGGGAGAGAGCAAGAGATCGGAAGAAGCGACAGCTGGTGGAGGCGGGAGACAGTCAGAAAGGCGTGGTGAGGGGGGAAGGGAAAAGAGGGAAGGAACAAGGTGGTAGGCCATCTATTGAGCGAGGCGGGAACGAGAGAGGGGGCAAGCAGAGTGGGTAAGGTAGGGAGGAAGGAATGGATAGGAGCGCAAGGGAGCTGTCAGGGAGTGAGAGCAGCTTAGGCAGCGCGGGGGAATTGTCGAAGAGGAAAAGAGGTATAGAGATGGAAGGAGGGGCAGGGGAGAGGGAGGAGGGGAAATGGATCTTTAAACAAAGTAAAAAGGTGCAAAGATCGCCGAGGAAGGAAGAGGGAGAGAGGAAGCAGGAGGATAGTAAAAAGGGGAAAGAGAGGGAGGAGGGCGGTGAAAGAGGGGACTGGGGGGGAATTGCGGAGGTGGTGAGAAGAACGATGGCGGAGGAGATGGGAAGGTTAGGAAGAGAGCTGAAGGAAGAGCTGAAAGCGGAGATGAAAGCAGAGTGGAGGAAGGAAGTGGAGGAGTTAAGAAGAGAACTGAAACAAGAGAGGGAAGAGAGAAAGAAAGGGGAAAAGGAGAGGGAAGGAATAGGCAAAATGGGAAGGGGAATGGAGGAAAGGATAAAGGAGTTGGAGTTGGGGAGAAAGGAAGGGGAGAGAGAGGGGACGGGGGGTTGGGAAGAGAGGATGAAAGTGATGGAGGGGAAATGGGAGAGAAAAGAAAGAGAGGAAAGAAGGAAAAACGTAATTATAAAAGGGGGTAAGAAAGGGGGGAAGGAAGGGAGAGAGGAGGTAGAAGGAGTTTTGGAAGAATTGGGAGTGAGCAAGGATGAAATAGAGGGAATGAAAGAGATAGGAAAGGGAGGAGGGGAAGAAAGGAAAATGTTAGTGAGGTTGAAAGAATTAGAGAAGAAGAAAGAACTAATGAAGAACAGAGCAAGAATAAGGGAAAAGAACATGAGGGTAGAGGATGATCTTACTTGGAAGGAGAGAAGGACAAAGTGGAAGATAGAACAAAAGGCATGGGAGGAAAGGAGGAAAGGGAAAAGGGTGTGGGTGGGTTACGAAAAGATGCAGGTGGAAGGAATATGGTGGAGGTGGGACGAGGAGAGAGGGGAACTGTTGGAATGGGATAGGGGCAGGGGACAGAGACAGGGGGAAGAGAGAAGAGGGGGGGGGGGAAGAAGGGAAATAGACGAGGAGGGAGACGAGGAAAGGGAGAAAAAGGGAAAGGTCAGGGAAGAGGAAGGAGAAAGGGGACAAGGGGAGGAGGGGAGAAAGGAGGAGGAGAGGAAAGAAAGGAGGGGGAAGTGGAAGGTGGCATTCTGGAATGTAGCAGGATTAGGAGGGAAGGACAAGGAGTTCTGGGAGGGAATCAAGGAATGGGATATTATAATGCTTATGGAGACATGGGTAGAAGAAAGAAGTTGGAAATGGGTGAAGAAGGGACTGCCGAAGGAATATGACTGGGAAGTTCAATTCGCGAGAAGGGAAAGAATTAAAGGAAGGGCAATAGGGGGGATGTTGAAAGGGGTAAGAAGGGGTTTAATGTGGGAAGAAGAGGAGGGGAAGAGAAAGGAGAAGGAAGGGATAATGGAATGTGGGGTAATACTGGGAAAAGAAAAATGGAAAATAATAGGCGTATATGTGAACGGGGATTTGGAGGAGAAGTTAAGAGAATTGGACAGATGGATGGGGGAGGTGAGGGTGGGAGAGAGGGTGATGATAGGAGGTGATTTCAACGCAAGAACAGGAGAGGAGGGAGGGATGTGGGATGAAGGGAACTGGAAAGAGGGAGAACAAAGGATGAGGAGGTCGAAGGACAAAAAGGTTAATGGAGAAGGAGTGAAACTACTAAGGTGGTTAGAACAGAATGGAGGTGTGATATGTAATGGAGGGATGGAAGGGGATTGGAATGGGGAATGGACGTATACGGGGAGAGGGAAAGGAACGGTAATAGACTACATCATAGGGGATAGGGAAACATGGGAGGGGATAGGGGGAATGGAGGTGGAGAGCAGGGTGGATTCAGATCACCAGCCCGTGGTAGCTTGGATAAGGGGAAAGGGGGAAGGAATGGAAAGAAAGGGGAAAGGAAGGGGGAAAAGGAGTAGAGGGGTGTGGAACGAGAAGGGAAGAGAGGATTTTGAGGCGAGGACGAGGGATAAAAAGGGGGAGGAAGGGGGGGTAGACGAAGTACTAGGGGAATTAGAAGGAAGGATAAGAGAGGCAATAAAGGGTAAGAAGGAAGGGGGGGGGGGGGGTAAGGGAGCAAAAGAGAGTGATGGGGGGATGGTGGGATGAGGAATGTAAGCAGGAGAAGAGGGGGGTAAGAACGGAACTGAGGAGATGGAGGTGGGAAGGGGGAGAGGGAGAAGTGTACAGAGAAAGGAAAAGGAGATACAAAGAGTTGTGTGAGAGAAAGAAAGAGGAGGAGAGGGAAAAATGGATAAGGATAGCAGGGGAGGCAAGAACGGAAGGAGAAGTATGGAAGGTAATAAAAAGGAGAAGAAATAAATGGAAAGGGGTGAATGAGGGGATAAAGAGGGAAGAGTGGGAGGAATATTTCATGGGGTTGTTAGGAGGGGTGAAGGAACGGGTAAGGTGTGGGGGGGGGGTTAGAAAAGGGGAGGGGGAAAATAAGGAGGAGAATATAGGATGGGAGGAATGGGAAAAGGTAGCGGATAGGCTGAAAGAGGGGAAGGCGATAGGGATAGACGGGGTGCCGAACGAGGTGTGGAGGTATGGGGGAGAAAAGATTAGGAAGGAGGGGTGGGAGATATGTAGGAAGGTGTGGGAAGGGGAGGGATGGCCGGAGGGATGGAAAACGGGGGAAATTGTGCCGGTAATTAAGAAAGGGGAGGGCGGAAGGGTAGAGGAATACAGGGGAGTGACAGTGATGCCGTCACTATATAGGATTTACACGGCGATATTGGCGGGGAGGCTAGGGGAGGAGGTGGAAAGGAAGGACATACTGGGGAAAGGGCAGGTGGGATTTAGAAAGGGCAGGGGAACGATGGATATCATCTATGTGCTAAACTACATAATAAATAGGCAGTTAGGGAGGAAGAAGAAGTGCACAATACTATTCGTTGACCTCAAAGCAGCGTTCGACAGCGTAAACAGGGGAATAGTAATAAGAGTAATGAGGGAGAGGGGAATAAGGGAAGGGTTGGTAGAGAGAGTAGCGGAGGTGCTAGATGAAGTGAAGTGCAAGGTGAGGTGCAGGGGAGAAGAAGGTGAGGTTTTCTGGTTGGAAAGGGGGCTACGACAAGGGTGCCCTCTGAGTCCAATATTATTTAATATATTAATAGCGGACTTAGAGGGGTATATGGAAAAGGGGAGGTGGGGGGGGGGGGGGGGGGTGATACTGGGGGAAGGGAGGGTATACACGATGTCGTACGCGGACGACATCGTGTTATTGGCTGAGGAAGAGGATGACATGAGGGCAATGATGAAGAGATTGGAGAGGTATTTGGAGGAGAAGGCCCTGGTACTAAACGAGAAGAAATCAAAGATAATGAGATGTAGGGAGGGGGGAGGAAGAATGAGGAGGGTGAAATGGAGGTGGAAAGGGAAGGAGATAGAGGAAGTAAAGGAATATAACTATTTGGGATACATGATTAAGAGGAATGGAAGGCAGGATGCACAGGTGAGGGAGAGAGTGAGGAAGGCGGTGGTGGTGATGAGGGAGGTATGGGGGTTGGGTAAGGGACTATGGGGGAGGGATTGGGAAAGAAGAGTATGGCTCTTTGATGCGTTGGTATGGCCGGTGATGGGATATGGAGCGGAGATCTGGGGTTGGGAGGAAAGAGAGGAAATGGAGAAAACTCAGGAGAGGTATTTAAAGTGGGTGATGGGAATAAGCAGGGTAACGCCGGGGTACATGGTGAGAGAGGAGATGGAAAGAGAGAAGTTGAGGGTGAGGATGGGAAGGAGGGCGTGGAAATTTGAACAGAGATTGGAAGAAGGGAAGGGAGGGGAACTGACGAGGAGGTGCTGGGAGGAGGTAAAGGAGAGGGAAGGAAGGAATAAGACGGTAGGGAGATGGGAAGAGGAGAGGAGGGGATTCTGGAGGAGACTAGGGATGGAGATGGGAAAAGAAGAGGGATTTGAGGAGTTGGAGAGAAGAGATAGGGAAGAGCAGAAGAGGGAAAGAAGGGAAAAGATAGAGTCATCCAGGTCAAACAAGTGGTACAAGGTGATAATGGAATTGGGGAAGGCGGTGTACAGAGGAAATAAAAGATGGTCGGAGAAGAGAAAGACAAGAATAGCAAGGGCCAGGATGGGGAATGAGATGAGGAGTGGGAAGTTCTGGGAGAAGGAGGAAGAGAGGGTTTGTAGATTGTGTGGAGAAGAAGAAGAGACATGGGAGCATGTGTGGGAGAGATGTGGGAAGTGGGGAAGAGAGAGGGAGGAAAGAGGGTTATGGAAGGAGAGGATAGGACAGGTATTGGGGGGAGATGGGAGGGGTGAAGAGTGGCTAAGAAAGATAGAGGAGATAAGAAGAGAAGAGGAAAGTAAGAGGGAGGAAAGGGAGAGGGGAGAGGGAGGGAGGATGGGGGGAGAGGGTGTGAATGAGAGGAGGAGAGAGGGTGAGGAAGTAGCGGAAGAAGAGGAAACGGAAGTCGGGAATGAGAGAGAGGGAGAGAATGGAAGGAGAGCGGGAGAGAATGAGGAGAGGAGAGAGGGGAGAGGAGGAGAGAGAGAGCGAGCGAGCGACCGGGCGAGCGAGCGACCGAGCGAGCGAGCGAAGAGAGGACGAAGCGAAAGCGAATTAGGTTAGGTTTAAGATTAGATTAGGTAGGTTAAGGTATATGTAAGCGGCGTTAGAGGATAAGATAGATTTTGGATTGTATGTAGAGGTAAGGTAACATAAGTTGTAACCCCGCAAGGGAAAACAAAAAATAAATACATACATACATACATATCTGTGAGGCCATGAATCACCATTGACGGCCGTATTGCTTTCCACTCGAAAAGATCGATGTTTGACAAAACTATGCAAGTTCGTCGCAGATCGGTATAAGGTGGGTGGTTGGGCCGTGTTTTATACTACAAATTGCTACGTCGCAGATTTGCATACGGCGAATAGAAGTGGAGTTATAGTTGTTTATATCTGTGAGGCCATGAATCACCATTGACGGCCGGATTGCGTACCACTCGAAACGATCGACGTTTGACGAAACTATGCAAGTTCGTCGCAGATCGGCACAAGGTGGGTCGATGTGACGTGTTTTAAGCTACAGATTGCTATGTCGCAGATTTGCATTCGACGAATAGAAGCGGAGTTATAGTTGTTTATATCTGTCTGGCCATGAATCACCATTGACGGCCGGATTGCTTTCCACTAGAATCGATCGATGTTTGACGAAACTATGCAAGTTCGTCGCAGATCGGTATAAGGTGGTTCATTGGGGCGAGTTTTAAGCTACAAATTGCTAGGTCGCAGATTTGCATACGGCGAATAGAAGCGGAGTTATAGTTGTTTATATCTGTGAGGCCATGAATCGCCATTGACTACCGGATTCCCTACCACTCGAAACGATCGACGTTTGACGAAACCATGCAATTTCGTCCCAGATCGGCACAAGGTGGATCGATGTGACGTGTTTTATGCTACAAATTGCTATGTCGCAGATTTGCATTCGACGAATAGAAGCGGAGTTATAGTTGTTTATATCTGTGAGGCCATGAATCACCATTGACGGCCGGATTCGCTACCACTCGAAACGATCGACGTTTGACGAAACCATGCAAGTTCGTCGCAGATCGGCACAAGGTGGATCGATGTGACGTGTTTTATGCTACAAATTGCTATGTCACAGATTTGCATTCGACGAATAGAAGCGGAGTTATAGTTGTTTATATCTGTCAGGCCATGAATCACCATTGACGGCCGGATTGCTTTCCACTCGAAACGATCGACGTTTGACGAAACCATGCAAGTTCGTCCCAGATCGGCACAAAGTGGGTCGATATGACGTGTTTTAAGCTACAAATTGCTATGTCGCAGATTTGCATACGGCGAATAGAAGCGGAGTTATAGTTGTTTACATCTGTGAGGCCATGAATCACCATTGACGGCCGGATTCCCTACCACTCGAAACGATCGATGTTTGACAAAACTATGCAAGTTCGTCGCAGATCGGTATAAGGTGGGTGGTTGGGCCGTGTTTTATGCTACAAATTGCTAGGTCGCAGATTTGCATACGGCGAATAGAAGCGGAGTTATAGTTGTTTATATCTGTGAGGCCATGAATCGCCATTGACTACCGGATTCCCTACCACTCGAAACGATCGACGTTTGACGAAACCATGCAAGTTCGTCCCAGATCGGCACAAGGTGGATCGATGTGACGTGTTTTATGCTACAAATTGCTATGTCGCAGATTTGCATTCGACGAATAGAAGCGGAGTTATAGTTGTTTATATCTGTGAGGCCATGAATCACCATTGACGGCCGGATTCGCTACCACTCGAAACGATCGACGTTTGACGAAACCATGCAAGTTCGTCGCAAATCGGCACAAGGTGGGTCGATGTGACGTGTTTTATGCTACAAATTGCTATGTCGCAGATTCGCATACGACGAATAGAAGCGGAGTTATTGTGGTTTATATCTGTGAGGCCATGAATCACCATTGACGGCCGGATTCCCTACCACTCGAAACGATCGACGTTTGACGAGACCATGCAAGTTCGTCCCAGATCGGCACAAGGTGGATCGATGTGACGTGTTTTATGCTACAAATTGCTATGTCGCAGATTTGCATTCGACGAATAGAAGCGGAGTTATAGTTGTTTATATCTGTCTGGCCATGAATCACCATTGACGGCCGGATTGCCTACCACTCGAAACGATCGATGTTTGACGAAACTATGCAAGTTCGTCGCAGATCGGTAAAAGGTGGTTCGTTGGGTCGTGTTTTATGCTACAAATTGCTATGTCGCAGATTTGCATACGACGTATAGAAGCGGAGTTATTGTTGTTTATATCTGTGAGGCCATGAATCACCATTGACGGCCGGATTGCTTTCCACTCCAAACGATCGACGTTTGACGAGACCATGCAAGTTCGTCCCAGATCGGCACAAAGTGGGTCGATGTGACGTGTTTTAAGCTACAAATTGCTATGTCGCAGATTTGCATACGGCGAATAGAAGCGGAGTCATAGTTGTTTAAATCTGTGAGGCCATGAATCACCATTGACGGCCGGATTCCCTACCACTCGAAACGATCGATGTTTGACAAAACTATGCAAGTTCGTTGCAGATCGGTATAAGGTGGGTCGTTGGGCCGTGTTTTAAGCTACAAATTGCTATGTCGCATATTCGCATACGACGAATAGAAGCGGAGTTATAGTTGTTTATATCTGTCAGGCCATGGATCACCATTGACGGCCGGATTGCTTTCCACTCGAAACGATCGATGTTTGACAAAACTATGCAAGTTCGTCGCAGATCGGTATAAGGTGGGTGGTTGGGCCGTGTTTTATGCTACAAATTGCTATGTCGCAGATTTGCATACAGCGAATAGAAGCGGAGTTATAGTTGTTTATATCTGTGAGGCCATGAATCGCCATTGACTACCGGATTGCCTACCACTCGAAACGATCGACGTTTGACGAAACCATGCAAGTTCGTCCCAGATCGGCACAAGGTGGATCGATGTGACGTGTTTTATGCTACAAATTGCTATGTCGCAGATTTGCATTCGACGAATAGAAGCGGAGTTATAGTTGTTTATGTCTGTCTGGCCATGAATCACCATTGACGGCCGGATTGCCTACCACTCGAAACGATCGATGTTTGACGAAACTATGCAAGTTCGTCGCAGATCGGTAAAAGGTGGGTCGTTGGGTCGTGTTTTATGCTACAAATTGCTACGTCGCAGATTTGCATACGGCGAATAGAAGCGGAATTATAGTTGTTTATATCTGTGAGGCCATGAATCACCATTGACGGCCGTATTGCTTTCCACTCGAAAAGATCGATGTTTGACAAAACTATGCAAGTTCGTCGCAGATCGGTATAAGGTGGGTGGTTGGGCCGTGCTTTATACTACAAATTGCTACGTCGCAGATTTGCATACGGCAAATAGAAGCGGAGTTATAGTTGTTTATATCTGTGAGGCCATGAATCACCATTGACGGCCGGATTGCTTTCCACTCCAAACGATCGATGTTTGACGAAACTATGCAAGTTCGTCCCAGATCGGCACAAAGTAGGTCGATGTGACGTGTTTTAAGCTACAAATTGCTATGTCGCAGATTTGCATTCGACGAATGGAAGCGGAGTTATAGTTGTTTATATCTGTCAGGCCATGAATCACCATTGACGGCCGGATTGCTTTCCACTCGAAACGATCGATGTTTGACGAAACTATGCAAGTTCGTCGCAGATCGGTATAAGGTGGTTCGTTGGGGCGTGTTTTAAGCTACAAATTGCTTTGTCGCAGATTCGCATACGACGAATAGAAGCGGAGTTATTGTGGTTTATATCTGTGAGGCCATGAATCACCATTGACGGCCGGATTCCCTACCACTCGAAACGATCGACGTTTGACGAAACCATGCAAGTTCGTCGCAGATCGGCACAAGGTGGGTCGATGTGACGTGTTTTAAGCTACAAATTGCTATCTCGCAGATTTGCATTCGACGAATAGAAGCGGAGTTATAGTTGTTTATATCTGTCAGGCCATGAATCACCATTGACGGCCGGATTGCTTTCCACTCGAAACGATCGATGTTTGACAAAACTATGCAAGTTCGTCGCAGATCGGTATAAGGTGGTTCGTTGGGGCGTGTTTTAAGCTACAAATTGCTATGTCGCAGATTTGCATTCGACGAATAGAAGCGGAGTTATAGTTGTTTATATCTGTCTGGCCATGAATCACCATTGACGGCCGGATTGCCTACCACTCGAAACGATCGATGTTTGACGAAACTATGCAAGTTCGTCGCAGATCGGTAAATGGTGGTTCGTTGGCTCGTGTTTTATGCTACAAATTGCTATGTCGCAGATTTGCATACGACGTATAGAAGCGGAGTTATTGTTGTTTATATCTGTGAGGCCATGTATCAACATTGACGGCCGGATTGCTTTCCACTCGAAACGATCGATGTTTGACAAAACTATGCAAGTTCGTCGCAGATCGGTATAAGGTGGTTCGTTGGGGCGTGTTTTATGCTACAAATTGCTATGTCGCAGATTTGCATACGACGAATAGAAGCGGAGTTATTGTTGTTTATATCTGTGAGGCCATGATTCACCATTGACGGCCGGATTGCTTTCCACACGAAACGATCGATGTTTGACGAAACTATGCAAGTTCGTCGCAGATCAGTATAAGGTGGTTCGTTGGGGCGTGTATTAAGCTACAAATTCCTATGTCGCAGATTCGCATACGACGTATAGAAGCGGACTTATAGTTGTTTATATCTGTGAGGCCATGAATCGCCATTGACTACCGGATTGCCTACCACTCGAAACGATCGACGTTTGACGAAACTATGCAAGTTCGTCGCAGATCGGCACAAGGTGGTTCGATGTGACGTGTTTTAAGCTACAAATTGCTGTGTCGCAGATTTGCATTCGACGAATAGAAGCGGAGTTATAGTTGTTTATATCTGTGAGGCCATGTATCAACATTGACGGCCGGATTGCTTTCCACTCGAAACGATCGATGTTTGACAAAACTATGCAAGTTCGTCGCAGATCGGTATAAGGTGGTTCGTTGGGGCGTGTTTTATGCTACAAATTGCTATGTCGCAGATTTGCATACGACGAATAGAAGCGGAGTTATTGTTGTTTATATCTGTGAGGCCATGATTCACCATTGACGGCCGGATTGCTTTCCACACGAAACGATCGATGTTTGACGAAACTATGCAAGTTCGTCGCAGATCAGTATAAGGTGGTTCGTTGGGGCGTGTATTAAGCTACAAATTCCTATGTCGCAGATTCGCATACGACGTATAGAAGCGGACTTATAGTTGTTTATATCTGTGAGGCCATGAATCGCCATTGACTACCGGATTGCCTACCACTCGAAACGATCGACGTTTGACGAAACTATGCAAGTTCGTCGCAGATCGGCACAAGGTGGTTCGATGTGACGTGTTTTAAGCTACAAATTGCTGTGTCGCAGATTTGCATTCGACGAATAGAAGCGGAGTTATAGTTGTTTATATCTGTGAGGCCATGAATCAGCATTGACGGCCGGATTGCCTAACACTCGAAACGATCTATGTTTGACGAAACTATGCAGGTCGTCCCAGATCGGCACAAGGTGGGTCGATGTGTCGTGTTTTAAGCTACAAATTGCTGTGTCGCAGATTTGCATTCGACGAATAGAAGCGGAGTTATAGTTGTTTATATCTGTCAGGCCATGAATCACCATTGACGGCCGGATTGCTTTCCACTCGAAACGATCGACGTTTGACGAAACCATGCAAGTTCGTCGCAAATCGGCAGAAGGTGGGTCGATGTGACGTGTTTTAAGCTACAAATTGCTATGTCGCATATTCGCATACGACGAATAGAAGCGGAGTTATTGTTGTTTATATCTGTGAGGCCATGAATCCCCATTGACGGCCGGATTGCCTACCACTCGAAACATTCGATGTTTGACGAAACTATGCAAGTTCGTCGCAGATCGGCACAAGGTGGGTCCATGTGACGTGTTTTAAGCTACAAGTTGCTATGTCGCAGATTTGCATTCGACGAATAGAAGCGGAGTTATAGTTGTTTATATCTGTCAGGCCATGAATCACAATTGACGGCCGGATTGCTTTCCACTCGAAATGATCGATGTTTGACAAAACTATGCAAGTTCGTCGAGATCGGTATAAGGTGGTTCGTTGGGGCGTGTTTTTAGCTACAAATTGCTATGTCGCAGATTCGCATACGACGAATAGAAGCGGAGTTATTGTGGTTTATATCTGTGAGGCCATGAATCACAATTGACGGCCGGATTCCCTACCACTCGAAACGATCGACGTTTGACGAAACCATGCAGGTCGTCCCAGATCGGCACAAGGTGGGTCGATGTGACGTGTTTTATGCTACAAATTGCTATGTCGCAGATTTGCATTCGACGAATAGAAGCGGAGTTATAGTTGTTTATATCTGTCTGGCCATGAATCACCATTGACGGCCGGATTGCTTTCCACTCGAAACGATCGATGTTTGACAAAACTATGCAAGTTCGTCGCAGATCGGCACCATGTGGGTCGATGTGACGTGTTTTAAGCTACAAATTGCTATCTCGCAGATTTGCATTCGACGAATAGAAGCGGAGTTATAGTTGTTTATATCTGTCAGGCCATGAATCACCATTGACGGCCGGATTGCTTTCCACTCGAAACGATCGATGTTTGACAAAACTATGCAAGTTCGTCGCAGATCGGTATAAGGTGGTTCGTTGGGGCGTGTTTTATGCTACAAATTGCTATGTCGCAGATTTGCATACGACGAATAGAAGCGGAGTTATTGTTGTTTATATCTGTGAGGCCATGAATCACCATTGACTACCGGATTGCCTACCACTCGAAACGATCGACGTTTGACGAAACTATTCAAGTACGTCGCAGATCAGCACGAGGTGGGTCGATGTGTCGTGTTTTAAGCTACAAATTGCTACGTCGCAGATTCGCATACGACGAATAGAATCGGAGTTATAGTTGTTTATATCTGTCAGGCCATGAATCACTATTGACGGCCGGATTGCTTTCCACTCGAAACGATCGATGTTTGACAAAACTATGCAAGTTCGTCGCAGATCGGTATAGGGTGATTCGTTGGGGCGTGTTTTAAGCTAAAAATTGCTATGTCGCAGATTTGCATACGACGAATAGAAGCGGAGTTATTGTTGTTTATATCTGTGAGGCTATAAATCACCATTGACGGCCGGATTCCCTACCACTCGAAACGATCGACGTTTGACGAAACCATGCAAGTTCGTCGCAGATCGGCAGAAGGTGGGTCGATGTGACGTGTTTTAAGCTACAAATTGCTATGTCGCAGATTTGCATTCGACGAATGGAAGCGGAGTTATAGTTGTTTATATCTGTCAGGCCATGAATCACCATTGACGGCCGGATTGCTTTCCACTCGAAACGATCGATGTTTGACGAAACTATGCAAGTTCGTCGCAGATCGGTATAAGGTGGTTCGTTGGGGCGTGTTTTAAGCTACAAATTGCTTTGTCGCAGATTCGCATACGACGAATAGAAGCGGAGTTATTGTGGTTTATATCTGTGAGGCCATGAATCACCATTGACGGCCGGATTCCCTACCACTCGAAACGATCGACGTTTGACGAAACCATGCAAGTTCGTCGCAGATCGGCACAAAGTGGGTCGATGTGACGTGTTTTAAGCTACAAATTGCTATCTCGCAGATTTGCATTCGACGAATAGAAGCGGAGTTATAGTTGTTTATATCTGTCAGGCCATGAATCACCATTGACGGCCGGATTGCTTTCCACTCGAAACGATCGATGTTTGACAAAACTATGCAAGTTCGTCGCAGATCGGTATAAGGTGGGTGGTTAGGCCGTGTTTTATGCTACAAATTGCTACGTCGCAGATTTGCATACGGCGAATAGAAGCGGAGTTATAGTTGTTTATATCTGTGAGGCCATGAATCACCATTGACGGCCGGATTGCCTACTACTCGAAACGATCGACGTTTGACGAAACTATGCAATTTCGTCGCAGATCGGCACAAGGTGGGTCGATGTGACGTGTTTTATGCTACAAATTGCTATGTCGCAGATTTGCATTCGACGAATAGAAGCGGAGTTATAGTTGTTTATATCATTCTGGCCATGAATCACCATTGACGGCCGGATTGCTTTCCACTAGAATCGATCGACGTTTGACGAAACTATGCAAGTTCGTCGCAGATCGGTATAAGGTGGTTCATTGGGGCGTGTTTTAAGCGACAAATTGCTATGTCGCAGATTCGCATACGACGTATAGAAGCGGACTTATAGTTGTTTATATCTGTGAGGCCATGAATCGCCATTGACTACCGGATTGTCTACCACTCGAAACGATCGACGTTTGACGAAACTATACAAGTACGTCGCAGATCGGCATGAGGTGGGTCGATGTGTCGTGTTTTAAGCTACAAATCGCTATGTCGCAAATTTGCATTCGACGAATAGAAGCGGAGTTATAGTTTTTTATATCTGTCTGGCCATGAATCACCATTGACGGCCGGATTGCTTTCCACTAGAATCGATCGATGTTTGACGAAACTATGCAAGTTCGTCGCAGATCGGTATAAGGTGGTTCATTGGGGCGTGTTTTATGCTACAAATTGCTATATCGCAGATTTGCATACGACGAATAGAAGCGGAGTTATTGTTGTTTATATCTGTCAGGCCATGAATCACCATTGACGGCCGGATTGCTTTCCACTCGAAACGATCGATGTTTGACGAAACTATGCAAGTTTGTCGCAGATCGGTATAAGGTGGTTCGTTGGGGCGTGTTTTAAGCTACAAATTGCTACGTCGCAGATTCGCATACGACGTATAGAAGCGGACTTATAGTTGTTTATATCTGTGAGGCCATGAATCGCCATTGACTACCGGATTGCCTACCACTCGAAACGATCGACGTTTGACGAAACTATACAAGTACGTCGCAGATCGGCATGAGGTGGGTCGATGTGTCGTGTTTTATGCTACAAATTGCTATGTCGCAAATTCGCATACGACGAATAGAAGCGTAGTTATTGTTGTTTATATCTGTGAGGCCATGAATCACCATTAACGGCCGGATTCCCTACCACTCGAAACGATCGGCGTTTGACGAAACCATGCAAGTTCGTCGCAGATCGGCACAACGTGGGTCGATGTGACGTGTTTTATGCTACAAATTGCTATGTCGCAGATTTGCATTCGACGAATAGAAGCGGAGTTATAGTTGTTTATATCTGTGTGGCCATGAATCACCATTGACGGCCGGATTGCTTTCCGCTAGAATCGATCGATGTTTGACGAAACTATGCAAGTTCGTCACAGATCGGTACAAGGTGGTTCATTGGGGCGTGTTTTAAGCTACAAATTGCTAGGTCGCAGATTCGCATACGACGAATAGAAGCGGAGTTATAGTTGTTTATATCTGTGAGGCCATGAATCGCCATTGACTACCGGATTGCCTACCACTCGAAACGATCGACGTTTGACGAAACTATACAAGTACGTCGCAGATCGGCATGAGGTGGGTCGATGTGTCGTGTTTTATGCTACAAATTGCTATGTCGCAAATTCGCATACGACGAATAGAAGCGTAGTTATTGTTGTTTATATCTGTGAGGCCATGAATCACCATTAACGGCCGGATTCCCTACCACTCGAAACGATCGGCGTTTGACGAAACCATGCAAGTTCGTCGCAGATCGGCACAAGGTGGGTCGATGTGACGTGTTTTATGCTACAAATTGCTATGTCGCAGATTTGCATTCGACGAATAGAAGCGGAGTTATAGTTGTTTATATCCGTCTGGCCATGAATCACCATTGACGGCCGGATTGCTTTCCACTAGAATCGATCGATGTTTGACGAAACTATGCAAGTTCGTCACAGATCGGTACAAGGTGGTTCGATGTGATGTGTTTTTAGCTACAAATTGCTATGTCGCATATTCGCATACGACGAATAGAAGCGGAGTTATTGTTGTTTATATCTGTGAGGCCATGAATCACCATTGACGGCCGGATTGCCTACCACTCGAAACGATCGATGTTTGACGAAACTATGCAAGTTCGTCGCAGATCGGTATAAAGTGGTTCATTGGGGCGTGTTGTAAGCTACAAATTTCTAGGTCGCAGAATTGCATTCGACGAATAGAAGCGGAGTTATAGTTGTTTATATATGTCTGGCCATGAATCACCATTGACGGCCGGATTGCTTTCCACTAGAATCGATCGATGTTTGACGAAACTATGCAAGTTCGTCGCAGATCGGTATAAGGTGGTTCATTGGGGCGTGTTTTAAGCTACATATTGCTAGGTCGCAGATTTGCATTCGACGAATAGAAGCGGAGTTATAGTTGTTTATATCTGTCAGGCCATGAATCACCATTGACGGCCGGATTGCTTTCCACTCGAAACGATCGATGTTTGACGAAACTATGCAAGTTCGTCGCAGATTGGTATTAGGTGGTTCGTTGGGGCGTGTTTTAAGCTACAAATTGCTATGTCGCAGATTCGCATACGACGTATGGAAGCGGACTTATAGTTGTTTATATCTGTGAGGCCATGAATCGCCATTGACTACCGGATTGCCTACCACTCGAAACAATCGACGTTGGACGAAACTATACAAGTACGTCGCAGATCGGCATGAGGTGGGTCGATGTGTCGTGTTCTAAGCTACAAATTGCTATGTCGCAAATTCACATACGACGAATAGAAGCGGAGTTATTGTTGTTTATATCTGTGAGGCCATGAATCACCATTGACGGCCGGATTCCCTACCACTCAAAACGATCGACGTTTGACGAAACCATGCAAGTTCGTCGCTGATCGGCACAAGGTGGGTCGATGTGACGTGTTTTATGCTACAAATTGCTATGTCGCAGATTTGCATTCGACGAATAGAAGCGGAGTTATAGTTGTTTATATCTGTCTGGCCATGAATCACCATTGACGGCCGGATTGCCTACCACTCGAAACGATCGATGTTTGACGAAACTATGCAAGTTCGTCGCAGATCGGTAAAAGGTGGGTCGTTGGGTCGTGTTTTATGCTACAAATTGCTATGTCGCAGATTTGCATACGACGTATAGTGGCGGAGTTATTGTTGTTTATATCTGTGAGGCCATGAATCACCATTGACGGCCGGATTGCTTTCCACTCGAAACGATCGATGTTTGACAAAACTATGCAAGTTCGTCGCAGATCGGTATAAGGTGGTTCGTTGGGGCGTGTTTTATGCTACAAATTGCTATGTCGCAGATTTGCATACGACGAATAGAAGCGGAGTTATTGTTGTTTATATCTGTGAGGCCATGAATTACCATTGACGGCCGGATTGCCTACCACTCGAAACGACCGATGTTTGACGAAACTATGCAAGTTCGTCGCAGATCGGTAAACGGTGGTTCGTTGGGTCGTGTTTTATGCTACAAATTGCTATGTCGCAGATTTGCATACGACGTATAGAAGCGGAGTTATTGTTGTTTATATCTGTGAGGCCATGTATCAACATTGACGGCCGGATTGCTTTCCACTCGAAACGATCGATGTTTGACAAAACTATGCAAGTTCGTCGCAGATCGGTATAAGGTGGTTCGTTGGGGCGTGTTTTATGCTACAAATTGCTATGTCGCAGATTTGCATACGACGAATAGAAGCGGAGTTATTGTTGTTTATATCTGTGAGTCCATGATTCACCATTGACGGCCGGATTGCCTTCCACTCGAAACGATCGATGTTTGACGAAACTATGCAAGTTCGTCGCAGATCAGTATAAGGTGGTTCGTTGGGGCGTGTATTAAGCTACAAATTCCTATGTCGCAGATTCGCATACGACGTATAGAAGCGGACTTATAGTTGTTTATATCTGTGAGGCCATGAATCGCCATTGACTACCGGATTGCCTACCACTCGAAACGATCGACGTTTGACGAAACTATGCAAGTTCGTCGCAGATCGGCACAAGGTGGTTCGATGTGACGTGTTTTAAGCTACAAATTGCTGTGTCGCAGATTTGCATTCGACGAATAGAAGCGGAGTTATAGTTGTTTATATCTGTGAGGCCATGAATCACCATTGACGGCCGGATTGCCTAACACTCGAAACGATCGACGTTTGACGAAACCATGCAGGTTCGTCGCAAATCGGCAGAAGGTGGGTCGATGTGACGTGTTTTAAGCTACAAATTGCTATGTCGCATATTCGCATACGACGAATAGAAGCGGAGTTATTGTTGTTTATATCTGTGAGGCCATGAATCCCCATTGACGGCCGGATTGCCTACCACTCGAAACGATCGACGTTTGACGAAACCATGCAAGTTCGTCGCAGATCGGCACAAGGTGGGTCCATGTGACGTGTTTTAAGCTACAAATTGCTATGTCGCAGATTTGCATTCGACGAATGGAAGCGGAGTTATAGTTGTTTATATCTGTCAGGCCATGAATCACCATTGACGGCCGGATTGCTTTCCACTCGAAACGATCGATGTTTGACGAAACTATGCAAGTTCGTCGCAGATCGGTATAAGGTGGTTCGTTGGGGCGTGTTTTAAGCTACAAATTGCTTTGTCGCAGATTCGCATACGACGAATAGAAGCGGAGTTATTGTGGTTTATATCTGTGAGGCCATGAATCACCATTGACGGCCGGATTCCCTACCACTCGAAACGATCGACGTTTGACGAAACCATGCAAGTTCGTCGCAGATCGGCACAAGGTGGGTCGATGTGACGTGTTTTAAGCTACAAATTGCTATCTCGCAGATTTGCATTCGACGAATAGAAGCGGAGTTATAGTTGTTTATATCTGTCAGGCCATGAATCACCATTGACGGCCGGATTGCTTTCCACTCGAAACGATCGATGTTTGACAAAACTATGCAAGTTCGTCGCAGATCGGTATAAGGTGGGTGGTTAGGCCGTGTTTTATGCTACAAATTGCTACGTCGCAGATTTGCATACGGCGAATAGAAGCGGAGTTATAGTTGTTTATATCTGTGAGGCCATGAATCACCATTGACGGCCGGATTGCCTACTACTCGAAACGATCGACGTTTGACGAAACTATGCAATTTCGTCGCAGATCGGCACAAGGTGGGTCGATGTGACGTGTTTTATGCTACAAATTGCTATGTCGCAGATTTGCATTCGACGAATGGAAGCGGAGTTATAGTTGTTTATATCTTTCTGGCCATGAATCACCATTGACGGCCGGATTGCTTTCCACTAGAATCGATCGATGTTTGACGAAATTATGCAAGTTCGTCGCAGATCGGTATAAGGTGGTTCATTGGGGCGTGTTTTAAGCTACAAATTGCTAGGTCGCAGATTTGCATACGGCGAATAGAAGCGGAGTTATAGTTGTTTATATCTGTGAGGCCATGAATCACCATTGACGGCCGGATTGCCTACTACTCGAAACGATCGACGTTTGACGAAACTATGCAATTTCGTCGCAGATCGGCACAAGGTGGGTCGATGTGACGTGTTTTATGCTACAAATTGCTATGTCGCAGATTTGCATTCGACGAATGGAAGCGGAGTTATAGTTGTTTATATCTTTCTGGCCATGAATCACCATTGACGGCCGGATTGCTTTCCACTAGAATCGATCGATGTTTGACGAAATTATGCAAGTTCGTCGCAGATCGGTATAAGGTGGTTCATTGGGGCGTGTTTTAAGCTACAAATTGCTAGGTCGCAGATTTGCATTCGACGAATAGAAGCGGAGTTATTGTTGTTTATATCTGTGAGGCCATGAATCACCATTGACGGCCGGATTCCCTACCAGTCGAAACGATCGGCGTTTGACGAAACCATGCAAGTTCGTCGCAGATCGGTATAAGGTGGGTCGTTGGGCAATGTTTTATGCTACAAATTGCTACGTCGCAGATTTGCATACGGCGAATAGAAGCGGAGTTATAGTTGTTTATATCTGTGAGGCCATGAATCACCATTGACGGCCGGATTGCGTACCACTCGAAACGATCGACGTTTGACGAAACTATGCAAGTTCGTCGCAGATCGGCACAAGGTGGGTCGATGTGACGTGTTTTATGCTACAAATTGCTATGTCGCAGATTCGCATACGACGAATAGAAGCGGAGTTATTGTGGTTTATATCTGTGAGGCCATGAATCACCATTGACGGCCGGATTCCCTACCACTCGAAACGATCGACGTTTGACGAAACCATGCAAGTTCGTCCCAGATCGGCACAAGGTGGATCGATGTGACGTGTTTTATGCTACAAATTGCTATGTCGCAGATTTGCATTCGACGAATAGAAGCGGAGTTATAGTTGTTTATATCTGTCTGGCCATGAATCACCATTGACGGCCGGATTGCCTACCACTCGAAACGATCGATGTTTGACGCAACTATGCAAGTTCGTCGCAGATCGGTAAAAGGTGGTTCGTTGGGTCGTGTTTTATGCTACAAATTGCTATGTCGCAGATTTGCATACGACGTATAGAAGCGGAGTTATTGTTGTTTATATCTGTGAGGCCATGAATCACCATTGACGGCCGGATTGCTTTCCACTCGAAACGATCGACGTTTGACGAAACTATGCAAGTTCGTCGCAGATCGGCACAAGGTGGGTCGATGTGACGTGTTTTATGCTACAAATTGCTATGTCGCAGATTCGCATACGACGAATAGAAGCGGAGTTATTGTGGTTTATATCTGTGAGGCCATGAATCACCATTGACGGCCGGATTCCCTACCACTCGAAACGATCGACGTTTGACGAAACCATGCAAGTTCGTCCCAGATCGGCACAAGGTGGATCGATGTGACGTGTTTTATGCTACAAATTGCTATGTCGCAGATTTGCATTCGACGAATAGAAGCGGAGTTATAGTTGTTTATATCTGTCTGGCCATGAATCACCATTGACGGCCGGATTGCCTACCACTCGAAACGATCGATGTTTGACGCAACTATGCAAGTTCGTCGCAGATCGGTAAAAGGTGGTTCGTTGGGTCGTGTTTTATGCTACAAATTGCTATGTCGCAGATTTGCATACGACGTATAGAAGCGGAGTTATTGTTGTTTATATCTGTGAGGCCATGAATCACCATTGACGGCCGGATTGCTTTCCACTCCAAACGATCGATGTTTGACGAAACTATGCAAGTTCGTCGCAGATCGGCACAAGGTGGGTCGATGTGACGTGTTTTATGCTACAAATTGCTATGTCGCAGATTTGCATTCGACGAATAGAAGCGGAGTTATAGTTGTTTATATCTGTCTGGCCATGAATCACCATTGACGGCCGGATTGCCTACCACTCGAAACGATCGATGTTTGACGCAACTATGCAAGTTCGTCGCAGATCGGTAAAAGGTGGTTCGTTGGGTCGTGTTTTATGCTACAAATTGCTATGTCGCAGATTTGCATACGACGTATAGAAGCGGAGTTATTGTTGTTTATATCTGTGAGGCCATGAATCACCATTGACGGCCGGATTGCTTTCCACTCCAAACGATCGATGTTTGACGAAACTATGCAAGTACGTCGCAGATCGGCATGAGGTTGGTCGATGTGTCGTGTTTTAAGCTACAAATCGCTATGTCGCAAATTTGTATTCGACGAATAGAAGCGGAGTTATAGTTGTTTATATCTGTGAGGCCATGAATCACCATTGACGGCCGGATTGCTTTCCACTAGAATCGATCGATGTTTGACGAAACTATGCAAGTTCGTCGCAGATCGGTATAAGGTGGTTCGTTGGGGCGTGTTTTAAGCTACAAATTGCTACGTCGCAGATTCGCATACGACGTATAGAAGCGGACTTATAGTTGTTTATATCTGTGAGGCCATGAATCGCCATTGACTACCGGATTGCCTACCACTCGAATCGATCGACGTTTGACGAAACTATTCAAGTACGTCGCAGATCGGCATGAGGTGGGTCGATGTGTCGTGTTTTAAGCTACAAATTGCTAGGTCGCAGATTCGCATACGACGAATAGAAGCGGAGTTATAGTTGTTTATATCTGTGAGGCCATGAATCGCCATTGACTACCGGATTGCCTACCACTCGAAACGATCGACGTTTGACGAAACTATACAAGTACGTCGCAGATCGGCACAAGGTGGTTCGATGTGACGTGTTTTAAGCTACAAATTGCTATGTCGCAGATTTGCTTTCAACGAATAGAAGCGGAGTTATAGTTGTTTATATCTGTGAGGTCATGAATCGCCATTGACTACCGGATTGCCTACCACTCGAAACGATCGACGTTTGACGAAACTATACAAGTACGTCGCAGATCGGCATGAGGTTGGTCGATTTGTCGTGTTTTAAGCTACAAATCGCTATGTCGCAAATTTGCATTCGACGAATAGAAGCGGAGTTATAGTTGTTTATATCTGTGAGGCCATGAATCACCATTGACGGCCGGATTGCTTTCCACTCGAAACGATCGATGTTTGACGAAACAATGCAAGTTCATCGCAGATGGGTATAAGGTGGTTCGTTGGGGCGTGTTTTAAGCTACAAATTGCTATGTCGCAGATTCGCATACGACGTATAGAAGCGGACTTATAGTTGTTTATATCTGTGAGGCCATGAATCACCATTGACGGCCGGATTCGCTACCACTCGAAACGATCGACGTTTGACGAAACCATGCAAGTTCGTCGCAGATCGGCACAAGGTGGTTCGATGTGACGAGTTTTAAGCTCCAAATTGCTATGTCGCAGATTTGCATTCGACGAATAGAAGCGGAGTTATAGTTGTTTATATCTGTCAGGCCATGAATCACCATTGACGGCCGGATTGCTTTCCAATCGAACGATCGATGTTTGACAAAGCTATGCAAGTTCGTTGCAGATCGGTATAAGGTGGGTCGTTGGGCCATGTTTTATGCTACAAATTGCTACGTCGCAGATTTGCATACGGCGAATAGAAGCGGAGTTATAGTTGTTTATATCTGTGAGGCCATGAATCACCATTGACGGCCGTATTGCTTTCCACTCGAAAAGATCGATGTTTGACAAAACTATGCAAGTTCGTCGCCGATCGGTATAAGGTGGGTGGTTGGGCCGTGTTTTATACTACAAATTGCTACGTCGCAGATTTGCATACGGCGAATAGAAGTGGAGTTATAGTTGTTTATATCTGTGAGGCCATGAATCACCATTGACGGCCGGATTGCGTACCACTCGAAACGATCGACGTTTGACGAAACTATGCAAGTTCGTCGCAGATCGGCACAAGGTGGGTCGATGTGACGTGTTTTAAGCTACAGATTGCTATGTCGCAGATTTGCATTCGACGAATAGAAGCGGAGTTATAGTTGTTTATATCTGTCTGGCCATGAATCACCATTGACGGCCGGATTGCTTTCCACTAGAATCGATCGATGTTTGACGAAACTATGCAAGTTCGTCGCAGATCGGTATAAGGTGGTTCATTGGGGCGAGTTTTAAGCTACAAATTGCTAGGTCGCAGATTTGCATACGGCGAATAGAAGCGGAGTTATAGTTGTTTATATCTGTGAGGCCATGAATCACCATTGACGGCCGGATTCGCTACCACTCGAAACGATCGACGTTTGACGAAACCATGCAAGTTCGTCGCAGATCGGCACAAGGTGGGTCGATGTGACGTGTTTTATGCTACAAATTGCTATGTCGCAGATTCGCATACGACGAATAGAAGCGGAGTTATTGTGGTTTATATCTGTGAGGCCATGAATCACCATTGACGGCCGGATTCCCTACCACTCGAAACGATCGACGTTTGACGAAACCATGCAAGTTCGTCCCAGATCGGCACAAGGTGGATCGATGTGACGTGTTTTATGCTACAAATTGCTATGTCGCAGATTTGCATTCGACGAATAGAAGCGGAGTTATAGTTGTTTATATCTGTCTGGCCATGAATCACCATTGACGGCCGGATTGCCTACCACTCGAAACGATCGATGTTTGACGCAACTATGCAAGTTCGTCGCAGATCGGTAAAAGGTGGTTCGTTGGGTCGTGTCTTATGCTACAAATTGCTATGTCGCAGATTTGCATACGACGTATAGAAGCGGAGTTATTGTTGTTTATATCTGTGAGGCCATGAATCACCATTGACGGCCGGATTGCTTTCCACTCCAAACGATCGATGTTTGACGAAACTATGCAAGTTCGTCCCAGATCGGCACAAAGTGGGTCGATGTGACGTGTTTTAAGTTACAAATTGCTATGTCGCAGATTTGCATACGGCGAATAGAAGCGGAGTTATAGTTGTTTATATCTGTGAGGCCATGAATCGCCATTGACTACCGGATTCCCTACCACTCGAAACGATCGACGTTTGACGAAACCATGCAATTTCGTCCCAGATCGGCACAAGGTGGATCGATGTGACGTGTTTTATGCTACAAATTGCTATGTCGCAGATTTGCATTCGACGAATAGAAGCGGAGTTATAGTTGTTTATATCTGTGAGGCCATGAATCACCATTGACGGCCGGATTCGCTACCACTCGAAACGATCGACGTTTGACGAAACCATGCAAGTTCGTCGCAGATCGGCACAAGGTGGATCGATGTGACGTGTTTTATGCTACAAATTGCTATGTCGCAGATTTGCATTCGACGAATAGAAGCGGAGTTATAGTTGTTTATATCTGTGAGGCCATGAATCACCATTGACGGCCGGATTGCTTTCCACTCGAAACGATCGACGTTTGACGAAACCATGCAAGTTCGTCCCAGATCGGCACAAAGTGGGTCGATGTGACGTGTTTTAAGCTACAAATTGCTATGTCGCAGATTTGCATACGGCGAATAGAAGCGGAGTTATAGTTGTTTATATCTGTGAGGCCATGAATCACCATTGACGGCCGGATTCCCTACCACTCGAAACGATCGATGTTTGACAAAACTATGCAAGTTCGTCGCAGATCGGTATAAGGTGGGTGGTTGGGCCGTGTTTTATGCTACAAATTGCTATGTCGCAGATTTGCATACGGCGAATAGAAGCGGAGTTATAGTTGTTTATATCTGTGAGGCCATGAATCGCCATTGACTACCGGATTCCCTACCACTCGAAACGATCGACGTTTGACGAAACCATGCAAGTTCGTCCCAGATCGGCACAAGGTGGATCGATGTGACGTGTTTTATGCTACAAATTGCTATGTCGCAGATTTGCATTCGACGAATAGAAGCGGAGTTATAGTTGTTTATATCTGTCAGGCCCACTCGAAACGATCGACGTTTGACGAAACCATGCAAGTTCGTCGCAGATCGGCACAAGGTGGGTCGATGTGACGTGTTTTATGCTACAAATTGCTATGTCGCAGATTCGCATACGACGAATAGAAGCGGAGTTATTGTGGTTTATATCTGTGAGGCCATGAATCACCATTGACGGCCGGATTCCCTACCACTCGAAACGATCGACGTTTGACGAAACCATGCAAGTTCGTCCCAGATCGGCACAAGGTGGATCGATGTGACGTGTTTTATGCTACAAATTGCTATGTCACAGATTTGCATTCGACGAATAGAAGCGGAGTTATTGTGGTTTATATCTGTGAGGCCATGAATCACCATTGACGGCCGGATTCCCTGCCACTCGAAACGATCGACGTTTGACGAAACCATGCAAGTTCGTCCCAGATCGGCACAAGGTGGATC
Source organism: Anoplius nigerrimus (assembly GCA_914767735.1). NCBI lineage: Eukaryota > Metazoa > Arthropoda > Insecta > Hymenoptera > Pompilidae > Anoplius > Anoplius nigerrimus. The sequence goes on along the minus strand of CAJZBX010000049.1, from coordinate 2,216,122 downwards.
GATGTGACGTGTTTTATGCTACAAATTGCTATGTCGCAGATTTGCATTCGACGAATAGAAGCGGAGTTATAGTTGTTTATATCTGTGAGGCCATGAATCACCATTGACGGCCGGATTCGCTACCACTCGAAACGATCGACGTTTGACGAAACCATGCAAGTTCGTCGCAAATCGGCACAAGGTGGGTCGATGTGACGTGTTTTATGCTACAAATTGCTATGTCGCAGATTCGCATACGACGAATAGAAGCGGAGTTATTGTGGTTTATATCTGTGAGGCCATGAATCACCATTGACGGCCGGATTCCCTACCACTCGAAACGATCGACGTTTGACGAAACCATGCAAGTTCGTCCCAGATCGGCACAAGGTGGATCGATGTGACGTGTTTTATGCTACAAATTGCTATGTCGCAGATTTGCATTCGACGAATAGAAGCGGAGTTATAGTTGTTTATATCTGTGAGGCCATGAATCACCATTGACGGCCGGATTCCCTACCACTCGAAACGATCGACGTTTGACGAAACCATGCAAGTTCGTCGCAGATCGGCACAAGGTGGGTCGATGTGACGTGTTTTATGCTACAAATTGCTATGTCGCAGATTTGCATTCGACGAATAGAAGCGGAGTTATAGTTGTTTATATCTGTGAGGTCATGAATCGCCATTGACTACCGGATTGCCTACCACTCGAAACGATCGACGTTTGACGAAACTATACAAGTACGTCGCAGATCGGCATGAGGTTGGTCGATGTGTCGTGTTTTAAGCTACAAATCGCTATGTCGCAAATTTGTATTCGACGAATAGAAGCGGAGTTATAGTTGTTTATATCTGTGAGGCCATGAATCACCATTGACGGCCGGATTGCTTTCCACTAGAATCGATCGATGTTTGACGAAACTATGCAAGTTCGTCGCAGATCGGTATAAGGTGGTTCGTTGGGGCGTGTTTTAAGCTACAAATTGCTACGTCGCAGATTCGCATACGACGCATAGAAGCGGACTTATAGTTGTTTATATCTGTGAGGCCATGAATCGCCATTGACTACCGGATTGCCTACCACTCGAATCGATCGACGTTTGACGAAACTATACAAGTACGTCGCAGATCGGCATGAGGTGGGTCGATGTGTCGTGTTTTAAGCTACAAATTGCTAGGTCGCAGATTCGCATACGACGAATAGAAGCGGAGTTATAGTTGTTTATATCTGTGAGGCCATGAATCGCCATTGACTACCGGATTGCCTACCACTCGAAACGATCGACGTTTGACGAAACTATACAAGTACGTCGCAGATCGGCACAAGGTGGTTCGATGTGACGTGTTTTAAGCTACAAATTGCTATGTCGCAGATTTGCTTTCAACGAATAGAAGCGGAGTTATAGTTGTTTATATCTGTGAGGTCATGAATCGCCATTGACTACCGGATTGCCTACCACTCGAAACGATCGACGTTTGACGAAACTATACAAGTACGTCGCAGATCGGCATGAGGTTGGTCGATTTGTCGTGTTTTAAGCTACAAATCGCTATGTCGCAAATTTGCATTCGACGAATAGAAGCGGAGTTATAGTTGTTTATATCTGTGAGGCCATGAATCACCATTGACGGCCGGATTGCTTTCCACTCGAAACGATCGATGTTTGACGAAACAATGCAAGTTCATCGCAGATGGGTATAAGGTGGTTCGTTGGGGCGTGTTTTAAGCTACAAATTGCTATGTCGCAGATTCGCATACGACGTATAGAAGCGGACTTATAGTTGTTTATATCTGTGAGGCCATGAATCACCATTGACGGCCGGATTCGCTACCACTCGAAACGATCGACGTTTGACGAAACCATGCAAGTTCGTCGCAGATCGGCACAAGGTGGTTCGATGTGACGAGTTTTAAGCTCCAAATTGCTATGTCGCAGATTTGCATTCGACGAATAGAAGCGGAGTTATAGTTGTTTATATCTGTCAGGCCATGAATCACCATTGACGGCCGGATTGCTTTCCACTCGAACGATCGATGTTTGACAAAGCTATGCAAGTTCGTTGCAGATCGGTATAAGGTGGGTCGTTGGGCCATGTTTTATGCTACAAATTGCTACGTCGCAGATTTGCATACGGCGAATAGAAGCGGAGTTATAGTTGTTTATATCTGTGAGGCGGACTTCCGTTTCCGGAGTGGATGAGTGTGAACGTGCGGTGAGAGAGTGTGGTAAAGAAAGTGTGGGAGAGAGAGGATAGGGGCGTTAGGAGAGGCGTGGGAGAGTGTAGAGGGAAGAAGAGAGGGAGTAGTTGCATAGAGAGTGAAGGGAGTAAGGAAGGTGCAAGGAAAGAGGAGATAAGAATAGGAGGAGAAGTTGGGAAAAGAGAGAGGTTAAGGGCCACGTGGGGAGAGAGCAAGAGATCGGAAGAAGCGACAGCTGGTGGAGGCGGGAGACAGTCAGAAAGGCGTGGTGAGGGGGGAAGGGAAAAGAGGGAAGGAACAAGGTGGTAGGCCATCTATTGAGCGAGGCGGGAACGAGAGAGGGGGCAAGCAGAGTGGGTAAGGTAGGGAGGAAGGAATGGATAGGAGCGCAAGGGAGCTGTCAGGGAGTGAGAGCAGCTTAGGCAGCGCGGGGGAATTGTCGAAGAGGAAAAGAGGTATAGAGATGGAAGGAGGGGCAGGGGAGAGGGAGGAGGGGAAATGGATCTTTAAACAAAGTAAAAAGGTGCAAAGATCGCCGAGGAAGGAAGAGGGAGAGAGGAAGCAGGAGGATAGTAAAAAGGGGAAAGAGAGGGAGGAGGGCGGTGAAAGAGGGGACTGGGGGGGAATTGCGGAGGTGGTGAGAAGAACGATGGCGGAGGAGATGGGAAGGTTAGGAAGAGAGCTGAAGGAAGAGCTGAAAGCGGAGATGAAAGCAGAGTGGAGGAAGGAAGTGGAGGAGTTAAGAAGAGAACTGAAACAAGAGAGGGAAGAGAGAAAGAAATGGGAAAAGGAGAGGGAAGGAATAGGCAAAATGGTAAGGGGAATGGAGGAAAGGATAAAGGAGTTGGAGTTGGGGAGAAAGGAAGGGGAGAGAGAGGGGACGGGGGGTTGGGAAGAGAGGATGAAAGTGATGGAGGGGAAATGGGAGAGAAAAGAAAGAGAGGAAAGAAGGAAAAACGTAATTATAAAAGGGGGTAAGAAAGGGGGGAAGGAAGGGAGAGAGGAGGTAGAAGGAGTTTTGGAAGAATTGGGAGTGAGCAAGGATGAAATAGAGGGAATGAAAGAGATAGGAAAGGGAGGAGGGGAAGAAAGGAAAATGTTAGTGAGGTTGAAAGAATTAGAGAAGAAGAAAGAACTAATGAAGAACAGAGCAAGAATAAGGGAAAAGAACATGAGGGTAGAGGATGATCTTACTTGGAAGGAGAGAAGGACAAAGTGGAAGATAGAACAAAAGGCATGGGAGGAAAGGAGGAAAGGGAAAAGGGTGTGGGTGGGTTACGAAAAGATGCAGGTGGAAGGAATATGGTGGAGGTGGGACGAGGAGAGAGGGGAACTGTTGGAATGGGATAGGGGCAGGGGACAGAGACAGGGGGAAGAGAGAAGAGGGGGGGGGGGGAAGAAGGGAAATAGACGAGGAGGGAGACGAGGAAAGGGAGAAAAAGGGAAAGGTCAGGGAAGAGGAAGGAGAAAGGGGACAAGGGGAGGAGGGGAGAAAGGAGGAGGAGAGGAAAGAAAGGAGGGGGAAGTGGAAGGTGGCATTCTGGAATGTAGCAGGATTAGGAGGGAAGGACAAGGAGTTCTGGGAGGGAATCAAGGAATGGGATATTATAATGCTTATGGAGACATGGGTAGAAGAAAGAAGTTGGAAATGGGTGAAGAAGGGACTGCCGAAGGAATATGACTGGGAAGTTCAATTCGCGAGAAGGGAAAGAATTAAAGGAAGGGCAATAGGGGGGATGTTGAAAGGGGTAAGAAGGGGTTTAATGTGGGAAGAAGAGGAGGGGAAGAGAAAGGAGAAGGAAGGGATAATGGAATGTGGGGTAATACTGGGAAAAGAAAAATGGAAAATAATAGGCGTATATGTGAACGGGGATTTGGAGGAGAAGTTAAGAGAATTGGACAGATGGATGGGGGAGGTGAGGGTGGGAGAGAGGGTGATGATAGGAGGTGATTTCAACGCAAGAACAGGAGAGGAGGGAGGGATGTGGGATGAAGGGAACTGGAAAGAGGGAGAACAAAGGATGAGGAGGTCGAAGGACAAAAAGGTTAATGGAGAAGGAGTGAAACTACTAAGGTGGTTAGAACAGAATGGAGGTGTGATATGTAATGGAGGGATGGAAGGGGATTGGAATGGGGAATGGACGTATACGGGGAGAGGGAAAGGAACGGTAATAGACTACATCATAGGGGATAGGGAAACATGGGAGGGGATAGGGGGAATGGAGGTGGAGAGCAGGGTGGATTCAGATCACCAGCCCGTGGTAGCTTGGATAAGGGGAAAGGGGGAAGGAATGGAAAGAAAGGGGAAAGGAAGGGGGAAAAGGAGTAGAGGGGTGTGGAACGAGAAGGGAAGAGAGGATTTTGAGGCGAGGACGAGGGATAAAAAGGGGGAGGAAGGGGGGGTAGACGAAGTACTAGGGGAATTAGAAGGAAGGATAAGAGAGGCAATAAAGGGTAAGAAGGAAGGGGGGGGGGGGGGTAAGGGAGCAAAAGAGAGTGATGGGGGGATGGTGGGATGAGGAATGTAAGCAGGAGAAGAGGGGGGTAAGAACGGAACTGAGGAGATGGAGGAGGGAAGGGGGAGAGGGAGAAGTGTACAGAGAAAGGAAAAGGAGATACAAAGAGTTGTGTGAGAGAAAGAAAGAGGAGGAGAGGGAAAAATGGATAAGGATAGCAGGGAAGGCAAGAACGGAAGGAGAAGTATGGAAGGTAATAAAAAGGAGAAGAAATAAATGGAAAGGGGTGAATGAGGGGATAAAGAGGGAAGAGTGGGAGGAATATTTCATGGGGTTGTTAGGAGGGGTGAAGGAACGGGTAAGGTGTGGGGGGGGTGGGTAGAAAAGGGGAGGGGGAAAATAAGGAGGAGAATATAGGATGGGAGGAATGGGAAAAGGTAGCGGATAGGCTGAAAGAGGGGAAGGCGATAGGGATAGACGGGGTGCCGTACGAGGTGTGGAGGTATGGGGGAGAAAAGATTAGGAAGGAGGGGTGGGAGATATGTAGGAAGGTGTGGGAAGGGGAGGGATGGCCGGAGGGATGGAAAACGGGGGAAATTGTGCCGGTAATTAAGAAAGGGGAGGGCGGAAGGGTAGAGGAATACAGGGGAGTGACAGTGATGCCGTCACTATATAGGATTTACACGGCGATATTGGCGGGGAGGCTAGGGGAGGAGGTGGAAAGGAAGGACATACTGGGGAAAGGGCAGGTGGGATTTAGAAAGGGCAGGGGAACGATGGATATCATCTATGTGCTAAACTACATAATAAATAGGCAGTTAGGGAGGAAGAAGAAGTGCACAATACTATTCGTTGACCTCAAAGCAGCGTTCGACAGCGTAAACAGGGGAATAGTAATAAGAGTAATGAGGGAGAGGGGAATAAGGGAAGGGTTGGTAGAGAGAGTAGCGGAGGTGCTAGATGAAGTGAAGTGCAAGGTGAGGTGCAGGGGAGAAGAAGGTGAGGTTTTCTGGTTGGAAAGGGGGCTACGACAAGGGTGCCCTCTGAGTCCAATATTATTTAATATATTAATAGCGGACTTAGAGGGGTTTATGGAAAAGGGGAGGTGGGGGGGGGTGAAACTGGGGGAAGGGAGGGTATACACGATGTCGTACGCGGACGACATCGTGTTATTGGCTGAGGAAGAGGATGACATGAGGGCAATGATGAAGAGATTGGAGAGGTATTTGGAGGAGAAGGCCCTGGTACTAAACGAGAAGAAATCAAAGATAATGAGATGTAGGGAGGGGGGAGGAAGAATGAGGAGGGTGAAATGGAGGTGGAAAGGGAAGGAGATAGAGGAAGTAAAGGAATATAACTATTTGGGATACATGATTAAGAGGAATGGAAGGCAGGATGCACAGGTGAGGGAGAGAGTGAGGAAGGCGGTGGTGGTGATGAGGGAGGTATGGGGGTTGGGTAAGGGACTATGGGGGAGGGATTGGGAAAGAAGAGTATGGCTCTTTGATGCGTTGGTATGGCCGGTGATGGGATATGGAGCGGAGATCTGGGGTTGGGAGGAAAGAGAGGAAATGGAGAAAACTCAGGAGAGGTATTTAAAGTGGGTGATGGGAATAAGCAGGGTAACGCCGGGGTACATGGTGAGAGAGGAGATGGAAAGAGAGAAGTTGAGGGTGAGGATGGGAAGGAGGGCGTGGAAATTTGAACAGAGATTGGAAGAAGGGAAGGGAGGGGAACTGACGAGGAGGTGCTGGGAGGAGGTAAAGGAGAGGGAAGGAAGGAATAAGACGGTAGGGAGATGGGAAGAGGAGAGGAGGGGATTCTGGAGGAGACTAGGGATGGAGATGGGAAAAGAAGAGGGATTTGAGGAGTTGGAGAGAAGAGATAGGGAAGAGCAGAAGAGGGAAAGAAGGGAAAAGATAGAGTCATCCAGGTCAAACAAGTGGTACAAGGTGATAATGGAATTGGGGAAGGCGGTGTACAGAGGAAATAAAAGATGGTCGGAGAAGAGAAAGACAAGAATAGCAAGGGCCAGGATGGGGAATGAGATGAGGAGTGGGAAGTTCTGGGAGAAGGAGGAAGAGAGGGTTTGTAGATTGTGTGGAGAAGAAGAAGAGACATGGGAGCATGTGTGGGAGAGATGTGGGAAGTGGGGAAGAGAGAGGGAGGAAAGAGGGTTATGGAAGGAGAGGATAGGACAGGTATTGGGGGGTGATGGGAGGGGTGAAGAGTGGCTAAGAAAGATAGAGGAGATAAGAAGAGAAGAGGAAAGTAAGAGGGAGGAAAGGGAGAGGGGAGAGGGAGGGAGGATGGGGGGAGAGGGTGTGAATGAGAGGAGGAGAGAGGGTGAGGAAGTAGCGGAAGAAGAGGAAACGGAAGTCGGGAATGAGAGAGAGGGAGAGAATGGAAGGAGAGCGGGAGAGAATGAGGAGAGGAGAGAGGGGAGAGGAGGAGAGAGAGAGCGAGCGAGCGACCGGGCGAGCGAGCGACCGAGCGAGCGAGCGAAGAGAGGACGAAGCGAAAGCGAATTAGGTTAGGTTTAAGATTAGATTAGGTAGGTTAAGGTATATGTAAGCGGCGTTAGAGGATAAGATAGATTTTGGATTGTATGTAGAGGTAAGGTAACATAAGTTGTAACCCCGCAAGGGAAAACAAAAAATAAATACATACATACATACATATCTGTGAGGCCATGAATCACCATTGACGGCCGTATTGCTTTCCACTCGAAAAGATCGATGTTTGACAAAACTATGCAAGTTCGTCGCAGATCGGTATAAGGTGGGTGGTTGGGCCGTGTTTTATACTACAAATTGCTACGTCGCAGATTTGCATACGGCGAATAGAAGTGGAGTTATAGTTGTTTATATCTGTGAGGCCATGAATCACCATTGACGGCCGGATTGCGTACCACTCGAAACGATCGACGTTTGACGAAACTATGCAAGTTCGTCGCAGATCGGCACAAGGTGGGTCGATGTGACGTGTTTTAAGCTACAGATTGCTATGTCGCAGATTTGCATTCGACGAATAGAAGCGGAGTTATAGTTGTTTATATCTGTCTGGCCATGAATCACCATTGACGGCCGGATTGCTTTCCACTAGAATCGATCGATGTTTGACGAAACTATGCAAGTTCGTCGCAGATCGGTATAAGGTGGTTCATTGGGGCGATTTTTAAGCTACAAATTGCTAGGTCGCAGATTTGCATACGGCGAATAGAAGCGGAGTTATAGTTGTTTATATCTGTGAGGCCATGAATCACCATTGACGGCCGGATTCGCTACCACTCGAAACGATCGACGTTTGACGAAACCATGCAAGTTCGTCGCAGATCGGCACAAGGTGGGTCGATGTGACGTGTTTTATGCTACAAATTGCTATGTCGCAGATTCGCATACGACGAATAGAAGCGGAGTTATTGTGGTTTATATCTGTGAGGCCATGAATCACCATTGACGGCCGGATTCCCTACCACTCGAAACGATCGACGTTTGACGAAACCATGCAAGTTCGTCCCAGATCGGCACAAGGTGGATCGATGTGACGTGTTTTATGCTACAAATTGCTATGTCGCAGATTTGCATTCGACGAATAGAAGCGGAGTTATAGTTGTTTATATCTGTCTGGCCATGAATCACCATTGACGGCCGGATTGCCTACCACTCGAAACGATCGATGTTTGACGCAACTATGCAAGTTCGTCGCAGATCGGTAAAAGGTGGTTCGTTGGGTCGTGTTTTATGCTACAAATTGCTATGTCGCAGATTTGTTTACGACGTATAGAAGCGGAGTTATTGTTGTTTATATCTGTGAGGCCATGAATCACCATTGACGGCCGGATTGCTTTCCACTCCAAACGATCGATGTTTGACGAAACTATGCAAGTTCGTCCCAGATCGGCACAAAGTAGGTCGATGTGACGTGTTTTAAGTTACAAATTGCTATGTCGCAGATTTGCATACGGCGAATAGAAGCGGAGTTATAGTTGTTTATATCTGTGAGGCCATGAATCGCCATTGACTACCGGATTCCCTACCACTCGAAACGATCGACGTTTGACGAAACCATGCAATTTCGTCCCAGATCGGCACAAGGTGGATCGATGTGACGTGTTTTATGCTACAAATTGCTATGTCGCAGATTTGCATTCGACGAATAGAAGCGGAGTTATAGTTGTTTATATCTGTGAGGCCATGAATCACCATTGACGGCCGGATTCGCTACCACTCGAAACGATCGACGTTTGACGAAACCATGCAAGTTCGTCGCAGATCGGCACAAGGTGGATCGATGTGACGTGTTTTATGCTACAAATTGCTATGTCACAGATTTGCATTCGACGAATAGAAGCGGAGTTATAGTTGTTTATATCTGTCAGGCCATGAATCACCATTGACGGCCGGATTGCTTTCCACTCGAAACGATCGACGTTTGACGAAACCATGCAAGTTCGTCCCAGATCGGCACAAAGTGGGTCGATATGACGTGTTTTAAGCTACAAATTGCTATGTCGCAGATTTGCATACGGCGAATAGAAGCGGAGTTATAGTTGTTTACATCTGTGAGGCCATGAATCACCATTGACGGCCGGATTCCCTACCACTCGAAACGATCGATGTTTGACAAAACTATGCAAGTTCGTCGCAGATCGGTATAAGGTGGGTGGTTGGGCCGTGTTTTATGCTACAAATTGCTATGTCGCAGATTTGCATACGGCGAATAGAAGCGGAGTTATAGTTGTTTATATCTGTGAGGCCATGAATCGCCATTGACTACCGGATTCCCTACCACTCGAAACGATCGACGTTTGACGAAACCATGCAAGTTCGTCCCAGATCGGCACAAGGTGGATCGATGTGACGTGTTTTATGCTACAAATTGCTATGTCGCAGATTTGCATTCGACGAATAGAAGCGGAGTTATAGTTGTTTATATCTGTGAGGCCATGAATCACCATTGACGGCCGGATTCGCTACCACTCGAAACGATCGACGTTTGACGAAACCATGCAAGTTCGTCGCAGATCGGCACAAGGTGGGTCGATGTGACGTGTTTTATGCTACAAATTGCTATGTCGCAGATTCGCATACGACGAATAGAAGCGGAGTTATTGTGGTTTATATCTGTGAGGCCATGAATCACCATTGACGGCCGGATTCCCTACCACTCGAAACGATCGACGTTTGACGAAACCATGCAAGTTCGTCCCAGATCGGCACAAGGTGGATCGATGTGACGTGTTTTATGCTACAAATTGCTATGTCACAGATTTGCATTCGACGAATAGAAGCGGAGTTATTGTGGTTTATATCTGTGAGGCCATGAATCACCATTGACGGCCGGATTCCCTGCCACTCGAAACGATCGACGTTTGACGAAACCATGCAAGTTCGTCCCAGATCGGCACAAGGTGGATCGATGTGACGTGTTTTATGCTACAAATTGCTATGTCGCAGATTTGCATTCGACGAATAGAAGCGGAGTTATAGTTGTTTATATCTGTGAGGCCATGAATCACCATTGACGGCCGGATTCGCTACCACTCGAAACGATCGACGTTTGACGAAACCATGCAAGTTCGTCGCAAATCGGCACAAGGTGGGTCGATGTGACGTGTTTTATGCTACAAATTGCTATGTCGCAGATTCGCATACGACGAATAGAAGCGGAGTTATTGTGGTTTATATCTGTGAGGCCATGAATCACCATTGACGGCCGGATTCCCTACCACTCGAAACGATCGACGTTTGACGAAACCATGCAAGTTCGTCCCAGATCGGCACAAGGTGGATCGATGTGACGTGTTTTATGCTACAAATTGCTATGTCGCAGATTTGCATTCGACGAATAGAAGCGGAGTTATAGTTGTTTATATCTGTCTGGCCATGAATCACCATTGACGGCCGGATTGCCTACCACTCGAAACGATCGATGTTTGACGAAACTATGCAAGTTCGTCGCAGATCGGTAAAAGGTGGTTCGTTGGGTCGTGTTTTATGCTACAAATTGCTATGTCGCAGATTTGCATACGACGTATAGAAGCGGAGTTATTGTTGTTTATATCTGTGAGGCCATGAATCACCATTGACGGCCGGATTGCTTTCCACTCCAAACGATCGATGTTTGACGAAACTATGCAAGTTCGTCCCAGATCGGCACAAAGTGGGTCGATGTGACGTGTTTTAAGCTACAAATTGCTATGTCGCAGATTTGCATACGGCGAATAGAAGCGGAGTCATAGTTGTTTAAATCTGTGAGGCCATGAATCACCATTGACGGCCGGATTCCCTACCACTCGAAACGATCGATGTTTGACAAAACTATGCAAGTTCGTTGCAGATCGGTATAAGGTGGGTCGTTGGGCCGTGTTTTAAGCTACAAATTGCTATGTCGCATATTCGCATACGACGAATAGAAGCGGAGTTATAGTTGTTTATATCTGTCAGGCCATGGATCACCATTGACGGCCGGATTGCTTTCCACTCGAAACGATCGATGTTTGACAAAACTATGCAAGTTCGTCGCAGATCGGTATAAGGTGGGTGGTTGGGCCGTGTTTTATGCTACAAATTGCTATGTCGCAGATTTGCATACAGCGAATAGAAGCGGAGTTATAGTTGTTTATATCTGTGAGGCCATGAATCGCCATTGACTACCGGATTGCCTACCACTCGAAACGATCGACGTTTGACGAAACCATGCAAGTTCGTCCCAGATCGGCACAAGGTGGATCGATGTGACGTGTTTTATGCTACAAATTGCTATGTCGCAGATTTGCATTCGACGAATAGAAGCGGAGTTATAGTTGTTTATGTCTGTCTGGCCATGAATCACCATTGACGGCCGGATTGCCTACCACTCGAAACGATCGATGTTTGACGAAACTATGCAAGTTCGTCGCAGATCGGTAAAAGGTGGGTCGTTGGGTCGTGTTTTATGCTACAAATTGCTACGTCGCAGATTTGCATACGGCGAATAGAAGCGGAATTATAGTTGTTTATATCTGTGAGGCCATGAATCACCATTGACGGCCGTATTGCTTTCCACTCGAAAAGATCGATGTTTGACAAAACTATGCAAGTTCGTCGCAGATCGGTATAAGGTGGGTGGTTGGGCCGTGCTTTATACTACAAATTGCTACGTCGCAGATTTGCATACGGCAAATAGAAGCGGAGTTATAGTTGTTTATATCTGTGAGGCCATGAATCACCATTGACGGCCGGATTGCGTACCACTCGAAACGATCGACGTTTGACGAAACTATGCAAGTTCGTCGCAGATCGGCACAAGGTGGGTCGATGTGACGTGTTTTAAGCTACAAATTGCTATGTCGCAGATTTGCATTAGACGAATAGAAGCGGAGTTATAGTTGTTTATATCTGTCTGGCCATGAATCACCATTGACGGACGGATTGCTTTCCACTAGAATCGATCGATGTTTGACGAAACTATGCAAGTTCGTCGCAGATCGGTATAAGGTGGTTCATTGGGGCGAGTTTTAAGCTACAAATTGCTAGGTCGCAGATTCGTATACGACGAATAGAAGCGGAGTTATAGTTGTTTATATCTGTGAGGCCATGAATCGCCATTGACTACCGGATTGCCTACCACTCGAAACGATCGACGTTTGACGAAACTATACAAGTACGTCGCAGATCGGCACAAGGTGGATCGATGTGACGTGTTTTATGCTACAAATTGCTATGTCGCAGATTTGCATTCGACGAATAGAAGCGGAGTTATAGTTGTTTATATCTTTCTGGCCATGAATCACCATTGACGGCCGGATTGCTTTCCACTAGAAACGATCGATGTTTGACGAAACTATGCAAGTTCGTCGCAGATCGGCACAAGGTGGTTCGATGTGACGTGTTTTATGCTACAAATTGCTATGTCGCAGATTTGCATTCGACGAATAGAAGCGGAGTTATAGTTGTTTATATCTGTCAGGCCATGAATCACCATTGACGGCCGGATTGCTTTCCACTCGAAACGATCGATGTTTGACAAAACTATGCAAGTTCGTTGCAGATCGGTATAAGGTGGGTCGTTGGGCCATGTTTTATGCTACAAATTGCTACGTCGCAGATTTGCATACGGCGAATAGAAGCGGAGTTATAGTTGTTTATATCTGTGAGGCCATGAATCACCATTGACGGCCGGATTCGCTACCACTCGAAACGATCGACGTTTGACGAAACCATGCAAGTTCGTCGCAAATCGGCACAAGGTGGGTCGATGTGACGTGTTTTATGCTACAAATTGCTATGTCGCAGATTCGCATACGACGAATAGAAGCGGAGTTATTGTGGTTTATATCTGTGAGGCCATGAATCACCATTGACGGCCGGATTCCCTACCACTCGAAACGATCGACGTTTGACGAAACCATGCAAGTTCGTCCCAGATCGGCACAAGGTGGATCGATGTGACGTGTTTTATGCTACAAATTGCTATGTCGCAGATTTGCATTCGACGAATAGAAGCGGAGTTATAGTTGTTTATATCTGTCTGGCCATGAATCACCATTGACGGCCGGATTGCCTACCACTCGAAACGATCGATGTTTGACGAAACTATGCAAGTTCGTCGCAGATCGGTAAAAGGTGGTTCGTTGGGTCGTGTTTTATGCTACAAATTGCTATGTCGCAGATTTGCATACGACGTATAGAAGCGGAGTTATTGTTGTTTATATCTGTGAGGCCATGAATCACCATTGACGGCCGGATTGCTTTCCACTCCAAACGATCGATGTTTGACGAAACTATGCAAGTTCGTCCCAGATCGGCACAAAGTGGGTCGATGTGACGTGTTTTAAGCTACAAATTGCTATGTCGCAGATTTGCATACGGCGAATAGAAGCGGAGTTATAGTTGTTTATATCTGTGAGGCCATGAATCACCATTGACGGCCGGATTCCCTACCACTCGAAACGATCGATGTTTGACAAAACTATGCAAGTTCGTTGCAGATCGGTATAAGGTGGGTCGTTGGGCCGTGTTTTAAGCTACAAATTGCTATGTCGCATATTCGCATACGACGAATAGAAGCGGAGTTATAGTTGTTTATATCTGTCAGGCCATGGATCACCATTGACGGCCGGATTGCTTTCCACTCGAAACGATCGATGTTTGACAAAACTATGCAAGTTCGTCGCAGATCGGTATAAGGTGGGTGGTTGGGCCGTGTTTTATGCTACAAATTGCTATGTCGCAGATTTGCATACAGCGAATAGAAGCGGAGTTATAGTTGTTTATATCTGTGAGGCCATGAATCGCCATTGACTACCGGATTGCCTACCACTCGAAACGATCGACGTTTGACGAAACCATGCAAGTTCGTCCCAGATCGGCACAAGGTGGATCGATGTGACGTGTTTTATGCTACAAATTGCTATGTCGCAGATTTGCATTCGACGAATAGAAGCGGAGTTATAGTTGTTTATGTCTGTCTGGCCATGAATCACCATTGACGGCCGGATTGCCTACCACTCGAAACGATCGATGTTTGACGAAACTATGCAAGTTCGTCGCAGATCGGTAAAAGGTGGGTCGTTGGGTCGTGTTTTATGCTACAAATTGCTACGTCGCAGATTTGCATACGGCGAATAGAAGCGGAATTATAGTTGTTTATATCTGTGAGGCCATGAATCACCATTGACGGCCGTATTGCTTTCCACTCGAAAAGATCGATGTTTGACAAAACTATGCAAGTTCGTCGCAGATCGGTATAAGGTGGGTGGTTGGGCCGTGCTTTATACTACAAATTGCTACGTCGCAGATTTGCATACGGCAAATAGAAGCGGAGTTATAGTTGTTTATATCTGTGAGGCCATGAATCACCATTGACGGCCGGATTGCGTACCACTCGAAACGATCGACGTTTGACGAAACTATGCAAGTTCGTCGCAGATCGGCACAAGGTGGGTCGATGTGACGTGTTTTAAGCTACAAATTGCTATGTCGCAGATTTGCATTAGACGAATAGAAGCGGAGTTATAGTTGTTTATATCTGTCAGGCCATGAATCACCATTGACGGACGGATTGCTTTCCACTAGAATCGATCGATGTTTGACGAAACTATGCAAGTTCGTCGCAGATCGGTATAAGGTGGTTCATTGGGGCGAGTTTTAAGCTACAAATTGCTAGGTCGCAGATTCGTATACGACGAATAGAAGCGGAGTTATAGTTGTTTATATCTGTGAGGCCATGAATCGCCATTGACTACCGGATTGCCTACCACTCGAAACGATCGACGTTTGACGAAACTATACAAGTACGTCGCAGATCGGCACAAGGTGGATCGATGTGACGTGTTTTATGCTACAAATTGCTATGTCGCAGATTTGCATTCGACGAATAGAAGCGGAGTTATAGTTGTTTATATACACTCTGGCCATGAATCACCATTGACGGCCGGATTGCTTTCCACTAGAAACGATCGATGTTTGACGAAACTATGCAAGTTCGTCGCAGATCGGCACAAGGTGGTTCGATGTGACGTGTTTTATGCTACAAATTGCTATGTCGCAGATTTGCATTCGACGAATAGAAGCGGAGTTATAGTTGTTTATATCTGTCAGGCCATGAATCACCATTGACGGCCGGATTGCTTTCCACTCGAAACGATCGATGTTTGACAAAACTATGCAAGTTCGTTGCAGATCGGTATAAGGTGGGTCGTTGGGCCATGTTTTATGCTACAAATTGCTACGTCGCAGATTTGCATACGGCGAATAGAAGCGGAGTTATAGTTGTTTATATCTGTGAGGCCATGAATCACCATTGACGGCCGGATTCGCTACCACTCGAAACGATCGACGTTTGACGAAACCATGCAAGTTCGTCGCAGATCGGCACAAGGTGGGTCGATGTGACGTGTTTTATGCTACAAATTGCTATTTCGCAGATTCGCATACGACGAATAGAAGCGGAGTTATTGTGGTTTATATCTGTGAGGCCATGAATCACCATTGACGGCCGGATTCCCTACCACTCGAAACGATCGACGTTTGACGAAACCATGCAAGTTCGTCCCAGATCGGCACAAGGTGGATCGATGTGACGTGTTTTATGCTACAAATTGCTATGTCGCAGATTTGCATTCGACGAATAGAAGCGGAGTTATTGTTGTTTATATCTGTCTGGCCATGAATCACCATTGACGGCCGGATTGCCTACCACTCGAAACGATCGATGTTTGACGAAACTATGCAAGTTCGTCGCAGATCGGTAAAAGGTGGTTCGTTGGGTCGTGTTTTATGCTACAAATTGCTATGTCGCAGATTTGCATACGACGTATAGAAGCGGAGTTATTGTTGTTTATATCTGTGAGGCCATGAATCACCATTGACGGCCGGATTGCTTTCCACTCCAAACGATCGATGTTTGACGAAACTATGCAAGTTCGTCCCAGATCGGCACAAAGTGGGTCGATGTGACGTGTTTTAAGCTACAAATTGCTATGTCGCAGATTTGCATACGGCGAATAGAAGCGGAGTTATAGTTGTTTATGTCTGTGAGGCCATGAATCACCATTGACGGCCGGATTCGCTACCACTCGAAACGATCGACGTTTGACGAAACCATGCAAGTTCGTCGCAGATCGGCACAAGGTGGGTCGATGTGACGTGTTTTATGCTACAAATTGCTATGTCGCAGATTCGCATACGACGAATAGAAGCGGAGTTATTGTGGTTTATATCTGTGAGGCCATGAATCACCATTGACGGCCGGATTCCCTACCACTCGAAACGATCGACGTTTGACGAAACCATGCAAGTTCGTCCCAGATCGGCACAAGGTGGATCGATGTGACGTGTTTTAAGCTACAAATTGCTATGTCGCAGATTTGCATTCGACGAATAGAAGCGAAGTTATAGTTGTTTATATCTGTCAGGCCATGAATCACCATTGACGGCCGGATTGCTTTCCACCCGAAACGATCGATGTTTGACAAAACTATGCAAGTTCGTCGCAGATCGGTATAAGGTGGGTCGTTGGGCCATGTTTTATGCTACAAATTGCTACGTCGCAGATTTGCATACGGCGAATAGAAGTGGAGTTATAGTTGTTTATATCTGTGAGGCCATGAATCACCATTGACGGCCGGATTGCGTACCACTCGAAACGATCGACGTTTGACGAAACTATGCAAGTTCGTCGCAGATCGGCACAAGGTGGGTCGATGTGACGTGTTTTATGCTACAAATTGCTATGTCGCAGATTCGCATACGACGAATAGAAGCGGAGTTATTGTGGTTTATATCTGTGAGGCCATGAATCACCATTGACGGCCGGATTCCCTACCACTCGAAACGATCGACGTTTGACGAAACCATGCAAGTTCGTCCCAGATCGGCACAAGGTGGATCGATGTGACGTGTTTTATGCTACAAATTGCTATGTCGCAGATTTGCATTCGACGAATAGAAGCGGAGTTATAGTTGTTTATATCTGTCTGGCCATGAATCACCATTGACGGCCGGATTGCCTACCACTCGAAACGATCGATGTTTGACGCAACTATGCAAGTTCGTCGCAGATCGGTAAAAGGTGGTTCGTTGGGTCGTGTTTTATGCTACAAATTGCTATGTCGCAGATTTGCATACGACGTATAGAAGCGGAGTTATTGTTGTTTATATCTGTGAGGCCATGAATCACCATTGACGGCCGGATTGCTTTCCACTCCAAACGATCGATGTTTGACGAAACTATGCAAGTTCGTCGCAGATCGGTATAAGGTGGGTGGTTGGGCCGTGTTTTATGCTACAAATTGCTATGTCGCAGATTTGCATACGGCGAATAGAAGCGGAGTTATAGTTGTTTATATCTGTGAGGCCATGAATCGCCATTGACTACCGGATTGCCTACCACTCGAAACGATCGACGTTTGACGAAACCATGCAAGTTCGTCCCAGATCGGCACAAGGTGGATCGATGTGACGTGTTTTATGCTACAAATTGCTATGTCGCAGATTTGCATTCGACGAATAGAAGCGGAGTTATAGTTGTTTATATCTGTCTGGCCATGAATCACCATTGACGGCCGGATTGCCTACCACTCGAAACGATCGATGTTTGACGAAACTATGCAAGTTCGTCGCAGATCGGCACAAGGTGGGTCGATGTGACGTGTTTTATGCTACAAATTGCTATGTCGCAGATTCGCATACGACGAATAGAAGCGGAGTTATTGTGGTTTATATCTGTGAGGCCATGAATCACCATTGACGGCCGGATTCCCTACCACTCGAAACGATCGACGTTTGACGAAACCATGCAAGTTCGTCCCAGATCGGCACAAGGTGGATCGATGTGACGTGTTTTATGCTACAAATTGCTATGTCGCAGATTTGCATTCGACGAATAGAAGCGGAGTTATAGTTGTTTATATCTGTGAGGCCATGAATCACCATTGACGGCCGGATTCGCTACCACTCGAAACGATCGACGTTTGACGAAACCATGCAAGTTCGTCGCAGATCGGCACAAGGTGGGTCGATGTGACGTGTTTTATGCTACAAATTGCTATGTCGCAGATTCGCATACGACGAATAGAAGCGGAGTTATTGTGGTTTATATCTGTGAGGCCATGAATCACCATTGACGGCCGGATTCCCTACCACTCGAAACGATCGACGTTTGACGAAACCATGCAAGTTCGTCCCAGATCGGCACAAGGTGGATCGATGTGACGTGTTTTATGCTACAAATTGCTATGTCGCAGATTTGCATTCGACGAATAGAAGCGGAGTTATAGTTGTTTATATCTGTGAGGTCATGAATCGCCATTGACTACCGGATTGCCTACCATTTGAAACGATCGACGTTTGACGAAACTATACAAGTACGTCGCAGATCGGCATGAGGTTGGTCGATGTGTCGTGTTTTAAGCTACAAATCGCTATGTCGCAAATTTGAATTCGACGAATAGAAGCGGAGTTATAGTTGTTTATATCTGTGAGGCCATGAATCACCATTGACGGCCGGATTGCTTTCCACTAGAATCGATCGATGTTTGACGAAACTATGCAAGTTCGTCGCAGATCGGTATAAGGTGGTTCGTTGGGGCGTGTTTTAAGCTACAAATTGCTACGTCGCAGATTCGCATACGACGTATAGAAGCGGACTTATAGTTGTTTATATCTGTGAGGCCATGAATCGCCATTGACTACCGGATTGCCTACCACTCGAATCGATCGACGTTTGACGAAACTATACAAGTACGTCGCAGATCGGCATGAGGTGGGTCGATGTGTCGTGTTTTAAGCTACAAATTGCTATGTCGCAAATTCGCATACGACGAATAGAAGCGTAGTTATTGTTGTTTATATCTGTGAGGCCATGAATCACCATTGACGGCCGGATTCGCTACCACTCGAAACGATCGACGTTTGACGAAACCATGCAAGTTCGTCCCAGATCGGCACAAGGTGGATCGATGTGACGTGTTTTATGCTACAAATTGCTATGTCGCAGATTTGCATTCGACGAATAGAAGCGGAGTTATTGTTGTTTATATCTGTCTGGCCATGAATCACCATTGACGGCCGGATTGCCTACCACTCGAAACGATCGATGTTTGACGAAACTATGCAAGTTCGTCGCAGATCGGTAAAAGGTGGTTCGTTGGGTCGTGTTTTATGCTACAAATTGCTATGTCGCAGATTTGCATACGACGTATAGAAGCGGAGTTATTGTTGTTTATATCTGTGAGGCCATGAATCACCATTGACGGCCGGATTGCTTTCCACTCCAAACGATCGATGTTTGACGAAACTATGCAAGTTCGTCCCAGATCGGCACAAAGTGGGTCGATGTGACGTGTTTTAAGCTACAAATTGCTATGTCGCAGATTTGCATACGGCGAATAGAAGCGGAGTTATAGTTGTTTATATCTGTGAGGCCATGAATCACCATTGACGGCCGGATTCGCTACCACTCGAAACGATCGACGTTTGACGAAACCATGCAAGTTCGTCGCAGATCGGCACAAGGTGGGTCGATGTGACGTGTTTTATGCTACAAATTGCTATGTCGCAGATTCGCATACGACGAATAGAAGCGGAGTTATTGTGGTTTATATCTGTGAGGCCATGAATCACCATTGACGGCCGGATTCCCTACCACTCGAAACGATCGACGTTTGACGAAACCATGCAAGTTCGTCCCAGATCGGCACAAGGTGGATCGATGTGACGTGTTTTAAGCTACAAATTGCTATGTCGCAGATTTGCATTCGACGAATAGAAGCGAAGTTATAGTTGTTTATATCTGTCAGGCCATGAATCACCATTGACGGCCGGATTGCTTTCCACCCGAAACGATCGATGTTTGACAAAACTATGCAAGTTCGTCGCAGATCGGTATAAGGTGGGTCGTTGGGCCATGTTTTATGCTACAAATTGCTACGTCGCAGATTTGCATACGGCGAATAGAAGCGGAGTTATAGTTGTTTATATCTGTGAGGCGGACTTCCGTTTCCGGAGTGGATGAGTGTGAACGTGCGGTGAGAGAGTGTGGTAAAGAAAGTGTGGGAGAGAGAGGATAGGGGCGTTAGGAGAGGCGTGGGAGAGTGTAGAGGGAAGAAGAGAGGGAGTAGTTGCATAGAGAGTGAAGGGAGTAAGGAAGGTGCAAGGAAAGAGGAGATAAGAATAGGAGGAGAAGTTGGGAAAAGAGAGAGGTTAAGGGCCACGTGGGGAGAGAGCAAGAGATCGGAAGAAGCGACAGCTGGTGGAGGCGGGAGACAGTCAGAAAGGCGTGGTGAGGGGGGAAGGGAAAAGAGGGAAGGAACAAGGTGGTAGGCCATCTATTGAGCGAGGCGGGAACGAGAGAGGGGGCAAGCAGAGTGGGTAAGGTAGGGAGGAAGGAATGGATAGGAGCGCAAGGGAGCTGTCAGGGAGTGAGAGCAGCTTAGGCAGCGCGGGGGAATTGTCGAAGAGGAAAAGAGGTATAGAGATGGAAGGAGGGGCAGGGGAGAGGGAGGAGGGGAAATGGATCTTTAAACAAAGTAAAAAGGTGCAAAGATCGCCGAGGAAGGAAGAGGGAGAGAGGAAGCAGGAGGATAGTAAAAAGGGGAAAGAGAGGGAGGAGGGCGGTGAAAGAGGGGACTGGGGGGGAATTGCGGAGGTGGTGAGAAGAACGATGGCGGAGGAGATGGGAAGGTTAGGAAGAGAGCTGAAGGAAGAGCTGAAAGCGGAGATGAAAGCAGAGTGGAGGAAGGAAGTGGAGGAGTTAAGAAGAGAACTGAAACAAGAGAGGGAAGAGAGAAAGAAATGGGAAAAGGAGAGGGAAGGAATAGGCAAAATGGTAAGGGGAATGGAGGAAAGGATAAAGGAGTTGGAGTTGGGGAGAAAGGAAGGGGAGAGAGAGGGGACGGGGGGTTGGGAAGAGAGGATGAAAGTGATGGAGGGGAAATGGGAGAGAAAAGAAAGAGAGGAAAGAAGGAAAAACGTAATTATAAAAGGGGGTAAGAAAGGGGGGAAGGAAGGGAGAGAGGAGGTAGAAGGAGTTTTGGAAGAATTGGGAGTGAGCAAGGATGAAATAGAGGGAATGAAAGAGATAGGAAAGGGAGGAGGGGAAGAAAGGAAAATGTTAGTGAGGTTGAAAGAATTAGAGAAGAAGAAAGAACTAATGAAGAACAGAGCAAGAATAAGGGGAAAGAACATGAGGGTAGAGGATGATCTTACTTGGAAGGAGAGAAGGACAAAGTGGAAGATAGAACAAAAGGCATGGGAGGAAAGGAGGAAAGGGAAAAGGGTGTGGGTGGGTTACGAAAAGATGCAGGTGGAAGGAATATGGTGGAGGTGGGACGAGGAGAGAGGGGAACTGTTGGAATGGGATAGGGGCAGGGGACAGAGACAGGGGGAAGAGAGAAGAGGGGGGGGGGGGGGGAAGAAGGGAAATAGACGAGGAGGGAGACGAGGAAAGGGAGAAAAAGGGAAAGGTCAGGGAAGAGGAAGGAGAAAGGGGACAAGGGGAGGAGGGGAGAAAGGAGGAGGAGAGGAAAGAAAGGAGGGGGAAGTGGAAGGTGGCATTCTGGAATGTAGCAGGATTAGGAGGGAAGGACAAGGAGTTCTGGGAGGGAATCAAGGAATGGGATATTATAATGCTTATGGAGACATGGGTAGAAGAAAGAAGTTGGAAATGGGTGAAGAAGGGACTGCCGAAGGAATATGACTGGGAAGTTCAATTCGCGAGAAGGGAAAGAATTAAAGGAAGGGCAATAGGGGGGATGTTGAAAGGGGTAAGAAGGGGTTTAATGTGGGAAGAAGAGGAGGGGAAGAGAAAGGAGAAGGAAGGGATAATGGAATGTGGGGTAATACTGGGAAAAGAAAAATGGAAAATAATAGGCGTATATGTGAACGGGGATTTGGAGGAGAAGTTAAGAGAATTGGACAGATGGATGGGGGAGGTGAGGGTGGGAGAGAGGGTGATGATAGGAGGTGATTTCAACGCAAGAACAGGAGAGGAGGGAGGGATGTGGGATGAAGGGAACTGGAAAGAGGGAGAACAAAGGATGAGGAGGTCGAAGGACAAAAAGGTTAATGGAGAAGGAGTGAAACTACTAAGGTGGTTAGAACAGAATGGAGGTGTGATATGTAATGGAGGGATGGAAGGGGATTGGAATGGGGAATGGACGTATACGGGGAGAGGGAAAGGAACGGTAATAGACTACATCATAGGGGATAGGGAAACATGGGAGGGGATAGGGGGAATGGAGGTGGAGAGCAGGGTGGATTCAGATCACCAGCCCGTGGTAGCTTGGATAAGGGGAAAGGGGGAAGGAATGGAAAGAAAGGGGAAAGGAAGGGGGAAAAGGAGTAGAGGGGTGTGGAACGAGAAGGGAAGAGAGGATTTTGAGGCGAGGACGAGGGATAAAAAGGGGGAGGAAGGGGGGGTAGACGAAGTACTAGGGGAATTAGAAGGAAGGATAAGAGAGGCAATAAAGGGTAAGAAGGAAGGGGGGGGGGGGGTAAGGGAGCAAAAGAGAGTGATGGGGGGATGGTGGGATGAGGAATGTAAGCAGGAGAAGAGGGGGGTAAGAACGGAACTGAGGAGATGGAGGAGGGAAGGGGGAGAGGGAGAAGTGTACAGAGAAAGGAAAAGGAGATACAAAGAGTTGTGTGAGAGAAAGAAAGAGGAGGAGAGGGAAAAATGGATAAGGATAGCAGGGAAGGCAAGAACGGAAGGAGAAGTATGGAAGGTAATAAAAAGGAGAAGAAATAAATGGAAAGGGGTGAATGAGGGGATAAAGAGGGAAGAGTGGGAGGAATATTTCATGGGGTTGTTAGGAGGGGTGAAGGAACGGGTAAGGTGTGGGGGGGTGGGTAGAAAAGGGGAGGGGGAAAATAAGGAGGAGAATATAGGATGGGAGGAATGGGAAAAGGTAGCGGATAGGCTGAAAGAGGGGAAGGCGATAGGGATAGACGGGGTGCCGAACGAGGTGTGGAGGTATGGGGGAGAAAAGATTAGGAAGGAGGGGTGGGAGATATGTAGGAAGGTGTGGGAAGGGGAGGGATGGCCGGAGGGATGGAAAACGGGGGAAATTGTGCCGGTAATTAAGAAAGGGGAGGGCGGAAGGGTAGAGGAATACAGGGGAGTGACAGTGATGCCGTCACTATATAGGATTTACACGGCGATATTGGCGGGGAGGCTAGGGGAGGAGGTGGAAAGGAAGGACATACTGGGGAAAGGGCAGGTGGGATTTAGAAAGGGCAGGGGAACGATGGATATCATCTATGTGCTAAACTACATAATAAATAGGCAGTTAGGGAGGAAGAAGAAGTGCACAATACTATTCGTTGACCTCAAAGCAGCGTTCGACAGCGTAAACAGGGGAATAGTAATAAGAGTAATGAGGGAGAGGGGAATAAGGGAAGGGTTGGTAGAGAGAGTAGCGGAGGTGCTAGATGAAGTGAAGTGCAAGGTGAGGTGCAGGGGAGAAGAAGGTGAGGTTTTCTGGTTGGAAAGGGGGCTACGACAAGGGTGCCCTCTGAGTCCAATATTATTTAATATATTAATAGCGGACTTAGAGGGGTATAT
This sequence comes from Anoplius nigerrimus, assembly GCA_914767735.1. Taxonomy (NCBI): domain Eukaryota; kingdom Metazoa; phylum Arthropoda; class Insecta; order Hymenoptera; family Pompilidae; genus Anoplius; species Anoplius nigerrimus. The sequence continues at coordinate 2,192,434 of CAJZBX010000049.1, read as the reverse complement.
GGAAAAGGGGAGGTGGGGGGGGGGTGAAACTGGGGGAAGGGAGGGTATACACGATGTCGTACGCGGACGACATCGTGTTATTGGCTGAGGAAGAGGATGACATGAGGGCAATGATGAAGAGATTGGAGAGGTATTTGGAGGAGAAGGCCCTGGTACTAAACGAGAAGAAATCAAAGATAATGAGATGTAGGGAGGGGGGAGGAAGAATGAGGAGGGTGAAATGGAGGTGGAAAGGGAAGGAGATAGAGGAAGTAAAGGAATATAACTATTTGGGATACATGATTAAGAGGAATGGAAGGCAGGATGCACAGGTGAGGGAGAGAGTGAGGAAGGCGGTGGTGGTGATGAGGGAGGTATGGGGGTTGGGTAAGGGACTATGGGGGAGGGATTGGGAAAGAAGAGTATGGCTCTTTGATGCGTTGGTATGGCCGGTGATGGGATATGGAGCGGAGATCTGGGGTTGGGAGGAAAGAGAGGAAATGGAGAAAACTCAGGAGAGGTATTTAAAGTGGGTGATGGGAATAAGCAGGGTAACGCCGGGGTACATGGTGAGAGAGGAGATGGAAAGAGAGAAGTTGAGGGTGAGGATGGGAAGGAGGGCGTGGAAATTTGAACAGAGATTGGAAGAAGGGAATGGAGGGGAACTGACGAGGAGGTGCTGGGAGGAGGTAAAGGAGAGGGAAGGAAGGAATAAGACGGTAGGGAGATGGGAAGAGGAGAGGAGGGGATTCTGGAGGAGACTAGGGATGGAGATGGGAAAAGAAGAGGGATTTGAGGAGTTGGAGAGAAGAGATAGGGAAGAGCAGAAGAGGGAAAGAAGGGAAAAGATAGAGTCATCCAGGTCAAACAAGTGGTACAAGGTGATAATGGAATTGGGGAAGGCGGTGTACAGAGGAAATAAAAGATGGTCGGAGAAGAGAAAGACAAGAATAGCAAGGGCCAGGATGGGGAATGAGATGAGGAGTGGGAAGTTCTAGGAGAAGGAGGAAGAGAGGGTTTGTAGATTGTGTGGAGAAGAAGAAGAGACATGGGAGCATGTGTGGGAGAGATGTGGGAAGTGGGGAAGAGAGAGGGAGGAAAGAGGGTTATGGAAGGAGAGGATAGGACAGGTATTGGGGGGAGATGGGAGGGGTGAAGAGTGGCTAAGAAAGATAGAGGAGATAAGAAGAGAAGAGGAAAGTAAGAGGGGAGAGGGAGGGAGGATGGGGGGAGAGGGTGTGAATGAGAGGAGGAGAGAGTGTGAGGAAGTAGCGGAAGAAGAGGAAACGGAAGTCGGGAATGAGAGAGAGGGAGAGAATGGAAGGAGAGCGGGAGAGAATGAGGAGAGGAGAGAGGGGAGAGGAGGAGAGAGAGAGCGAGCGAGCGACCGGGCGAGCGAGCGACCGAGCGAGCGAGCGAAGAGAGGACGAAGCGAAAGCGAATTAGGTTAGGTTTAAGATTAGATTAGGTAGGTTAAGGTATATGTAAGCGGCGTTAGAGGATAAGATAGATTTTGGATTGTATGTAGAGGTAAGGTAACATAAGTTGTAACCCCGCAAGGGAAAACAAAAAATAAATACATACATACATACATATCTGTGAGGCCATGAATCACCATTGACGGCCGTATTGCTTTCCACTCGAAAAGATCGATGTTTGACAAAACTATGCAAGTTCGTCGCAGATCGGTATAAGGTGGGTGGTTGGGCCGTGTTTTATACTACAAATTGCTACGTCGCAGATTTGCATACGGCGAATAGAAGTGGAGTTATAGTTGTTTATATCTGTGAGGCCATGAATCACCATTGACGGCCGGATTGCGTACCACTCGAAACGATCGACGTTTGACGAAACTATGCAAGTTCGTCGCAGATCGGCACAAGGTGGGTCGATGTGACGTGTTTTAAGCTACAGATTGCTATGTCGCAGATTTGCATTCGACGAATAGAAGCGGAGTTATAGTTGTTTATATCTGTCTGGCCATGAATCACCATTGACGGCCGGATTGCTTTCCACTAGAATCGATCGATGTTTGACGAAACTATGCAAGTTCGTCGCAGATCGGTATAAGGTGGTTCATTGGGGCGAGTTTTAAGCTACAAATTGCTAGGTCGCAGATTTGCATACGGCGAATAGAAGCGGAGTTATAGTTGTTTATATCTGTGAGGCCATGAATCACCATTGACGGCCGGATTCGCTACCACTCGAAACGATCGACGTTTGACGAAACCATGCAAGTTCGTCGCAGATCGGCACAAGGTGGGTCGATGTGACGTGTTTTATGCTACAAATTGCTATGTCGCAGATTCGCATACGACGAATAGAAGCGGAGTTATTGTGGTTTATATCTGTGAGGCCATGAATCACCATTGACGGCCGGATTCCCTACCACTCGAAACGATCGACGTTTGACGAAACCATGCAAGTTCGTCCCAGATCGGCACAAGGTGGATCGATGTGACGTGTTTTATGCTACAAATTGCTATGTCGCAGATTTGCATTCGACGAATAGAAGCGGAGTTATAGTTGTTTATATCTGTCTGGCCATGAATCACCATTGACGGCCGGATTGCCTACCACTCGAAACGATCGATGTTTGACGCAACTATGCAAGTTCGTCGCAGATCGGTAAAAGGTGGTTCGTTGGGTCGTGTTTTATGCTACAAATTGCTATGTCGCAGATTTGCTTACGACGTATAGAAGCGGAGTTATTGTTGTTTATATCTGTGAGGCCATGAATCACCATTGACGGCCGGATTGCTTTCCACTCCAAACGATCGATGTTTGACGAAACTATGCAAGTTCGTCCCAGATCGGCACAAAGTAGGTCGATGTGACGTGTTTTAAGTTACAAATTGCTATGTCGCAGATTTGCATACGGCGAATAGAAGCGGAGTTATAGTTGTTTATATCTGTGAGGCCATGAATCGCCATTGACTACCGGATTCCCTACCACTCGAAACGATCGACGTTTGACGAAACCATGCAATTTCGTCCCAGATCGGCACAAGGTGGATCGATGTGACGTGTTTTATGCTACAAATTGCTATGTCGCAGATTTGCATTCGACGAATTGAAGCGGAGTTATAGTTGTTTATATCTGTGAGGCCATGAATCACCATTGACGGCCGGATTCGCTACCACTCGAAACGATCGACGTTTGACGAAACCATGCAAGTTCGTCGCAGATCGGCACAAGGTGGATCGATGTGACGTGTTTTATGCTACAAATTGCTATGTCACAGATTTGCATTCGACGAATAGAAGCGGAGTTATAGTTGTTTATATCTGTCAGGCCATGAATCACCATTGACGGCCGGATTGCTTTCCACTCGAAACGATCGACGTTTGACGAAACCATGCAAGTTCGTCCCAGATCGGCACAAAGTGGGTCGATGTGACGTGTTTTAAGCTACAAATTGCTATGTCGCAGATTTGCATACGGCGAATAGAAGCGGAGTTATAGTTGTTTATATCTGTGAGGCCATGAATCACCATTGACGGCCGGATTCCCTACCACTCGAAACGATCGATGTTTGACAAAACTATGCAAGTTCGTCGCAGATCGGTATAAGGTGGGTGGTTGGGCCGTGTTTTATGCTACAAATTGCTATGTCGCAGATTTGCATACGACGAATAGAAGCGGAGTTATAGTTGTTTATATCTGTGAGGCCATGAATCGCCATTGACTACCGGATTCCCTACCACTCGAAACGATCGACGTTTGACGAAACCATGCAAGTTCGTCCCAGATCGGCACAAGGTGGGTCGATGTGACGTGTTTTATGCTACAAATTGCTATGTCGCAGATTTGCATTCGACGAATAGAAGCGGAGTTATAGTTGTTTATATCTGTGAGGCCATGAATCACCATTGACGGCCGGATTCGCTACCACTCGAAACGATCGACGTTTGACGAAACCATGCAAGTTCGTCGCAGATCGGCACAAGGTGGGTCGATGTGACGTGTTTTATGCTACAAATTGCTATGTCGCAGATTCGCATACGACGAATAGAAGCGGAGTTATTGTGGTTAATATCTGTGAGGCCATGAATCACCATTGACGGCCGGATTCCCTACCACTCGAAACGATCGACGTTTGACGAAACCATGCAAGTTCGTCCCAGATCGGCACAAGGTGGATCGATGTGACGTGTTTTATGCTACAAATTGCTATGTCACAGATTTGCATTCGACGAATAGAAGCGGAGTTATTGTGGTTTATATCTGTGAGGCCATGAATCACCATTGACGGCCGGATTCCCTGCCACTCGAAACGATCGACGTTTGACGAAACCATGCAAGTTCGTCCCAGATCGGCACAAGGTGGATCGATGTGACGTGTTTTATGCTACAAATTGCTATGTCGCAGATTTGCATTCGACGAATAGAAGCGGAGTTATAGTTGTTTATATCTGTGAGGCCATGAATCACCATTGACGGCCGGATTCGCTACCACTCGAAACGATCGACGTTTGACGAAACCATGCAAGTTCGTCGCAAATCGGCACAAGGTGGGTCGATGTGACGTGTTTTATGCTACAAATTGCTATGTCGCAGATTCGCATACGACGAATAGAAGCGGAGTTATTGTGGTTTATATCTGTGAGGCCATGAATCACCATTGACGGCCGGATTCCCTACCACTCGAAACGATCGACGTTTGACGAAACCATGCAAGTTCGTCCCAGATCGGCACAAGGTGGATCGATGTGACGTGTTTTATGCTACAAATTGCTATGTCGCAGATTTGCATTCGACGAATAGAAGCGGAGTTATAGTTGTTTATATCTGTCTGGCCATGAATCACCATTGACGGCCGGATTGCCTACCACTCGAAACGATCGATGTTTGACGAAACTATGCAAGTTCGTCGCAGATCGGTAAAAGGTGGTTCGTTGGGTCGTGTTTTATGCTACAAATTGCTATGTCGCAGATTTGCATACGACGTATAGAAGCGGAGTTATTGTTGTTTATATCTGTGAGGCCATGAATCACCATTGACGGCCGGATTGCTTTCCACTCCAAACGATCGATGTTTGACGAAACTATGCAAGTTCGTCCCAGATCGGCACAAAGTGGGTCGATGTGACGTGTTTTAAGCTACAAATTGCTATGTCGCAGATTTGCATACGGCGAATAGAAGCGGAGTCATAGTTGTTTAAATCTGTGAGGCCATGAATCACCATTGACGGCCGGATTCCCTACCACTCGAAACGATCGATGTTTGACAAAACTATGCAAGTTCGTTGCAGATCGGTATAAGGTGGGTCGTTGGGCCGTGTTTTAAGCTACAAATTGCTATGTCGCATATTCGCATACGACGAATAGAAGCGGAGTTATAGTTGTTTATATCTGTCAGGCCATGGATCACCATTGACGGCCGGATTGCTTTCCACTCGAAACGATCGATGTTTGACAAAACTATGCAAGTTCGTCGCAGATCGGTATAAGGTGGGTGGTTGGGCCGTGTTTTATGCTACAAATTGCTATGTCGCAGATTTGCATACAGCGAATAGAAGCGGAGTTATAGTTGTTTATATCTGTGAGGCCATGAATCGCCATTGACTACCGGATTGCCTACCACTCGAAACGATCGACGTTTGACGAAACCATGCAAGTTCGTCCCAGATCGGCACAAGGTGGATCGATGTGACGTGTTTTATGCTACAAATTGCTATGTCGCAGATTTGCATTCGACGAATAGAAGCGGAGTTATAGTTGTTTATGTCTGTCTGGCCATGAATCACCATTGACGGCCGGATTGCCTACCACTCGAAACGATCGATGTTTGACGAAACTATGCAAGTTCGTCGCAGATCGGTAAAAGGTGGGTCGTTGGGTCGTGTTTTATGCTACAAATTGCTACGTCGCAGATCTGCATACGGCGAATAGAAGCGGAGTTATAGTTGTTTATATCTGTGAGGCCATGAATCACCATTGACGGCCGGATTGCTTTCCACTCGAAAAGATCGATGTTTGACAAAACTATGCAAGTTCGTCGCAGATCGGTATAAGGTGGGTGGTTGGGCCGTGCTTTATACTACAAATTGCTACGTCGCAGATTTGCATACGGCAAATAGAAGCGGAGTTATAGTTGTTTATATCTGTGAGGCCATGAATCACCATTGACGGCCGGATTGCGTACCACTCGAAACGATCGACGTTTGACGAAACTATGCAAGTTCGTCGCAGATCGGCACAAGGTGGGTCGATGTGACGTGTTTTAAGCTACAAATTGCTATGTCGCAGATTTGCATTAGACGAATAGAAGCGGAGTTATAGTTGTTTATATCTGTCTGGCCATGAATCACCATTGACGGACGGATTGCTTTCCACTAGAATCGATCGATGTTTGACGAAACTATGCAAGTTCGTCGCAGATCGGTATAAGGTGGTTCATTGGGGCGAGTTTTAAGCTACAAATTGCTAGGTCGTAGATTCGTATACGACGAATAGAAGCGGAGTTATAGTTGTTTATATCTGTGAGGCCATGAATCGCCATTGACTACCGGATTGCCTACCACTCGAAACGATCGACGTTTGACGAAACTATACAAGTACGTCGCAGATCGGCACAAGGTGGGTCGATGTGACGTGTTTTATGCTACAAATTGCTATGTCGCAGATTTGCATTCGACGAATAGAAGCGGAGTTATAGTTGTTTATATCTGTCTGGCCATGAATCACCATTGACGGCCGGATTGCTTTCCACTAGAAACGATCGATGTTTGACGAAACTATGCAAGTTCGTCGCAGATCGGCACAAGGTGGTTCGATGTGACGTGTTTTATGCTACAAATTGCTATGTCGCAGATTTGCATTCGACGAATAGAAGCGGAGTTATAGTTGTTTATATCTGTCAGGCCATGAATCACCATTGACGGCCGGATTGCTTTCCACTCGAAACGATCGATGTTTGACAAAACTATGCAAGTTCGTTGCAGATCGGTATAAGGTGGGTCGTTGGGCCATGTTTTATGCTACAAATTGCTACGTCGCAGATTTGCATACGGCGAATAGAAGCGGAGTTATAGTTGTTTATATCTGTGAGGCCATGAATCACCATTGACGGCCGGATTCGCTACCACTCGAAACGATCGACGTTTGACGAAACCATGCAAGTTCGTCGCAAATCGGCACAAGGTGGGTCGATGTGACGTGTTTTATGCTACAAATTGCTATGTCGCAGATTCGCATACGACGAATAGAAGCGGAGTTATTGTGGTTTATATTTGTGAGGCCATGAATCACCATTGACGGCCGGATTCCCTACCACTCGAAACGATCGACGTTTGACGAAACCATGCAAGTTCGTCCCAGATCGGCACAAGGTGGATCGATGTGACGTGTTTTATGCTACAAATTGCTATGTCGCAGATTTGCATTCGACGAATAGAAGCGGAGTTATAGTTGTTTATATCTGTCTGGCCATGAATCACCATTGACGGCCGGATTGCCTACCACTCGAAACGATCGATGTTTGACGAAACTATGCAAGTTCGTCGCAGATCGGTAAAAGGTGGTTCGTTGGGTCGTGTTTTATGCTACAAATTGCTATGTCGCAGATTTGCATACGACGTATAGAAGCGGAGTTATTGTTGTTTATATCTGTGAGGCCATGAATCACCATTGACGGCCGGATTGCTTTCCACTCCAAACGATCGATGTTTGACGAAACTATGCAAGTTCGTCCCAGATCGGCACAAAGTGGGTCGATGTGACGTGTTTTAAGCTACAAATTGCTATGTCGCAGATTTGCATACGGCGAATAGAAGCGGAGTTATAGTTGTTTATATCTGTGAGGCCATGAATCACCATTGACGGCCGGATTCCCTACCACTCGAAACGATCGATGTTTGACAAAACTATGCAAGTTCGTTGCAGATCGGTATAAGGTGGGTCGTTGGGCCGTGTTTTAAGCTACAAATTGCTATGTCGCATATTCGCATACGACGAATAGAAGCGGAGTTATAGTTGTTTATATCTGTCAGGCCATGGATCACCATTGACGGCCGGATTGCTTTCCACTCGAAACGATCGATGTTTGACAAAACTATGCAAGTTCGTCGCAGATCGGTATAAGGTGGGTGGTTGGGCCGTGTTTTATGCTACAAATTGCTATGTCGCAGATTTGCATACAGCGAATAGAAGCGGAGTTATAGTTGTTTATATCTGTGAGGCCATGAATCGCCATTGACTACCGGATTGCCTACCACTCGAAACGATCGACGTTTGACGAAACCATGCAAGTTCGTCCCAGATCGGCACAAGGTGGATCGATGTGACGTGTTTTATGCTACAAATTGCTATGTCGCAGATTTGCATTCGACGAATAGAAGCGGAGTTATAGTTGTTTATGTCTGTCTGGCCATGAATCACCATTGACGGCCGGATTGCCTACCACTCGAAACGATCGATGTTTGACGAAACTATGCAAGTTCGTCGCAGATCGGTAAAAGGTGGGTCGTTGGGTCGTGTTTTATGCTACAAATTGCTACGTCGCAGATTTGCATACGGCGAATAGAAGCGGAATTATAGTTGTTTATATCTGTGAGGCCATGAATCACCATTGACGGCCGTATTGCTTTCCACTCGAAAAGATCGATGTTTGACAAAACTATGCAAGTTCGTCGCAGATCGGTATAAGGTGGGTGGTTGGGCCGTGCTTTATACTACAAATTGCTACGTCGCAGATTTGCATACGGCAAATAGAAGCGGAGTTATAGTTGTTTATATCTGTGAGGCCATGAATCACCATTGACGGCCGGATTGCATACCACTCGAAACGATCGACGTTTGACGAAACTATGCAAGTTCGTCGCAGATCGGCACAAGGTGGGTCGATGTGTCGTGTTTTAAGCTACAAATTGCTATGTCGCAGATTTGCATTAGACGAATAGAAGCGGAGTTATAGTTGTTTATATCTGTCTGGCCATGAATCACCATTGACGGACGGATTGCTTTCCACTAGAATCGATCGATGTTTGACGAAACTATGCAAGTTCGTCGCAGATCGGTATAAGGTGGTTCATTGGGGCGAGTTTTAAGCTACAAATTGCTAGGTCGCAGATTCGTATACGACGAATAGAAGCGGAGTTATAGTTGTTTATATCTGTGAGGCCATGAATCGCCATTGACTACCGGATTGCCTACCACTCGAAACGATCGACGTTTGACGAAACTATACAAGTACGTCGCAGATCGGCACAAGGTGGATCGATGTGACGTGTTTTATGCTACAAATTGCTATGTCGCAGATTTGCATTCGACGAATAGAAGCGGAGTTATAGTTGTTTATATACACTCTGGCCATGAATCACCATTGACGGCCGGATTGCTTTCCACTAGAAACGATCGATGTTTGACGAAACTATGCAAGTTCGTCGCAGATCGGCACAAGGTGGTTCGATGTGACGTGTTTTATGCTACAAATTGCTATGTCGCAGATTTGCATTCGACGAATAGAAGCGGAGTTATAGTTGTTTATATCTGTCAGGCCATGAATCACCATTGACGGCCGGATTGCTTTCCACTCGAAACGATCGATGTTTGACAAAACTATGCAAGTTCGTTGCAGATCGGTATAAGGTGGGTCGTTGGGCCATGTTTTATGCTACAAATTGCTACGTCGCAGATTTGCATACGGCGAATAGAAGCGGAGTTATAGTTGTTTATATCTGTGAGGCCATGAATCACCATTGACGGCCGGATTCGCTACCACTCGAAACGATCGACGTTTGACGAAACCATGCAAGTTCGTCGCAGATCGGCACAAGGTGGGTCGATGTGACGTGTTTTATGCTACAAATTGCTATTTCGCAGATTCGCATACGACGAATAGAAGCGGAGTTATTGTGGTTTATATCTGTGAGGCCATGAATCACCATTGACGGCCGGATTCCCTACCACTCGAAACGATCGACGTTTGACGAAACCATGCAAGTTCGTCCCAGATCGGCACAAGGTGGATCGATGTGACGTGTTTTATGCTACAAATTGCTATGTCGCAGATTTGCATTCGACGTATAGAAGCGGAGTTATTGTTGTTTATATCTGTCTGGCCATGAATCACCATTGACGGCCGGATTGCCTACCACTCGAAACGATCGATGTTTGACGAAACTATGCAAGTTCGTCGCAGATCGGTAAAAGGTGGTTCGTTGGGTCGTGTTTTATGCTACAAATTGCTATGTCGCAGATTTGCATACGACGTATAGAAGCGGAGTTATTGTTGTTTATATCTGTGAGGCCATGAATCACCATTGACGGCCGGATTGCTTTCCACTCCAAACGATCGATGTTTGACGAAACTATGCAAGTTCGTCCCAGATCGGCACAAAGTGGGTCGATGTGACGTGTTTTAAGCTACAAATTGCTATGTCGCAGATTTGCATACGGCGAATAGAAGCGGAGTTATAGTTGTTTATATCTGTGAGGCCATGAATCACCATTGACGGCCGGATTCGCTACCACTCGAAACGATCGACGTTTGACGAAACCATGCAAGTTCGTCGCAGATCGGCACAAGGTGGGTCGATGTGACGTGTTTTATGCTACAAATTGCTATGTCGCAGATTCGCATACGACGAATAGAAGCGGAGTTATTGTGGTTTATATCTGTGAGGCCATGAATCACCATTGACGGCCGGATTCCCTACCACTCGAAACGATCGACGTTTGACGAAACCATGCAAGTTCGTCCCAGATCGGCACAAGGTGGATCGATGTGACGTGTTTTAAGCTACAAATTGCTATGTCGCAGATTTGCATTCGACGAATAGAAGCGAAGTTATAGTTGTTTATATCTGTCAGGCCATGAATCACCATTGACGGCCGGATTGCTTTCCACCCGAAACGATCGATGTTTGACAAAACTATGCAAGTTCGTCGCAGATCGGTATAAGGTGGGTCGTTGGGCCATGTTTTATGCTACAAATTGCTACGTCGCAGATTTGCATACGGCGAATAGAAGCGGAGTTATAGTTGTTTATATCTGTGAGGCCATGAATCACCATTGACGGCCGGATTGCGTACCACTCGAAACGATCGACGTTTGACGAAACTATGCAAGTTCGTCGCAGATCGGCACAAGGTGGTTCGTTGGGTCGTGTTTTATGCTACAAATTGCTATGTCGCAGATTTGCATACGACGTATAGAAGCGGAGTTATTGTTGTTTATATCTGTGAGGCCATGAATCACCATTGACGGCCGGATTGCTTTCCACTCCAAACGATCGATGTTTGACGAAACTATGCAAGTTCGTCCCAGATCGGCACAAAGTGGGTCGATGTGACGTGTTTTAAGCTACAAATTGCTATGTCGCAGATTTGCATACGGCGAATAGAAGCGGAGTCATAGTTGTTTAAATCTGTGAGGCCATGAATCACCATTGACGGCCGGATTCCCTACCACTCGAAACGATCGATGTTTGACAAAACTATGCAAGTTCGTTGCAGATCGGTATAAGGTGGGTCGTTATGCCGTGTTTTAAGCTACAAATTGCTATGTCGCATATTCGCATACGACGAATAGAAGCGGAGTTATAGTTGTTTATATCTGTCAGGCCATGGATCACCATTGACGGCCGGATTGCTTTCCACTCGAAACGATCGATGTTTGACAAAACTATGCAAGTTCGTCGCAGATCGGTATAAGGTGGGTGGTTGGGCCGTGTTTTATGCTACAAATTGCTATGTCGCAGATTTGCATACAGCGAATAGAAGCGGAGTTATAGTTGTTTATATCTGTGAGGCCATGAATCGCCATTGACTACCGGATTGCCTACCACTCGAAACGATCGACGTTTGACGAAACCATGCAAGTTCGTCCCAGATCGGCACAAGGTGGATCGATGTGACGTGTTTTATGCTACAAATTGCTATGTCGCAGATTTGCATTCGACGAATAGAAGCGGAGTTATAGTTGTTTATGTCTGTCTGGCCATGAATCACCATTGACGGCCGGATTGCCTACCACTCGAAACGATCGATGTTTGACGAAACTATGCAAGTTCGTCGCAGATCGGTAAAAGGTGGGTCGTTGGGTCGTGTTTTATGCTACAAATTGCTACGTCGCAGATTTGCATACGGCGAATAGAAGCGGAATTATAGTTGTTTATATCTGTGAGGCCATGAATCACCATTGACGGCCGTATTGCTTTCCACTCGAAAAGATCGATGTTTGACAAAACTATGCAAGTTCGTCGCAGATCGGTATAAGGTGGGTGGTTGGGCCGTGCTTTATACTACAAATTGCTACGTCGCAGATTTGCATACGGCAAATAGAAGCGGAGTTATAGTTGTTTATATCTGTGAGGCCATGAATCACCATTGACGGCCGGATTGCGTACCACTCGAAACGATCGACGTTTGACGAAACTATGCAAGTTCGTCGCAGATCGGCACAAGGTGGGTCGATGTGACGTGTTTTAAGCTACAAATTGCTATGTCGCAGATTTGCATTAGACGAATAGAAGCGGAGTTATAGTTGTTTATATCTGTCTGGCCATGAATCACCATTGACGGACGGATTGCTTTCCACTAGAATCGATCGATGTTTGACGAAACTATGCAAGTTCGTCGCAGATCGGTATAAGGTGGTTCATTGGGGCGAGTTTTAAGCTACAAATTGCTAGGTCGTAGATTCGTATACGACGAATAGAAGCGGAGTTATAGTTGTTTATATCTGTGAGGCCATGAATCGCCATTGACTACCGGATTGCCTACCACTCGAAACGATCGACGTTTGACGAAACTATACAAGTACGTCGCAGATCGGCACAAGGTGGGTCGATGTGACGTGTTTTATGCTACAAATTGCTATGTCGCAGATTTGCATTCGACGAATAGAAGCGGAGTTATAGTTGTTTATATCTGTCTGGCCATGAATCACCATTGACGGCCGGATTGCTTTCCACTAGAAACGATCGATGTTTGACGAAACTATGCAAGTTCGTCGCAGATCGGCACAAGGTGGGTCGATGTGACGTGTTTTATGCTACAAATTGCTATGTCGCAGATTTGCATTCGACGAATAGAAGCGGAGTTATAGTTGTTTATATCTGTCAGGCCATGAATCACCATTGACGGCCGGATTGCTTTCCACTCGAAACGATCGATGTTTGACAAAACTATGCAAGTTCGTTGCAGATCGGTATAAGGTGGGTCGTTGGGCCATGTTTTATGCTACAAATTGCTACGTCGCAGATTTGCATACGGCGAATAGAAGCGGAGTTATAGTTGTTTATATCTGTGAGGCCATGAATCACCATTGACGGCCGGATTCGCTACCACTCGAAACGATCGACGTTTGACGAAACCATGCAAGTTCGTCGCAAATCGGCACAAGGTGGGTCGATGTGACGTGTTTTATGCTACAAATTGCTATGTCGCAGATTCGCATACGACGAATAGAAGCGGAGTTATTGTGGTTTATATTTGTGAGGCCATGAATCACCATTGACGGCCGGATTCCCTACCACTCGAAACGATCGACGTTTGACGAAACCATGCAAGTTCGTCCCAGATCGGCACAAGGTGGATCGATGTGACGTGTTTTATGCTACAAATTGCTATGTCGCAGATTTGCATTCGACGAATAGAAGCGGAGTTATAGTTGTTTATATCTGTCTGGCCATGAATCACCATTGACGGCCGGATTGCCTACCACTCGAAACGATCGATGTTTGACGAAACTATGCAAGTTCGTCGCAGATCGGTAAAAGGTGGTTCGTTGGGTCGTGTTTTATGCTACAAATTGCTATGTCGCAGATTTGCATACGACGTATAGAAGCGGAGTTATTGTTGTTTATATCTGTGAGGCCATGAATCACCATTGACGGCCGGATTGCTTTCCACTCCAAACGATCGATGTTTGACGAAACTATGCAAGTTCGTCCCAGATCGGCACAAAGTGGGTCGATGTGACGTGTTTTAAGCTACAAATTGCTATGTCGCAGATTTGCATACGGCGAATAGAAGCGGAGTTATAGTTGTTTATATCTGTGAGGCCATGAATCACCATTGACGGCCGGATTCCCTACCACTCGAAACGATCGATGTTTGACAAAACTATGCAAGTTCGTTGCAGATCGGTATAAGGTGGGTCGTTGGGCCGTGTTTTAAGCTACAAATTGCTATGTCGCATATTCGCATACGACGAATAGAAGCGGAGTTATAGTTGTTTATATCTGTCAGGCCATGGATCACCATTGACGGCCGGATTGCTTTCCACTCGAAACGATCGATGTTTGACAAAACTATGCAAGTTCGTCGCAGATCGGTATAAGGTGGGTCGTTGGGCCGTGTTTTATGCTACAAATTGCTATGTCGCAGATTTGCATACAGCGAATAGAAGCGGAGTTATAGTTGTTTATATCTGTGAGGCCATGAATCGCCATTGACTACCGGATTGCCTACCACTCGAAACGATCGACGTTTGACGAAACCATGCAAGTTCGTCCCAGATCGGCACAAGGTGGATCGATGTGACGTGTTTTATGCTACAAATTGCTATGTCGCAGATTTGCATTCGACGAATAGAAGCGGAGTTATAGTTGTTTATGTCTGTCTGGCCATGAATCACCATTGACGGCCGGATTGCCTACCACTCGAAACGATCGATGTTTGACGAAACTATGCAAGTTCGTCGCAGATCGGTAAAAGGTGGGTCGTTGGGTCGTGTTTTATGCTACAAATTGCTACGTCGCAGATTTGCATACGGCGAATAGAAGCGGAGTTATAGTTGTTTATATCTGTGAGGCCATGAATCACCATTGACGGCCGTATTGCTTTCCACTCGAAAAGATCGATGTTTGACAAAACTATGCAAGTTCGTCGCAGATCGGTATAAGGTGGGTGGTTGGGCCGTGCTTTATACTACAAATTGCTACGTCGCAGATTTGCATACGGCAAATAGAAGCGGAGTTATAGTTGTTTATATCTGTGAGGCCATGAATCACCATTGACGGCCGGATTGCGTACCACTCGAAACGATCGATGTTTGACGAAACTATGCAAGTTCGTCGCAGATCGGCACAAGGTGGGTCGATGTGACGTGTTTTAAGCTACAAATTGCTATGTCGCAGATTTGCATTAGACGAATAGAAGCGGAGTTATAGTTGTTTATATCTGTCTGGCCATGAATCACCATTGACGGACGGATTGCTTTCCACTAGAATCGATCGATGTTTGACGAAACTATGCAAGTTCGTCGCAGATCGGTATAAGGTGGTTCATTGGGGCGAGTTTTAAGCTACAAATTGCTAGGTCGCAGATTCGTATACGACGAATAGAAGCGGAGTTATAGTTGTTTATATCTGTGAGGCCATGAATCGCCATTGACTACCGGATTGCCTACCACTCGAAACGATCGACGTTTGACGAAACTATACAAGTACGTCGCAGATCGGCACAAGGTGGATCGATGTGACGTGTTTTATGCTACAAATTGCTATGTCGCAGATTTGCATTCGACGAATACAAGCGGAGTTATAGTTGTTTATATACACTCTGGCCATGAATCACCATTGACGGCCGGATTGCTTTCCACTAGAAACGATCGATGTTTGACGAAACTATGCAAGTTCGTCGCAGATCGGCACAAGGTGGTTCGATGTGACGTGTTTTATGCTACAAATTGCTATGTCGCAGATTTGCATTCGACGAATAGAAGCGGAGTTATAGTTGTTTATATCTGTCAGGCCATGAATCACCATTGACGGCCGGATTGCTTTCCACTCGAAACGATCGATGTTTGACAAAACTATGCAAGTTCGTTGCAGATCGGTATAAGGTGGGTCGATGGGCCATGTTTTATGCTACAAATTGCTACGTCGCAGATTTGCATACGGCGAATAGAAGCGGAGTTATAGTTGTTTATATCTGTGAGGCCATGAATCACCATTGACGGCCGGATTCCCTACCACTCGAAACGATCGACGTTTGACGAAACCATGCAAGTTCGTCGCAGATCGGCACAAGGTGGGTCGATGTGACGTGTTTTATGCTACAAATTGCTATTTCGCAGATTCGCATACGACGAATAGAAGCGGAGTTATTGTGGTTTATATCTGTGAGGCCATGAATCACCATTGACGGCCGGATTCCCTACCACTCGAAACGATCGACGTTTGACGAAACCATGCAAGTTCGTCCCAGATCGGCACAAGGTGGATCGATGTGACGTGTTTTATGCTACAAATTGCTATGTCGCAGATTTGCATTCGACGAATAGAAGCGGAGTTATTGTTGTTTATATCTGTCTGGCCATGAATCACCATTGACGGCCGGATTGCCTACCACTCGAAACGATCGATGTTTGACGAAACTATGCAAGTTCGTCGCAGATCGGCAAAAGGTGGTTCGTTGGGTCGTGTTTTATGCTACAAATTGCTATGTCGCAGATTTGCATACGACGTATAGAAGCGGAGTTATTGTTGTTTATATCTGTGAGGCCATGAATCACCATTGACGGCCGGATTGCTTTCCACTCCAAACGATCGAAGTTTGACGAAACTATGCAAGTTCGTCCCAGATCGGCACAAAGTGGGTCGATGTGACGTGTTTTAAGCTACAAATTGCTATGTCGCAGATTTGCATACGGCGAATAGAAGCGGAGTTATAGTTGTTTATATCTGTGAGGCCATGAATCACCATTGACGGCCGGATTCGCTACCACTCGAAACGATCGACGTTTGACGAAACCATGCAAGTTCGTCGCAGATCGGCACAAGGTGGGTCGATGTGACGTGTTTTATGCTACAAATTGCTATGTCGCAGATTCGCATACGACGAATAGAAGCGGAGTTATTGTGGTTTATATCTGTGAGGCCATGAATCACCATTGACGGCCGGATTCCCTACCACTCGAAACGATCGACGTTTGACGAAACCATGCAAGTTCGTCCCAGATCGGCACAAGGTGGATCGATGTGACGTGTTTTAAGCTACAAATTGCTATGTCGCAGATTTGCATTCGACGAATAGAAGCGAAGTTATAGTTGTTTATATCTGTCAGGCCATGAATCACCATTGACGGCCGGATTGCTTTCCACCCGAAACGATCGATGTTTGACAAAACTATGCAAGTTCGTCGCAGATCGGTATAAGGTGGGTCGTTGGGCCATGTTTTATGCTACAAATTGCTACGTCGCAGATTTGCATACGGCGAATAGAAGCGGAGTTATAGTTGTTTATATCTGTGAGGCCATGAATCACCATTGACGGCCGGATTGCGTACCACTCGAAACGATCGACGTTTGACGAAACTATGCAAGTTCGTCGCAGATCGGCACAAGGTGGGTCGATGTGACGTGTTTTATGCTACAAATTGCTATGTCGCAGATTCGCATACGACGAATAGAAGCGGAGTTATTGTGGTTTATATCTGTGAGGCCATGAATCACCATTGACGGCCGGATTCCCTACCACTCGAAACGATCGACGTTTGACGAAACCATGCAAGTTCGTCCCAGATCGGCACAAGGTGGATCGATGTGACGTGTTTTATGCTACAAATTGCTATGTCGCAGATTTGCATTCGACGAATAGAAGCGGAGTTATAGTTGTTTATATCTGTCTGGCCATGAATCACCATTGACGGCCGGATTGCCTACCACTCGAAACGATCGATGTTTGACGCAACTATGCAAGTTCGTCGCAGATCGGTAAAAGGTGGTTCGTTGGGTCGTGTTTTATGCTACAAATTGCTATGTCGCAGATTTGCATACGACGTATAGAAGCGGAGTTATTGTTGTTTATATCTGTGAGGCCATGAATCACCATTGACGGCCGGATTGCTTTCCACTCCAAACGATCGATGTTTGACGAAACTATGCAAGTTCGTCGCAGATCGGTATAAGGTGGGTGGTTGGGCCGTGTTTTATGCTACAAATTGCTATGTCGCAGATTTGCATACGGCGAATAGAAGCGGAGTTATAGTTGTTTATATCTGTGAGGCCATGAATCGCCATTGACTACCGGATTGCCTACCACTCGAAACGATCGACGTTTGACGAAACCATGCAAGTTCGTCCCAGATCGGCACAAGGTGGATCGATGTGACGTGTTTTATGCTACAAATTGCTATGTCGCAGATTTGCATTCGACGAATAGAAGCGGAGTTATAGTTGTTTATATCTGTCTGGCCATGAATCACCATTGACGGCCGGATTGCCTACCACTCGAAACGATCGATGTTTGACGAAACTATGCAAGTTCGTCGCAGATCGGCACAAGGTGGGTCGATGTGACGTGTTTTATGCTACAAATTGCTATGTCGCAGATTCGCATACGACGAATAGAAGCGGAGTTATTGTGGTTTATATCTGTGAGGCCATGAATCACCATTGACGGCCGGATTCCCTACCACTCGAAACGATCGACGTTTGACGAAACCATGCAAGTTCGTCCCAGATCGGCACAAGGTGGATCGATGTGACGTGTTTTATGCTACAAATTGCTATGTCGCAGATTTGCATTCGACGAATAGAAGCGGAGTTATAGTTGTTTATATCTGTGAGGCCATGAATCACCATTGACGGCCGGATTCGCTACCACTCGAAACGATCGACGTTTGACGAAACCATGCAAGTTCGTCGCAGATCGGCACAAGGTGGGTCGATGTGACGTGTTTTATGCTACAAATTGCTATGTCGCAGATTCGCATACGACGAATAGAAGCGGAGTTATTGTGGTTTATATCTGTGAGGCCATGAATCACCATTGACGGCCGGATTCCCTACCACTCGAAACGATCGACGTTTGACGAAACCATGCAAGTTCGTCCCAGATCGGCACAAGGTGGATCGATGTGACGTGTTTTATGCTACAAATTGCTATGTCGCAGATTTGCATTCGACGAATAGAAGCGGAGTTATAGTTGTTTATATCTGTGAGGTCATGAATCGCCATTGACTACCGGATTGCCTACCATTTGAAACGATCGACGTTTGACGAAACTATACAAGTACGTCGCAGATCGGCATGAGGTTGGTCGATGTGTCGTGTTTTAAGCTACAAATCGCTATGTCGCAAATTTGAATTCGACGAATAGAAGCGGAGTTATAGTTGTTTATATCTGTGAGGCCATGAATCACCATTGACGGCCGGATTGCTTTCCACTAGAATCGATCGATGTTTGACGAAACTATGCAAGTTCGTCGCAGATCGGTATAAGGTGGTTCGTTGGGGCGTGTTTTAAGCTACAAATTGCTACGTCGCAGATTCGCATACGACGTATAGAAGCGGACTTATAGTTGTTTATATCTGTGAGGCCATGAATCGCCATTGACTACCGGATTGCCTACCACTCGAATCGATCGACGTTTGACGAAACTATACAAGTACGTCGCAGATCGGCATGAGGTGGGTCGATGTGTCGTGTTTTAAGCTACAAATTGCTATGTCGCAAATTCGCATACGACGAATAGAAGCGTAGTTATTGTTGTTTATATCTGTGAGGCCATGAATCACCATTGACGGCCGGATTCGCTACCACTCGAAACGATCGACGTTTGACGAAACCATGCAAGTTCGTCCCAGATCGGCACAAGGTGGGTCGATGTGACGTGTTTTATGCTACAAATTGCTATGTCGCAGATTTGCATTCGACGAATAGAAGCGGAGTTATTGTTGTTTATATCTGTCTGGCCATGAATCACCATTGACGGCCGGATTGCCTACCACTCGAAACGATCGATGTTTGACGAAACTATGCAAGTTCGTCGCAGATCGGTAAAAGGTGGTTCGTTGGGTCGTGTTTTATGCTACAAATTGCTATGTCGCAGATTTGCATACGACGTATAGAAGCGGAGTTATTGTTGTTTATATCTGTGAGGCCATGAATCACCATTGACGGCCGGATTGCTTTCCACTCCAAACGATCGATGTTTGACGAAACTATGCAAGTTCGTCCCAGATCGGCACAAAGTGGGTCGATGTGACGTGTTTTAAGCTACAAATTGCTATGTCGCAGATTTGCATACGGCGAATAGAAGCGGAGTTATAGTTGTTTATATCTGTGAGGCCATGAATCACCATTGACGGCCGGATTCGCTACCACTCGAAACGATCGACGTTTGACGAAACCATGCAAGTTCGTCGCAGATCGGCACAAGGTGGGTCGATGTGACGTGTTTTATGCTACAAATTGCTATGTCGCAGATTCGCATACGACGAATAGAAGCGGAGTTATTGTGGTTTATATCTGTGAGGCCATGAATCACCATTGACGGCCGGATTCCCTACCACTCGAAACGATCGACGTTTGACGAAACCATGCAAGTTCGTCCCAGATCGGCACAAGGTGGATCGATGTGACGTGTTTTAAGCTACAAATTGCTATGTCGCAGATTTGCATTCGACGAATAGAAGCGAAGTTATAGTTGTTTATATCTGTCAGGCCATGAATCACCATTGACGGCCGGATTGCTTTCCACCCGAAACGATCGATGTTTGACAAAACTATGCAAGTTCGTCGCAGATCGGTATAAGGTGGGTCGTTGGGCCATGTTTTATGCTACAAATTGCTACGTCGCAGATTTGCATACGGCGAATAGAAGCGGAGTTATAGTTGTTTATATCTGTGAGGCCATGAATCACCATTGACGGCCGGATTGCGTACCACTCGAAACGATCGACGTTTGACGAAACTATGCAAGTTCGTCGCAGATCGGCACAAGGTGGGTCGATGTGACGTGTTTTATGCTACAAATTGCTATGTCGCAGATTCGCATACGACGAATAGAAGCGGAGTTATTGTGGTTTATATCTGTGAGGCCATGAATCACCATTGACGGCCGGATTCCCTACCACTCGAAACGATCGACGTTTGACGAAACCATGCAAGTTCGTCCCAGATCGGCACAAGGTGGATCGATGTGACGTGTTTTATGCTACAAATTGCTATGTCGCAGATTTGCATTCGACGAATAGAAGCGGAGTTATAGTTGTTTATATCTGTCTGGCCATGAATCACCATTGACGGCCGGATTGCCTACCACTCGAAACGATCGATGTTTGACGCAACTATGCAAGTTCGTCGCAGATCGGTAAAAGGTGGTTCGTTGGGTCGTGTTTTATGCTACAAATTGCTATGTCGCAGATTTGCATACGACGTATAGAAGCGGAGTTATTGTTGTTTATATCTGTGAGGCCATGAATCACCATTGACGGCCGGATTGCTTTCCACTCCAAACGATCGATGTTTGACGAAACTATGCAAGTTCGTCGCAGATCGGTATAAGGTGGGTGGTTGGGCCGTGTTTTATGCTACAAATTGCTATGACGCAGATTTGCATACGGCGAATAGAAGCGGAGTTATAGTTGTTTATATCTGTGAGGCCATGAATCGCCATTGACTACCGGATTGCCTACCACTCGAAACGATCGACGTTTGACGAAACCATGCAAGTTCGTCCCAGATCGGCACAAGGTGGATCGATGTGACGTGTTTTATGCTACAAATTGCTATGTCGCAGATTCGCATACGACGAATAGAAGCGGAGTTATTGTGGTTTATATCTGTGAGGCCATGAATCACCATTGACGGCCGGATTCCCTACCACTCGAAACGATCGACGTTTGACGAAACTATGCAAGTTCGTCGCAGATCGGTATAAGGTGGTTCGTTGGGGCGTGTTTTAAGCTACAAATTGCTACGTCGCAGATTCGCATACGACGTATAGAAGCGGACTTATAGTTGTTTATATCTGTGAGGCCATGAATCGCCATTGACTACCGGATTGCCTACCACTCGAATCGATCGACGTTTGACGAAACTATACAAGTACGTCGCAGATCGGCATGAGGTGGGTCGATGTGTCGTGTTTTAAGCTACAAATTGCTATGTCGCAAATTCGCATACGACGAATAGAAGCGTAGTTATTGTTGTTTATATCTGTGAGGCCATGAATCACCATTGACGGCCGGATTCGCTACCACTCGAAACGATCGACGTTTGACGAAACCATGCAAGTTCGTCGCAGATCGGCACAAGGTGGTTCGATGTGACGAGTTTTAAGCTCCAAATTGCTATGTCGCAGATTTGCATTCGACGAATAGAAGCGGAGTTATAGTTGTTTATATCTGTCAGGCCATGAATCACCATTGACGGCCGGATTGCTTTCCACTCGAACGATCGATGTTTGACAAAACTATGCAAGTTCGTTGCAGATCGGTATAAGGTGGGTCGTTGGGCCATGTTTTATGCTACAAAATGCTACGTCGCAGATTTGCATACGGCGAATAGAAGCGGAGTTATAGTTGTTTATATCTGTGAGGCCATGAATCACCATTGACGGCCGTATTGCTTTCCACTCGAAAAGATCGATGTTTGACAAAACTATGCAAGTTCGTCGCAGATCGGTATAAGGTGGGTGGTTGGGCCGTGTTTTATACTACAAATTGCTACGTCGCAGATTTGCATACGGCGAATAGAAGTGGAGTTATAGTTGTTTATATCTGTGAGGCCATGAATCACCATTGACGGCCGGATTGCGTACCACTCGAAACGATCGACGTTTGACGAAACTATGCAAGTTCGTCGCAGATCGGCACAAGGTGGGTCGATGTGACGTGTTTTAAGCTACAGATTGCTATGTCGCAGATTTGCATTCGACGAATAGAAGCGGAGTTATAGTTGTTTATATCTGTCTGGCCATGAATCACCATTGACGGCCGGATTGCTTTCCACTAGAATCGATCGATGTTTGACGAAACTATGCAAGTTCGTCGCAGATCGGTATAAGGTGGTTCATTGGGGCGAGTTTTAAGCTACAAATTGCTAGGTCGCAGATTTGCATACGGCGAATAGAAGCGGAGTTATAGTTGTTTATATCTGTGAGGCCATGAATCACCATTGACGGCCGGATTCGCTACCACTCGAAACGATCGACGTTTGACGAAACCATGCAAGTTCGTCGCAGATCGGCACAAGGTGGGTCGATGTGACGTGTTTTATGCTACAAATTGCTATGTCGCAGATTCGCATACGACGAATAGAAGCGGAGTTATTGTGGTTTATATCTGTGAGGCCATGAATCACCATTGACGGCCGGATTCCCTACCACTCGAAACGATCGACGTTTGACGAAACCATGCAAGTTCGTCCCAGATCGGCACAAGGTGGATCGATGTGACGTGTTTTATGCTACAAATTGCTATGTCGCAGATTTGCATTCGACGAATAGAAGCGGAGTTATAGTTGTTTATATCTGTCTGGCCATGAATCACCATTGACGGCCGGATTGCCTACCACTCGAAACGATCGATGTTTGACGCAACTATGCAAGTTCGTCGCAGATCGGTAAAAGGTGGTTCGTTGGGTCGTGTTTTATGCTACAAATTGCTATGTCGCAGATTTGCATACGACGTATAGAAGCGGAGTTATTGTTGTTTATATCTGTGAGGCCATGAATCACCATTGACGGCCGGATTCGCTACCACTCGAAACGATCGACGTTTGACGAAACCATGCAAGTTCGTCGCAGATCGGCACAAGGTGGATCGATGTGACGTGTTTTATGCTACAACTTGCTATGTCACAGATTTGCATTCGACGAATAGAAGCGGAGTTATAGTTGTTTATATCTGTCAGGCCATGAATCACCATTGACGGCCGGATTGCTTTCCACTCGAAACGATCGACGTTTGACGAAACCATGCAAGTTCGTCCCAGATCGGCACAAAGTGGGTCGATGTGACGTGTTTTAAGCTACAAATTGCTATGTCGCAGATTTGCATACGGCGAATAGAAGCGGAGTTATAGTTGTTTATATCTGTGAGGCCATGAATCACCATTGACGACCGGATTCCCTACCACTCGAAACGATCGATGTTTGACAAAACTATGCAAGTTCGTCGCAGATCGGTATAAGGTGGGTGGTTGGGCCGTGTTTTATGCTACAAATTGCTATGTCGCAGATTTGCATACGGCGAATAGAAGCGGAGTTATAGTTGTTTATATATGTGAGGCCATGAATCGCCATTGACTACCGGATTGCCTACCACTCGAAACGATCGACGTTTGACGAAACCATGCAAGTTCGTCGCAGATCGGCACAAGGTGGATCGATGTGACGTGTTTTATGCTACAAATTGCTATGTCGCAGATTTGCATTCGACGAATAGAAGCGGAGTTATAGTTGTTTATATCTGTCTGGCCATGAATCACCATTGACGGCCGGATTGCTTTCCACTCGAAACGATCGACGTTTGACGAAACCATGCAAGTTCGTCCCAGATCGGCACAAAGTGGGTCGATGTGACGTGTTTTAAGCTACAAATTGCTATGTCGCAGATTTGCATACGGCGAATAGAAGCGGAGTTATAGTTGTTTATATCTGTGAGGCCATGAATCACCATTGACGACCGGATTCCCTACCACTCGAAACGATCGATGTTTGACAAAACTATGCAAGTTCGTCGCAGATCGGTATAAGGTGGGTGGTTGGGCCGTGTTTTATGCTACAAATTGCTATGTCGCAGATTTGCATACGGCGAATAGAAGCGGAGTTATAGTTGTTTATATATGTGAGGCCATGAATCGCCATTGACTACCGGATTGCCTACCACTCGAAACGATCGACGTTTGACGAAACCATGCAAGTTCGTCGCAGATCGGCACAAGGTGGATCGATGTGACGTGTTTTATGCTACAAATTGCTATGTCGCAGATTTGCATTCGACGAATAGAAGCGGAGTTATAGTTGTTTATATCTGTCTGGCCATGAATCACCATTGACGGTCGGATTGCCTACCACTCGAAAAGATCGATGTTTGACGAAACTATGCAAGTTCGTCGCAGATCGGCACAAGGTGGGTCGATGTGACGTGTTTTATGCTACAAATTGCTATTTCGCAGATTCGCATACGACGAATAGAAGCGGAGTTATTGTGGTTTATATCTGTGAGGCCATGAATCACCATTGACGGCCGGATTCCCTACCACTCGAAACGATCGACGTTTGACGAAACCATGCAAGTTCGTCCCAGATCGGCACAAGGTGGATCGATGTGACGTGTTTTATGCTACAAATTGCTATGTCGCAGATTTGCATACGACGAATAGAAGCGGAGTTATTGTTGTTTATATCTGTGAGGCCATGAATCACCATTGACGGCCGGATTGCCTACCACTCGAAACGACCGATGTTTGACGAAACTATGCAAGTTCGTCGCAGATCGGCACAAGGTGGGTCGATGTGACGTGTTTCAACCTACAAATTGCTATGTCGCAGATTTGCATTCGACGAATAGAAGCGGTGTTATAGTTGTTTATATCTGTCAGGCCATGATACACCATTAACGGCCGGATTGCTTTCCACTCGAAACGATCGATGTTTGACAAAACTATGCAAGTTCATCGCAGATCGGCATAAGGTGGGTGGTTGGGCCGTGTTTGATGCTACAAATTGCTACGTCGCAGATTTGCATACGGCGAATAGATGCGGAGTTATAGTTGTTTATATCTGTGAGGCCATGAATCACCATTGACGGCCGGATTGCCTACCACTCGAAACGATCGACGTTTGACGAAACTATGCAAGTTCGTCGCAGATCGGTATGAGGTGGTTCGTTGGGGCGTGTTTTATGCTACAAATTGCTATGTCGCAGATTTGCATACGACTAATAGAAGCGGAGTTATTGTTGCTTATATCTGTGAGGCCATGAATCACCATTGACGGCCGGATTGCTTTCCACTCGAAACGATCGATGTTTGACAAAACTATGCAAGTTCGTCGCAGATCGGTATAAGGTGGTTCGTTGGGGCCTGTTTTAAGCTACAAATTGCTATGTCGCAGATTCGCATACGACGAATAGAAGTTGAGTTATAGTTGTTTATATCTGTGAGGCCATGAACCAACATTGACGGCCGGATTGCCTACCACTCGAAACGATCGATGTTTGACGAAACTATGCAAGTTCGTCGCAGATCGGCATGAGGTGGGTCGATGTGTCGTGTTTTAAGCTACAAATAGCTATGTCGGAGATTCGCATACGACGAATAGAAGTGGAGTTATTGTTGTTTATATCTGTGAGGCCATGAATCACCATTGACGGCCGGATTCCCTACCACTCGAAACGATCGATGTTTGACGAAACTATGGAAGTTCGTCGCAGATCGGCACAAGGTGGGTCGATGTGGCGTGTTTTAAGCTACAAATTGCTATGTCGCAGATTTGCATACGACGAATAGAAGCGGAGTTATTGTTGTTTTTATCTGTGAGGCCATGAATCACCATTGACGGCCGGATTGCCAACCACTCGAAACGATCGATGTTTGAAGAAACTATGCAAGTTCGTCGCAGATCGGCACAAGGTGGGTCGATGTGACGTGTTATAAGCTACAAATTGCTATGTCGCAGATTTGCATTCGACGAATAGAAGCGGAGTTATAGTTGTTTATATCTGTCAGGCCATGATACACCATTGACGGCCGGATTGCTTTCCACTCGAAACGATCGATGTTTGACAAAACTATGCAAGTTCTTCGCAGATCGGTATAAGGTGATTCGTTGGGGCGTGTTTTAAGCTACAAATTGCTATGTCGCAGATTCGCATACGACGAATAGGAGCTGAGTTATAGTTGTTTATATCTGTCAGGTCATGAATCACCATTGACGGCCGGATTGCTTTCCACTCGAAACGATCGATGTTTGACAAAACTATGCAAGTTCGTCGCAGATCGGTGTAAGGTGGTTCGTTTTCGGCGTGTTTTATGCTACAAATTGCTATGTCGCAGATTTGCATACGACGAATAGAAGCGGAGTTATTGTTGTTTATATCTGTGAGGCCATGAATCACCATTGACGGCCGGATTGCCTACCACTCGAAACGATCGATGTTTGACGAAACTATGCAAGTTCGTCGCAGATCGGCATGAGGTGGGTCGATGTGTCGTGTTTTAAGCTACAAATAGCTATGTCGCAGATTCGCATACGACGAATAGAAGTGGAGTTATTGTTGTTTATATCTGTGAGGCCATGAATCACCATTGACGGCCGGATTCCCTACCACTCGAAACGATCGAAGTTTGACGAAACTATGCAAGTTCGTCGCAGATCGGCACACGGTGGGTCGATGTGACGTGTTTTAAGCTACAAATTGCTATGTCGCAGATTGGCATTCGACGAATAGAAACGGAGTTATAGTTGTTTATATCTGTCAGGCCATGAATCACCATTGACGGCCGGATTGCTTTCCACTCGAAACGATCGATGTTTGACAAAACTATGCAAGTTCGTCGCAGATCGGCATGAGGTGGGTCGATGTGTCGTGTTTTAAGCTACAAATTGCTATGTCGCAGATTCGCATACGACGAATAGAAGTGGAGTTATTGTTGTTTATATCTGTGAGGCCATGAATCACCATTGACGGCCGGATTCCCTACCACTCGAAACGATCGATGTTTGACGAAACTATGCAAGTTCGTCGCAGATCGGCACAAGGTGGGTCGATGTGACGTGTTTTAAGCTACAAATTGCTATGTCGCAGATTTGCATTCGACGAATAGAAGCGGAGTTATTGTTGTTTATATCTGTGAGGCCATGATTCACAATTGACTACCGGATTGCCTACCACTCGAAACGATCGACGTTTGACGAAACTATACAAGTACGTCGCAGATCGGCATGAGGTGGGTCGATGTGTCGTGTTTTAAGCTACAAATTGCTATGTCGCAGATTCGCATACGACGAATAGAAGTGGAGTAATTGTTGTTTATATCTGTGAGGCCATGAATCACCATTGACGGCCGGATTCCCTACCACTCGAAACGATCGACGTTTGACAAAACTATACAAGTATGTCGCAGATCGGCGTGAGGTGGGTTGATGTGTCGTGTTTTAAGCTACAAATTGCTATGTCGCAGATTTGCATACGAGGTATAGAAGCGGAGTTATTGTTGTTTATATCTGTAAGGCCATGAATCACCATTGACGGCCGGATTGCTTTCCACTAGAAACAATCGATGTTTGACGAAACTATGCAAGTTCGTCGCAGATCGGTATAAGTTGGTTCATTGGGGCGTGTTTTAAGCTACAAATTGCTATTTTGCTGATTTGCATACGACGAATAGAAGCGGAGTTATTGTTGTTTATATCTGTGAGGCCATGAATCACCATTGACGGCCGGATTGCCTACCACTCGAAACGATCGATGTTTGACGAAACTATGCAAGTTCGTCGCAGACCGGCACAAGGTGGGTCGATGTGACGTGTTTTAAGCTACAAATTGCTATGTGGCAGATTTGCGTTCGACGAATAGAAGCGGAGTTATAGTTGTTTATATCTGTCAGGCCATGATACACCATTGACGGCCGGATTGCTTTCCACTCGAAACGATCGATGTTTGACAAAACTATGCAAGTTCGTCGCAGATCGGTATAAGGTGATTCGTTGGGGCGTGTTTTAAGCTACAAATTGCTATGTCGCAAATTCGCATACGACGAATAGAAGCGGAGTTATTGTGATATATATCTGTGAGGCCATGAATCACCATTGACGGCCGGATTCCCTAGCACTCGAAACGATCGACGTTTGACGAAACCATGCAAGCTCGTCGCAGATCGGCACAAGGTGGGTCGATGTGACGTGTTTTAAGCTACAAATTGCTATGTCGCATATTCGCATACGACGAACAGAAGCGGAGTTATTGTTGTTTGTATCTGTGAGGCCATGAATCACCATTGACCGCCGGATTGCCTACCACTCGAAACGATCGATGTTTGACGAAACTATGCAAGTTCGTCGCAGATCGGCACAAGGTGGGTCGATGTGACGTGTTTTAAGCTACAAATTGCTATGTCGCAGATTTGCATTCGACGAATAGAAGCGGAGTTATAGTTGTTTATATCTGTCAGGCCATGAATCACCATTGATGGCCGGATTGCTTTCCACTCGAAACGATCGATGTTTGACAAAACTATGCAAGTTCGTCGCAGATCGGTATAAGGTGATTCGTTGGGGCGTGTTTTAAGCTACAAATTGCTATGTCGCAAATTCGCATACGACGAATAGAAGCGGAGTTATTGTGATATATATCTGTGAGGCCATGAATCACCATTGACGGCCGGATTCCCTAGCACTCGAAACGATCGACGTTTGACGAAACCATGCAAGCTCGTCGCAGATCGGCACAAGGTGGGTCGATGTGACGTGTTTTAAGCTACAAATTGCTATGTCGCATATTCGCATACGACGAATAGAAGCGGAGTTATTGTTGTTTGTATCTGTGAGGCCATGAATCACCATTGACCGCCGGATTGCCTACCACTCAAACCGATCGATGTTTGACGAAACTATGCAAGTTCGTCGCAGATCGGCACAAGGTGGGTCGATGTGACGTGTTTTAAGCTACAAATTGCTATGTCGCAGATTTGCATTCGACGAATAGAAGCGGAGTTATAGTTGTTTATATCTGTCAGGCCATGAATCACCATTGATGGCCGGATTGCTTTCCACTCGAAACGATCGATGTTTGACAAAACTATGCAAGTTCGTCGCAGATCGGTGTAAGGTGGGTCGTTGGGCCGTGTTTTATGCTATAAATTGCTACGTCGCAGATTTGCATACGGCGATTAGAAGCGGAGTTATAGTTGTTTATATCTGTGAGGCCATGAATCACCATTGACGGCCGGATTCCCTACCACTCGAAACGATCGACGTTTGACAAAACTATACAAGTATGTCGCAGATCGGCGTGAGGTGGGTTGATGTTTCGTGTTTTAAGCTACAAATTGCTATGTCGCAGATTTGCATACGAGGTATAGAAGCGGAGTTATTGTTGTTTATATCTGTAAGGCCATGAATCACCATTGACGGCCGGATTGCTTTCCACTAGAAACAATCGATGTTTGACGAAACTATGCAAGTTCGTCGCAGATCGGTATAAGTTGGTTCATTGGGGCGTGTTTTAAGCTACAAATTGCTATTTTGCTGATTTGCATACGACGAATAGAAGCGGAGTTATTGTTGTTTATATCTGTGAGGCCATGAATCACCATTGACGGCCGGATTGCCTACCACTCGAAACGATCGATGTTTGACGAAACTATGCAAGTTCGTCGCAGACCGGCACAAGGTGGGTCGATGTGACGTGTTTTAAGCTACAAATTGCTATGTGGCAGATTTGCGTTCGACGAATAGAAGCGGAGTTATAGTTGTTTATATCTGTCAGGCCATGATACACCATTGACGGCCGGATTGCTTTCCATTCGAAACGATCGATGTTTGACAAAACTATGCAAGTTCGTCGCAGATCGGTGTAAGGTGGGTCGTTGGGCCGTGTTTTATGCTACAAATTGCTACGTCGCAGATTTGCATACGGCGATTAGAAGCGGAGTTATAGTTGTTTATATCTGTGAAGCCATGAATCACCATTGACGGCCGGATTGCCTACCACTTGAAACGATCGACGTTTGACGAAACTATGCAAGTTCTTCGCAGATCGGCACAAGGTGGGTCGATGTGACGTGTTTTAAGCTACAAATTGCTATGTCGCAGGTTTGCATTCGACGAATAGAAGCGGAGTTATAGTGGTTTATATCTGTCTGGCCATGAATCACCATTGACGGCCGGATTGCCTACCACTCGAAACGATCGATGTTTGACGAAACTATGCAAGTTCGTCGCAGACCGGAATAAGGTGGTTCGTTGGGGCGTGTTTTAAGCTACAAATTACTCCGTCGCAGATTCGCATACGACGAATAGAAGCGGAGTTATTGTTGTTTATATCTGTGAGGCCATGAATCGCCATTGACGGCCGGATTCCCTACCACTCGAAACGATCGACGTTTGACAAAACTATACAAGTATGTCGCAGATCGGCGTGAGGTGGGTCGATGTGCCGTGTTTTAAGCTACAAATTGCTATGTCGCAGATTCGCATACGACGAATAGGAGCTGAGTTATAGTTGTTTATATCTGTCAGGTCATGAATCACCATTGACGGCCGGATTGCTTTCCACTCGAAACGATCGATGTTTGACAAAACTATGCAAGTTCGTCGCAGATCGGTGTAAGGTGGTTCGTTTTCGGCGTGTTTTATGCTACAAATTGCTATGTCGCAGATTTGCATACGACGAATAGAAGCGGAGTTATTGTTGTTTATATCTGTGAGGCCATGAATCACCATTGACGGCCGGATTGCCTACCACTCGAAACGATCGATGTTTGACGAAACTATGCAAGTTCGTCGCAGATCGGCATGAGGTGGGTCGATGTGTCGTGTTTTAAGCTACAAATAGCTATGTCGCAGATTCGCATACGACGAATAGAAGTGGAGTTATTGTTGTTTATATCTGTGAGGCCATGAATCACCATTGACGGCCGGATTCCCTACCACTCGAAACGATCGATGTTTGACGAAACTATGCAAGTTCGTCGCAGATCGGCACACGGTGGGTCGATGTGACGTGTTTTAAGCTACAAATTGCTATGTCGCAGATTGGCATTCGACGAATAGAAACGGAGTTATAGTTGTTTATATCTGTCAGGCCATGAATCACCATTGACGGCCGGATTGCTTTCCACTCGAAACGATCGATGTTTGACAAAACTATGCAAGTTCGTCGCAGATCGGCATGAGGTGGGTCGATGTGTCGTGTTTTAAGCTACAAATTGCTATGTCGCAGATTCGCATACGACGAATAGAAGTGGAGTTATTGTTGTTTATATCTGTGAGGCCATGAATCACCATTGACGGCCGGATTCCCTACCACTCGAAACGATCGATGTTTGACGAAACTATGCAAGTTCGTCGCAGATCGGCACATGGTGGGTCGATGTGACGTGTTTTAAGCTACAAATTGCTATGTCGCAGATTTGCATTCGACGAATAGAAGCGGAGTTATTGTTGTTTATATCTGTGAGGCCATGATTCACAATTGACTACCGGATTGCCTACCACTCGAAACGATCGACGTTTGACGAAACTATACAAGTACGTCGCAGATCGGCATGAGGTGGGTCGATGTGTCGTGTTTTAAGCTACAAATTGCTATGTCGCAGATTCGCATACGACAAATAGAAGTGGAGTAATTGTTGTTTATATCTGTGAGGCCATGAATCACCATTGACGGCCGGATTCCCTACCACTCGAAACGATCGACGTTTGACAAAACTATACAAGTATGTCGCAGATCGGCGTGAGGTGGGTTGATGTGTCGTGTTTTAAGCTACAAATTGCTATGTCGCAGATTTGCATACGAGGTATAGAAGCGGAGTTATTGTTGTTTATATCTGTAAGGCCATGAATCACCATTGACGGCCGGATTGCTTTCCACTAGAAACAATCGATGTTTGACGAAACTATGCAAGTTCGTCGCAGATCGGTATAAGTTGGTTCATTGGGGCGTGTTTTAAGCTACAAATTGCTATTTTGCTGATTTGCATACGACGAATAGAAGCGGAGTTATTGTTGTTTATATCTGTGAGGCCATGAATCACCATTGACGGCCGGATTGCCTACCACTCGAAACGATCGATGTTTGACGAAACTATGCAAGTTCGTCGCAGACCGGCACAAGGTGGGTCGATGTGACGTGTTTTAAGCTACAAATTGCTATGTGGCAGATTTGCGTTCGACGAATAGAAGCGGAGTTATAGTTGTTTATATCTGTCAGGCCATGATACACCATTGACGGCCGGATTGCTTTCCACTCGAAACGATCGATGTTTGACAAAACTATGCAAGTTCGTCGCAGATCGGTATAAGGTGATTCGTTGGGGCGTGTTTTAAGCTACAAATTGCTATGTCGCAAATTCGCATACGACGAATAGAAGCGGAGTTATTGTGATATATATCTGTGAGGCCATGAATCACCATTGACGGCCGGATTCCCTAGCACTCGAAACGATCGACGTTTGACGAAACCATGCAAGCTCGTCGCAGATCGGCACAAGGTGGGTCGATGTGACGTGTTTTAAGCTACAAATTGCTATGTCGCATATTCGCATACGACGAATAGAAGCGGAGTTATTGTTGTTTGTATCTGTGAGGCCATGAATCACCATTGACCGCCGGATTGCCTACCACTCGAACCGATCGATGTTTGACGAAACTATGCAAGTTCGTCGCAGATCGGCACAAGGTGGGTCGATGTGACGTGTTTTAAGCTACAAATTGCTATGTCGCAGATTTGCATTCGACGAATAGAAGCGGAGTTATAGTTGTTTATATCTGTCAGGCCATGAATCACCATTGATGGCCGGATTGCTTTCCACTCGAAACGATCGATGTTTGACAAAACTATGCAAGTTCGTCGCAGATCGGTATAAGGTGATTCGTTGGGGCGTGTTTTAAGCTACAAATTGCTATGTCGCAAATTCGCATACGACGAATAGAAGCGGAGTTATTGTGATATATATCTGTGAGCCCATGAATCACCATTGACGGCCGGATTCCCTAGCACTCGAAACGATCGACGTTTGACGAAACCATGCAAGCTCGTCGCAGATCGGCACAAGGTGGGTCGATGTGACGTGTTTTAAGCTACAAATTGCTATGTCGCATATTCGCATACGACGAATAGAAGCGGAGTTATTGTTGTTTGTATCTGTGAGGCCATGAATCACCATTGACCGCCGGATTGCCTACCACTCGAACCGATCGATGTTTGACGAAACTATGCGAGTTCGTCGCAGATCGGCACAAGGTGGGTCGATGTGACGTGTTTTAAGCTACAAATTGCTATGTCGCAGATTTGCATTCGACGAATAGAAGCGGAGTTATAGTTGTTTATATCTGTCAGGCCATGAATCACCATTGATGGCCGGATTGCTTTCCACTCGAAACGATCGATGTTTGACAAAACTATGCAAGTTCGTCGCAGATCGGTGTAAGGTGGGTCGTTGGGCCGTGTTTTATGCTACAAATTGCTACGTCGCAGATTTGCATACGGCGATTAGAAGCGGAGTTATAGTTGTTTATATCTGTGAGGCCATGAATCACCATTGACGGCCGGATTGCCTACCACTTGAAACGATCGATGTTTGACGAAACTATGCAAGTTCGTCGCAGATCGGCACAAGGTGGGTCGATGTGACGTGTTTTAAGCTACAAATTGCTATGTGGCAGATTTGCGTTCGACGAATAGAAGCGGAGTTATAGTTGTTTATATCTGTCAGGCCATGATACACCATTGACGGCCGGATTGCTTTCCACTCGAAACGATCGATGTTTGACAAAACTATGCAAGTTCGTCGCAGATCGGTATAAGGTGATTCGTTGGGGCGTGTTTTAAGCTACAAATTGCTATGTCGCAAATTCGCATACGACGAATAGAAGCGGAGTTATTGTGATATATATCTGTGAGGCCATGAATCACCATTGACGGCCGGATTCCCTAGCACTCGAAACGATCGACGTTTGACGAAACCATGCAAGCTCGTCGCAGATCGGCACAAGGTGGGTCGATGTGACGTGTTTTAAGCTACAAATTGCTATGTCGCATATTCGCATACGACGAATAGAAGCGGAGTTATTGTTGTTTGTATCTGTGAGGCCATGAATCACCATTGACCGCCGGATTGCCTACCACTCGAACCGATCGATGTTTGACGAAACTATGCAAGTTCGTCGCAGATCGGCACAAGGTGGGTCGATGTGACGTGTTTTAAGCTACAAATTGCTATGTCGCAGATTTGCATTCGACGAATAGAAGCGGAGTTATAGTGGTTTATATCTGTCTGGCCATGAATCACCATTGACGGCCGGATTGCCTACCACTCGAAACGATCGATGCTTGACGAAACTATGCAAGTTCGTCGCAGACCGGAATAAGGTGGTTCGTTGGGGCGTGTTTTAAGCTACAAATTACTCCGTCGCAGGTTTGCATTCGACGAATAGAAGCGGAGTTATAGTGGTTTATATCTGTCTGGCCATGAATCACCATTGACGGCCGGATTGCCTACCACTCGAAACGATCGATGTTTGACGAAACTATGCAAGTTCGTCGCAGACCGGAATAAGGTGGTTCGTTGGGGCGTGTTTTAAGCTACAAATTACTCCGTCGCAGATTCGCATACGACGAATAGAAGCGGAGTTATAGTTGTTTATATCTGTGAGGCCATGAATCACCATTGACGGCCGGATTGCCTACCACTTGAAACGATCGATGTTTGACGAAACTATGCAAGTTCGTCGCAGATCGGCACAAGGTGGGTCGATGTGACGTGTTTTAAGCTACAAATTGCTATGTGGCAGATTTGCGTTCGACGAATAGAAGCGGAGTTATAGTTGTTTATATCTGTCAGGCCATGATACACCATTGACGGCCGGATTGCTTTCCACTCGAAACGATCGATGTTTGACAAAACTATGCAAGTTCGTCGCAGATCGGTATAAGGTGATTCGTTGGGGCGTGTTTTAAGCTACAAATTGCTATGTCGCAAATTCGCATACGACGAATAGAAGCGGAGTTATTGTGATATATATCTGTGAGGCCATGAATCACCATTGACGGCCGGATTCCCTAGCACTCGAACCGATCGACGTTTGACGAAACCATGCAAGCTCGTCGCAGATCGGCACAAGGTGGGTCGATGTGACGTGTTTTAAGCTACAAATTGCTATGTCGCATATTCGCATACGACGAATAGAAGCGGAGTTATTGTTGTTTGTATCTGTGAGGCCATGAATCACCATTGACCGCCGGATTGCCTACCACTCGAACCGATCGATGTTTGACGAAACTATGCAAGTTCGTCGCAGATCGGCACAAGGTGGGTCGATGTGACGTGTTTTAAGCTACAAATTGCTATGTCGCAGATTTGCATTCGACGAATAGAAGCGGAGTTATAGTGGTTTATATCTGTCTGGCCATGAATCACCATTGACGGCCGGATTGCCTACCACTCGAAACGATCGATGCTTGACGAAACTATGCAAGTTCGTCGCAGACCGGAATAAGGTGGTTCGTTGGGGCGTGTTTTAAGCTACAAATTACTCCGTCGCAGATTCGCATACGACGAATAGAAGCGGAGTTATTGTTGTTTATATCTGTGAGGCCATGAATCGCCATTGACGGCCGGATTCCCTACCACTCGAAACGATCGACGTTTGACAAAACTATACAAGTATGTCGCAGATCGGCGTGAGGTGGGTCGATGTGCCGTGTTTTAAGCTACAAATTGCTATGTCGCAGATTCGCATACGACGAATAGGAGCTGAGTTATAGTTGTTTATATCTGTCAGGTCATGAATCACCATTGACGGCCGGATTGCTTTCCACTCGAAACGATCGATGTTTGACAAAACTATGCAAGTTCGTCGCAGATCGGTGTAAGGTGGTTCGTTTTCGGCGTGTTTTATGCTACAAATTGCTATGTCGCAGATTTGCATACGACGAATAGAAGCGGAGTTATTGTTGTTTATATCTGTGAGGCCATGAATCACCATTGACGGCCGGATTGCCTACCACTCGAAACGATCGATGTTTGACGAAACTATGCAAGTTCGTCGCAGATCGGCATGAGGTGGGTCGATGTGTCGTGTTTTAAGCTACAAATAGCTATGTCGCAGATTCGCATACGACGAATAGAAGTGGAGTTATTGTTGTTTATATCTGTGAGGCCATGAATCACCATTGACGGCCGGATTCCCTACCACTCGAAACGATCGATGTTTGACGAAACTATGCAAGTTCGTCGCAGATCGGCACACGGTGGGTCGATGTGACGTGTTTTAAGCTACAAATTGCTATGTCGCAGATTGGCATTCGACGAATAGAAACGGAGTTATAGTTGTTTATATCTGTCAGGCCATGAATCACCATTGACGGCCGGATTGCTTTCCACTCGAAACGATCGATGTTTGACAAAACTATGCAAGTTCGTCGCAGATCGGCATGAGGTGGGTCGATGTGTCGTGTTTTAAGCTACAAATTGCTATGTCGCAGATTCGCATACGACGAATAGAAGTGGAGTTATTGTTGTTTATATCTGTGAGGCCATGAATCACCATTGACGGCCGGATTCCCTACCACTCGAAACGATCGATGTTTGACGAAACTATGCAAGTTCGTCGCAGATCGGCACAAGGTGGGTCGATGTGACGTGTTTTAAGCTACAAATTGCTATGTCGCAGATTTGCATTCGACGAATAGAAGCGGAGTTATTGTTGTTTATATCTGTGAGGCCATGATTCACAATTGACTTCCGGATTGCCTACCACTCGAAACGATCGACGTTTGACGAAACTATACAAGTACGTCGCAGATCGGCATGAGGTGGGTCGATGTGTCGTGTTTTAAGCTACAAATTGCTATGTCGCAGATTCGCATACGACAAATAGAAGTGGAGTAATTGTTGTTTATATCTGTGAGGCCATGAATCACCATTGACGGCCGGATTCCCTACCACTCGAAACGATCGACGTTTGACAAAACTATACAAGTATGTCGCAGATCGGCGTGAGGTGGGTTGATGTGTCGTGTTTTAAGCTACAAATTGCTATGTCGCAGATTTGCATACGAGGTATAGAAGCGGAGTTATTGTTGTTTATATCTGTAAGGCCATGAATCACCATTGACGGCCGGATTGCTTTCCACTAGAAACAATCGATGTTTGACGAAACTATGCAAGTTCGTCGCAGATCGGTATAAGTTGGTTCATTGGGGCGTGTTTTAAGCTACAAATTGCTATTTTGCTGATTTGCATACGACGAATAGAAGCGGAGTTATTGTTGTTTATATCTGTGAGGCCATGAATCACCATTGACGGCCGGATTGCCTTCCACTCGAAACGATCGATGTTTGACGAAACTATGCAAGTTCGTCGCAGACCGGCACAAGGTGGGTCGATGTGACGTGTTTTAAGCTACAAATTGCTATGTGGCAGATTTGCGTTCGACGAATAGAAGCGGAGTTATAGTTGTTTATATCTGTCAGGCCATGATACACCATTGACGGCCGGATTGCTTTCCACTCGAAACGATCGATGTTTGACAAAACTATGCAAGTTCGTCGCAGATCGGTATAAGGTGATTCGTTGGGGCGTGTTTTAAGCTACAAATTGCTATGTCGCAAATTCGCATACGACGAATAGAAGCGGAGTTATTGTGATATATATCTGTGAGGCCATGAATCACCATTGACGGCCGGATTCCCTAGCACTCGAAACGATCGACGTTTGACGAAACCATGCAAGCTCGTCGCAGATCGGCACAAGGTGGGTCGATGTGACGTGTTTTAAGCTACAAATTGCTATGTCGCATATTCGCATACGACGAATAGAAGCGGAGTTATTGTTGTTTGTATCTGTGAGGCCATGAATCACCATTGACCGCCGGATTGCCTACCACTCGCACCGATCGATGTTTGACGAAACTATGCAAGTTCGTCGCAGATCGGCACAAGGTGGGTCGATGTGACGTGTTTTAAGCTACAAATTGCTATGTCGCAGATTTGCATTCGACGAATAGAAGCGGAGTTATAGTTGTTTATATCTGTCAGGCCATGAATCACCATTGATGGCCGGATTGCTTTCCACTCGAAACGATCGATGTTTGACAAAACTATGCAAGTTCGTCGCAGATCGGTATAAGGTGATTCGTTGGGGCGTGTTTTAAGCTACAAATTGCTATGTCGCAAATTCGCATACGACGAATAGAAGCGGAGTTATTGTGATATATATCTGTGAGGCCATGAATCACCATTGACGGCCGGATTCCCTAGCACTCGAAACGATCGACGTTTGACGAAACCATGCAAGCTCGTCGCAGATCGGCACAAGGTGGGTCGATGTGACGTGTTTTAAGCTACAAATTGCTATGTCGCATATTCGCATACGACGAATAGAAGCGGAGTTATTGTTGTTTGTATCTGTGAGGCCATGAATCACCATTGACCGCCGGTTTGCCTACCACTCGAACCGATCGATGTTTGACGAAACTATGCAAGTTCGTCGCAGATCGGCACAAGGTGGGTCGATGTGACGTGTTTTAAGCTACAAATTGCTATGTCGCAGATTTGCATTCGACGAATAGAAGCGGAGTTATAGTTGTTTATATCTGTCAGGCCATGAATCACCATTGATGGCCGGATTGCTTTCCACTCGAAACGATCGATGTTTGACAAAACTATGCAAGTTCGTCGCAGATCGGTGTAAGGTGGGTCGTTGGGCCGTGTTTTATGCTACAAATTGCTACGTCGCAGATTTGCATACGGCGATTAGAAGCGGAGTTATAGTTGTTTATATCTGTGAGGCCATGAATCACCATTGACGGCCGGATTGCCTACCACTTGAAACGATCGATGTTTGACGAAACTATGCAAGTTCGTCGCAGATCGGCACAAGGTGGGTCGATGTGACGTGTTTTAAGCTACAAATTGCTATGTGGCAGATTTGCGTTCGACGAATAGAAGCGGAGTTATAGTTGTTTATATCTGTCAGGCCATGATACACCATTGACGGCCGGATTGCTTTCCACTCGAAACGATCGATGTTTGACAAAACTATGCAAGTTCGTCGCAGATCGGTATAAGGTGATTCGTTGGGGCGTGTTTTAAGCTACAAATTGCTATGTCGCAAATTCGCATACGACGAATAGAAGCGGAGGTATTGTGATATATATCTGTGAGGCCATGAATCACCATTGACGGCCGGATTCCCTAGCACTCGAAACGATCGACGTTTGACGAAACCATGCAAGCTCGTCGCAGATCGGCACAAGGTGGGTCGATGTGACGTGTTTTAAGCTACAAATTGCTATGTCGCATATTCGCATACGACGAATAGAAGC
This sequence comes from Anoplius nigerrimus, assembly GCA_914767735.1. NCBI lineage: Eukaryota > Metazoa > Arthropoda > Insecta > Hymenoptera > Pompilidae > Anoplius > Anoplius nigerrimus. The sequence continues at coordinate 2,152,711 of CAJZBX010000049.1, read as the reverse complement.
GGAGTTATTGTTGTTTGTATCTGTGAGGCCATGAATCACCATTGACCGCCGGATTGCCTACCACTCGAACCGATCGATGTTTGACGAAACTATGCAAGTTCGTCGCAGATCGGCACAAGGTGGGTCGATGTGACGTGTTTTAAGCTACAAATTGCTATGTCGCAGATTTGCATTCGACGAATAGAAGCGGAGTTATAGTGGTTTATATCTGTCTGGCCATGAATCACCATTGACGGCCGGATTGCCTACCACTCGAAACGATCGATGCTTGACGAAACTATGCAAGTTCGTCGCAGACCGGAATAAGGTGGTTCGTTGGGGCGTGTTTTAAGCTACAAATTACTCCGTCGCAGATTCGCATACGACGAATAGAAGCGGAGTTATTGTTGTTTATATCTGTGAGGCCATGAATCGCCATTGACGGCCGGATTCCCTACCACTCGAAACGATCGACGTTTGACAAAACTATACAAGTATGTCGCAGATCGGCGTGAGGTGGGTCGATGTGCCGTGTTTTAAGCTACAAATTGCTATGTCGCAGATTCGCATACGACGAATAGGAGCTGAGTTATAGTTGTTTATATCTGTCAGGTCATGAATCACCATTGACGGCCGGATTGCTTTCCACTCGAAACGATCGATGTTTGACAAAACTATGCAAGTTCGTCGCAGATCGGTGTAAGGTGGTTCGTTTTCGGCGTGTTTTATGCTACAAATTGCTATGTCGCAGATTTGCATACGACGAATAGAAGCGGAGTTATTGTTGTTTATATCTGTGAGGCCATGAATCACCATTGACGGCCGGATTGCCTACCACTCGAAACGATCGATGTTTGACGAAACTATGCAAGTTCGTCGCAGATCGGCATGAGGTGGGTCGATGTGTCGTGTTTTAAGCTACAAATAGCTATGTCGCAGATTCGCATACGACGAATAGAAGTGGAGTTATTGTTGTTTATATCTGTGAGGCCATGAATCACCATTGACGGCCGGATTCCCTACCACTCGAAACGATCGATGTTTGACGAAACTATGCAAGTTCGTCGCAGATCGGCACACGGTGGGTCGATGTGACGTGTTTTAAGCTACAAATTGCTATGTCGCAGATTGGCATTCGACGAATAGAAACGGAGTTATAGTTGTTTATATCTGTCAGGCCATGAATCACCATTGACGGCCGGATTGCTTTCCACTCGAAACGATCGATGTTTGACAAAACTATGCAAGTTCGTCGCAGATCGGCATGAGGTGGGTCGATGTGTCGTGTTTTAAGCTACAAATTGCTATGTCGCAGATTCGCATACGACGAATAGAAGTGGAGTTATAGTTATTTATATCTGTGAGGCCATGAATCACCATTGACGGCCGGATTCCCTACCACTCGAAACGATCGATGTTTGACGAAACTATGCAAGTTCGTCGCAGATCGGCACAAGGTGGGTCGATGTGACGTGTTTTAAGCTACAAATTGCTATGTCGCAGATTTGCATTCGACGAATAGAAGCGGAGTTATTGTTGTTTATATCTGTGAGGCCATGATTCACAATTGACTACCGGATTGCCTACCACTCGAAACGATCGACGTTTGACGAAACTATACAAGTACGTCGCAGATCGGCATGAGGTGGGTCGATGTGTCGTGTTTTAAGCTACAAATTGCTATGTCGCAGATTCGCATACGACAAATAGAAGTGGAGTAATTGTTGTTTATATCTGTGAGGCCATGAATCACCATTGACGGCCGGATTCCCTACCACTCGAAACGATCGACGTTTGACAAAACTATACAAGTATGTCGCAGATCGGCGTGAGGTGGGTTGATGTGTCGTGTTTTAAGCTACAAATTGCTATGTCGCAGATTTGCATACGAGGTATAGAAGCGGAGTTATTGTTGTTTATATCTGTAAGGCCATGAATCACCATTGACGGCCGGATTGCTTTCCACTAGAAACAATCGATGTTTGACGAAACTATGCAAGTTCGTCGCAGATCGGTATAAGTTGGTTCATTGGGGCGTGTTTTAAGCTACAAATTGCTATTTTGCTGATTTGCATACGACGAATAGAAGCGGAGTTATTGTTGTTTATATCTGTGAGGCCATGAATCACCATTGACGGCCGGATTGCCTACCACTCGAAACGATCGATGTTTGACGAAACTATGCAAGTTCGTCGCAGACCGGCACAAGGTGGGTCGATGTGACGTGTTTTAAGCTACAAATTGCTATGTGGCAGATTTGCGTTCGACGAATAGAAGCGGAGTTATAGTTGTTTATATCTGTCAGGCCATGATACACCATTGACGGCCGGATTGCTTTCCACTCGAAACGATCGATGTTTGACAAAACTATGCAAGTTCGTCGCAGATCGGTATAAGGTGATTCGTTGGGGCGTGTTTTAAGCTACAAATTGCTATGTCGCAAATTCGCATACGACGAATAGAAGCGGAGTTATTGTGATATATATCTGTGAGGCCATGAATCACCATTGACGGCCGGATTCCCTAGCACTCGAAACGATCGACGTTTGACGAAACCATGCAAGCTCGTCGCAGATCGGCACAAGGTGGGTCGATGTGACGTGTTTTAAGCTACAAATTGCTATGTCGCATATTCGCATACGACGAATAGAAGCGGAGTTATTGTTGTTTGTATCTGTGAGGCCATGAATCACCATTGACCGCCGGATTGCCTACCACTCGCACCGATCGATGTTTGACGAAACTATGCAAGTTCGTCGCAGATCGGCACAAGGTGGGTCGATGTGACGTGTTTTAAGCTACAAATTGCTATGTCGCAGATTTGCATTCGACGAATAGAAGCGGAGTTATAGTTGTTTATATCTGTCAGGCCATGAATCACCATTGATGGCCGGATTGCTTTCCACTCGAAACGATCGATGTTTGACAAAACTATGCAAGTTCGTCGCAGATCGGTATAAGGTGATTCGTTGGGGCGTGTTTTAAGCTACAAATTGCTATGTCGCAAATTCGCATACGACGAATAGAAGCGGAGTTATTGTGATATATATCTGTGAGGCCATGAATCACCATTGACGGCCGGATTCCCTAGCACTCGAAACGATCGACGTTTGACGAAACCATGCAAGCTCGTCGCAGATCGGCACAAGGTGGGTCGATGTGACGTGTTTTAAGCTACAAATTGCTATGTCGCATATTCGCATACGACGAATAGAAGCGGAGTTATTGTTGTTTATATCTGTGAGGCCATGAATCACCATTGACCGCCGGTTTGCCTACCACTCGAACCGATCGATGTTTGACGAAACTATGCAAGTTCGTCGCAGATCGGCACAAGGTGGGTCGATGTGACGTGTTTTAAGCTACAAATTGCTATGTCGCAGATTTGCATTCGACGAATAGAAGCGGAGTTATAGTTGTTTATATCTGTCAGGCCATGAATCACCATTGATGGCCGGATTGCTTTCCACTCGAAACGATCGATGTTTGACAAAACTATGCAAGTTCGTCGCAGATCGGTGTAAGGTGGGTCGTTGGGCCGTGTTTTATGCTACAAATTGCTACGTCGCAGATTTGCATACGGCGATTAGAAGCGGAGTTATAGTTGTTTATATCTGTGAGGCCATGAATCACCATTGACGGCCGGATTGCCTACCACTTGAAACGATCGATGTTTGACGAAACTATGCAAGTTCGTCGCAGATCGGCACAAGGTGGGTCGATGTGACGTGTTTTAAGCTACAAATTGCTATGTGGCAGATTTGCGTTCGACGAATAGAAGCGGAGTTATAGTTGTTTATATCTGTCAGGCCATGATACACCATTGACGGCCGGATTGCTTTCCACTCGAAACGATCGATGTTTGACAAAACTATGCAAGTTCGTCGCAGATCGGTATAAGGTGATTCGTTGGGGCGTGTTTTAAGCTACAAATTGCTATGTCGCAAATTCGCATACGACGAATAGAAGCGGAGGTATTGTGATATATATCTGTGAGGCCATGAATCACCATTGACGGCCGGATTCCCTAGCACTCGAAACGATCGACGTTTGACGAAACCATGCAAGCTCGTCGCAGATCGGCACAAGGTGGGTCGATGTGACGTGTTTTAAGCTACAAATTGCTATGTCGCATATTCGCATACGACGAATAGAAGCGGAGTTATTGTTGTTTGTATCTGTGAGGCCATGAATCACCATTGACCGCCGGATTGCCTACCACTCGAACCGATCGATGTTTGACGAAACTATGCAAGTTCGTCGCAGATCGGCACAAGGTGGGTCGATGTGACGTGTTTTAAGCTACAAATTGCTATGTCGCAGATTTGCATTCGACGAATAGAAGCGGAGTTATAGTGGTTTATATCTGTCTGGCCATGAATCACCATTGACGGCCGGATTGCCTACCACTCGAAACGATCGATGCTTGACGAAACTATGCAAGTTCGTCGCAGATCGGTATAAGGTGATTCGTTGGGGCGTGTTTTAAGCTACAAATTGCTATGTCGCAAATTCGCATACGACGAATAGAAGCGGAGTTATTGTGATATATATCTGTGAGGCCATGAATCACCATTGACGGCCGGATTCCCTAGCACTCGAAACGATCGACGTTTGACGAAACCATGCAAGCTCGTCGCAGATCGGCACAAGGTGGGTCGATGTGACGTGTTTTAAGCTACAAATTGCTATGTCGCATATTCGCATACGACGAATAGAAGCGGAGTTATTGTTGTTTGTATCTGTGAGGCCATGAATCACCATTGACCGCCGGATTGCCTACCACTCGAACCGATCGATGTTTGACGAAACTATGCAAGTTCGTCGCAGATCGGCACAAGGTGGGTCGATGTGACGTGTTTTAAGCTACAAATTGCTATGTCGCAGATTTGCATTCGACGAATAGAAGCGGAGTTATAGTGGTTTATATCTGTCTGGCCATGAATCACCATTGACGGCCGGATTGCCTACCACTCGAAACGATCGATGCTTGACGAAACTATGCAAGTTCGTCGCAGACCGGAATAAGTTGGTTCGTTGGGGCGTGTTTTAAGCTACAAATTACTCCGTCGCAGATTCGCATACGACGAATAGAAGCGGAGTTATTGTTGTTTATATCTGTGAGGCCATGAATCGCCATTGACGGCCGGATTCCCTACCACTCGAAACGATCGACGTTTGACAAAACTATACAAGTATGTCGCAGATCGGCGTGAGGTGGGTTGATGTGTCGTGTTTTCAGCTACAAATTGCTATGTCGCAGATTTGCATTCGACGAATAGAAGCGGAGTTATAGTTGTTTATATCTGTCAGGCCATGAATCACCATTGATGGCCGGATTGCTTTCCACTCGAAACGATCGATGTTTGACAAAACTATGCAAGTTCGTCGCAGATCGGTGTAAGGTGGGTCGTTGGGCCGTGTTTTATGCTACAAATTGCTACGTCGCAGATTTGCATACGGCGATTAGAAGCGGAGTTATAGTTGTTTATATCTGTGAGGCCATGAATCACCATTGACGGCCGGATTGCCTACCACTTGAAACGATCGACGTTTGACGAAACTATGCAAGTTCTTCGCCGATCGGCACAAGGTGGGTCGATGTGACGTGTTTTAAGCTACAAATTGCTATGTCGCAGATTTGCATTCGACGAATAGAAGCGGAGTTATAGTGGTTTATATCTGTGTTGCCATGAATCACCATTGACGGCCGGATTGCCTACCACTCGAAACGATCGATGTTTGACGAAACTATGCAAGTTCGTCGCAGACCGGAATAAGGTGGTTCGTTGGGGCGTGTTTTAAGCTACAAATTACTCCGTCGCAGATTCGCATACGACGAATAGAAGCGGAGTTATTGTTGTTTATATCTGTGAGGCCATGAATCGCCATTGACGGCCGGATTCCCTACCACTCGAAACGATCGACGTTTGACAAAACTATACAAGTATGTCGCAGATCGGCGTGAGGTGGGTTGATGTGTCGTGTTTTCAGCTACAAATTGCTATGTCGCAGATTTGCATACGAGGTATAGAAGCGGAGTTATTGTTGTTTATGTCTGTGAGACCATGAATCACCATTGACGGCCGGATTGCTTTCCACTAGAAACGATCGATGTTTGACGAAACTATGCAAGTTCGTCGCAGATCGGTATAAGTTGGTTCATTGGGGCGTGTTTTAAGCTACAAATTGCTAGGTCGCAGATTCGCATACGACGAATAGAAGCGGAGTTATAGTTGTTTATATCTGTGAGGCCATGAATTGCCATTGACTACCGGATTGCCTACCACTCGAAACGATCGACGTTTGACGAAACTATACAAGTACGTCGCAGATCGGCATGAGGTGGGTCGATGTGCCGTGTTTTAAGCTACAAACCGCTATGTCGGAAAATTTGCATTCGACGAATAGAAGCTGAGTTATAGTTGTTTATATCTGTGAGGCCATGAATCACCATTGACGGCCGGATTGCCTACCACTCGAAACGATCGATGTTTGACGAAACTATGCAAGTTCGTCGCAGATTGGCACAAGGTGGGTCGATGTGACGTGTGTTAAGCTACAAATTGCTATGTCGCAGATTTGCATTCGACGAATAGAAGCGGAGTTATAGTTGTTTATATCTGTCAGGCCACGAATCACCATTGTCGGCCGGATTGCTTTCCACTCGAAACGATCGATGTTTGACAGAACTATGCAAGTTCGTCGCAGATCGGCACAAGGTGGGTCGATGTGACGTGTTTTAAGCTACAAATTGCTATGTCGCAGATTTGCATTCGACGAATAGAAGCGGAGTTATAGTTGTTTATATCTGTCAGGCCATGATACACCATTGACGGCCGGATTGCTTTCCACTCGAAACGATCGATGTTGGCAAACTATGCAAGTTCGTCGCAGATTGGTATAAGGTGGTTCGTTGGGGCGTGTTTTAAGCAACAAATTGCTATGCCGCAGATTCGCATACGACGAATAGAAGCGGAGTTATTGTGGTTTATATCTGTGACGCCATGAATCACCATTGGCGGCCGGATTCCCAACCACTCGAAACGATCGACGTTTGACGAAACCATGCAAGCTCGTCGCAGATCGGCACAAGGTGGGTCGATGTGACGTGTTTTACGCTACAATTTGCTATGTCGCATATTCGCATACGACGAATAGAAGCGGAGTAATTGTTGTTTATATCTGTGAGGCCATGAATCACCATTGACGGCCGGATTCCCTACCACTCGAAACGATCGATGTTTGACGAAACTATGCAAGTTCGTCGCAGATCGGCACAAGGTGGGTCGATGTGACGTGTTTTAAGCTACAAATTGCTATGTCGCAGATTTGCATTCGACGAATAGAAGCAGAGTTATAGTTGTTTATATCTGTCAGGCCATGATACACCATTGACGGCCGGATTGCTTTCCACTCGAAACGATCGATGTTTGACAAAACTATGCATGTTCGTCGCAGATCGGTATAAGGTGATTCGTTGGGGCGTGTTTTAAGCTACAAATTGCTATGTCGCTGATTTGCATACGACGAATAGAAGCGGAGTTATTGTTGTTTATATCTGTGAGGCCATGAATCACCATTGACGGTCGGATTGCCTACCACTCGAAACGATCGATGTTTGACGAAACTATGCAAGTTCGTCGCAGATCGGTATAAGTTGATTCGTTGGGGCGTGTTTTAAGCTACAAATTGCTATGTCGCAAATTCGCATACGACGAATAGAAGCGGAGTTATTGTGATATATATCTGTGAGGCCATGAATCACCATTGACGGCCGGATTCCCTAGCACTCGAAACGATCGACGTTTGACGAAACCATGCAAGCTCGTCGCAGATCGGCACAAGGTGGGTCGATGTGACGTGTTTTAAGCTACAAATTGCTATGTCGCATATTCGCATACGACGAATAGAAGCGGAGTTATTGTTGTTTGTATCTGTGAGGCCATGAATCACCATTGACCGCCGGATTGCCTACCACTCGAACCGATCGAGGTTTGACGAAACTATGCAAGTTCGTCGCAGATCGGCACAAGGTGGGTCGATGTGACGTGTTTTAAGCTACAAATTGCTATGTCGCAGATTTGCATTCGACGAATAGAAGCGGAGTTATAGTTGTTTATATCTGTCAGGCCATGAATCACCATTGATGGCCGGATTGCTTTCCACTCGAAACGATCGATGTTTGACAAAACTATGCAAGTTCGTCGCAGATCGGTGTAAGGTGGGTCGTTGGGCCGTGTTTTATGCTACAAATTGCTACGTCGCAGATTTGCATACGGCGATTAGAAGCGGAGTTATAGTTGTTTATATCTGTCTGGCCATGAATCACCATTGACTGCCGGATTGCCTACCACTCGAAACGATCGATGTTTGACGAAACTATGCAAGTTCGTCGCAGATCGGTAACAGGTGGTTCGTTGGGTCGTGTTTTATGCTACAAATTGCTATGTCGCAGATTTGCATACGACGTATAGAAGCGGAGTTATTGTTGTTTATATCTGTGAGGTCATGAATCACCATTGACGGCCGGATTGCTTTCCACTCCAAACGATCGATGTTTGACGAAACTATGCAAGTTCGTCCCAGATCGACACAAGGTGGGCCGATGTGACGTGTTTTAAGCTACAAATTGCTATGTCGCATATTCGCATACGACGAATAGAAGCGGAGTTATTGATGTTTATATCTGTGAGGCCATGAATCACCATTGAAGGCCGGATTGCCTACCACTCGAAACGATCGATGTTTGACGAAACTATGCAAGTTCGTCGCAGATCCGCACAAGGTGGGTCGATGTGACGTGTTTTAAGCTACAAATTGCTATGTCGCAGATTTGCATTCGACGAATAGAAGCAGAGTTATAGTTGTTTATATCTGTCAGGCCATGATACACCATTGACGGCCGGATTGCTTTCCACTCGAAACGATCGATGTTTGACAAAACTATGCATGTTCGTCGCAGATCGGTATAAGGTGATTCGTTGGGGCGTGTTTTAAGCTACAAATTGCTATGTCGCTGATTTGCATACGACGAATAGAAGCGGAGTTATTGTTGTTTATATCTGTGAGGCCATGAATCACCATTGACGGTCGGATTGCCTACCACTCGAAACGATCGATGTTTGACGAAACTATGCAAGTTCGTCGCAGATCGGTATAAGTTGATTCGTTGGGGCGTGTTTTAAGCTACAAATTGCTATGTCGCAAATTCGCATACGACGAATAGAAGCGGAGTTATTGTGATATATATCTGTGAGGCCATGAATCACCATTGACGGCCGGATTCCCTAGCACTCGAAACGATCGACGTTTGACGAAACCATGCAAGCTCGTCGCAGATCGGCACAAGGTGGGTCGATGTGACGTGTTTTAAGCTACAAATTGCTATGTCGCATATTCGCATACGACGAATAGAAGCGGAGTTATTGTTGTTTGTATCTGTGAGGCCATGAATCACCATTGACCGCCGGATTGCCTACCACTCGAACCGATCGATGTTTGACGAAACTATGCAAGTTCGTCGCAGATCGGCACAAGGTGGGTCGATGTGACGTGTTTTAAGCTACAAATTGCTATGTCGCAGATTTGCATTCGACGAATAGAAGCGGAGTTATAGTGGTTTATATCTGTCTGGCCATGAATCACCATTGACGGCCGGATTGCCTACCACTCGAAACGATCGATGCTTGACGAAACTATGCAAGTTCGTCGCAGACCGGAATAAGGTGGTTCGTTGGGGCGTGTTTTAAGCTACAAATTACTCCGTCGCAGGTTTGCATTCGACGAATAGAAGCGGAGTTATAGTGGTTTATATCTGTCTGGCCATGAATCACCATTGACGGCCGGATTGCCTACCACTCGAAACGATCGATGTTTGACGAAACTATGCAAGTTCGTCGCAGACCGCAATAAGGTGGTTCGTTGGGGCGTGTTTTAAGCTACAAATTACTCCGTCGCAGATTCGCATACGACGAATAGAAGCGGAGTTATAGTTGTTTATATCTGTGAGGCCATGAATCACCATTGACGGCCGGATTGCCTACCACTTGAAACGATCGATGTTTGACGAAACTATGCAAGTTCGTCGCAGATCGGCACAAGGTGGGTCGATGTGACGTGTTTTAAGCTACAAATTGCTATGTGGCAGATTTGCGTTCGACGAATAGAAGCGGAGTTATAGTTGTTTATATCTGTCAGGCCATGATACACCATTGACGGCCGGATTGCTTTCCACTCGAAACGATCGATGTTTGACAAAACTATGCAAGTTCGTCGCAGATCGGTATAAGGTGTTTCGTTGGGGCGTGTTTTAAGCTACAAATTGCTATGTCGCAAATTCGCATACGACGAATAGAAGCGGAGTTATTGTGATATATATCTGTGAGGCCATGAATCACCATTGACGGCCGGATTCCCTAGCACTCGAAACGATCGACGTTTGACGAAACCATGCAAGCTCGTCGCAGATCGGCACAAGGTGGGTCGATGTGACGTGTTTTAAGCTACAAATTGCTATGTCGCATATTCGCATACGACGAATAGAAGCGGAGTTATTGTTGTTTGTATCTGTGAGGCCATGAATCACCATTGACCGCCGGATTGCCTACCACTCGAACCGATCGATGTTTGACGAAACTATGCAAGTTCGTCGCAGATCGGCACAAGGTGGGTCGATGTGACGTGTTTTAAGCTACAAATTGCTATGTCGCAGATTTGCATTCGACGAATAGAAGCGGAGTTATAGTGGTTTATATCTGTCTGGCCATGAATCACCATTGACGGCCGGATTGCCTACCACTCGAAACGATCGATGCTTGACGAAACTATGCAAGTTCGTCGCAGACCGGAATAAGTTAGTTCGTTGGGGCGTGTTTTAAGCTACAAATTACTCCGTCGCAGATTCGCATACGACGAATAGAAGCGGAGTTATTGTTGTTTATATCTGTGAGGCCATGAATCGCCATTGACGGCAGGATTCCCTACCACTCGAAACGATCGACGTTTGACAAAACTATACAAGTATGTCGCAGATCGGCGTGAGGTGGGTTGATGTGTCGTGTTTTCAGCTACAAATTGCTATGTCGCAGATTTGCATTCGACGAATAGAAGCGGAGTTATAGTTGTTTATATCTGTCAGGCCATGAATCACCATTGATGGCCGGATTGCTTTCCACTCGAAACGATCGATGTTTGACAAAACTATGCAAGTTCGTCGCAGATCGGTGTAAGGTGGGTCGTTGGGCCGTGTTTTATGCTACAAATTGCTACGTCGCAGATTTGCATACGGCGATTAGAAGCGGAGTTATAGTTGTTTATATCTGTGAGGCCATGAATCACCATTGACGGCCGGATTGCCTACCACTTGAAACGATCGACGTTTGACGAAACTATGCAAGTTCTTCGCAGATCGGCACAAGGTGGGTCGATGTGACGTGTTTTAAGCTACAAATTGCTATGTCGCAGATTTGCATTCGACGAATAGAAGCGGAGTTATAGTGGTTTATATCTGTGTTGCCATGAATCACCATTGACGGCCGGATTGCCTACCACTCGAAACGATCGATTTTTGACGAAACTATGCAAGTTCGTCGCAGACCGGAATAAGGTGGTTCGTTGGGGCGTGTTTTAAGCTACAAATTACTCCGTCGCAGATTCGCATACGACGAATAGAAGCGGAGTTATTGTTGTTTATATCAGTGAGGCCATGAATCGCCATTGACGGCCGGATTCCCTACCACTCGAAACGATCGACGTTTGACAAAACTATACAAGTATGTCGCAGATCGGCGTGAGGTGGGTTGATGTGTCGTGTTTTCAGCTACAAATTGCTATGTCGCAGATTTGCATACGAGGTATAGAAGCGGAGTTATTGTTGTTTATGTCTGTGAGACCATGAATCACCATTGACGGCCGGATTGCTTTCCACTAGAAACGATCGATGTTTGACGAAACTATGCAAGTTCGTCGCAGATCGGTATAAGTTGGTTCATTGGGGCGTGTTTTAAGCTACAAATTGCTAGGTCGCAGATTCGCATACGACGAATAGAAGCGGAGTTATAGTTGTTTATATCTGTGAGGCCATGAATTGCCATTGACTACCGGATTGCCTACCACTCGAAACGATCGACGTTTGACGAAACTATACAAGTACGTCGCAGATCGGCATGAGGTGGATCGATGTGCCGTGTTTTAAGCTACAAACCGCTATGTCGGAAAATTTGCATTCGACGAATAGAAGCTGAGTTATAGTTGTTTATATCTGTGAGGCCATGAATCACCATTGACGGCCGGATTGCCTACCACTCGAAACGATCGATGTTTGACGAAACTATGCAAGTTCGTCGCAGATTGGCACAAGGTGGGTCGATGTGACGTGTGTTAAGCTACAAATTGCTATGTCGCAGATTTGCATTCGACGATTAGAAGCGGAGTTATAGTTGTTTATATCTGTCAGGCCACGAATCACCATTGTCGGCCGGATTGCTTTCCACTCGAAACGATCGATGTTTGACAGAACTATGCAAGTTCGTCGCAGATCGGCACAAGGTGGGTCGATGTGACGTGTTTTAAGCTACAAATTGCTATGTTGCAGATTTGCATTCGACGAATAGAAGCGGAGTTATAGTTGTTTATATCTGTCAGGCCATGATACACCATTGACGGCCGGATTGCTTTCCACTCGAAACGATCGATGTTGGCAAACTATGCAAGTTCGTCGCAGATTGGTATAAGGTGGTTCGTTGGGGCGTGTTTTAAGCAACAAATTGCTATGCCGCAGATTCGCATACGACGAATAGAAGCGGAGTTATTGTGGTTTATATCTGTGACGCCATGAATCACCATTGGCGGCCGGATTCCCAACCACTCGAAACGATCGACGTTTGACGAAACCATGCAAGCTCGTCGCAGATCGGCACAAGGTGGGTCGATGTGACGTGTTTTACGCTACAATTTGCTATGTCGCATATTCGCATACGACGAATAGAAGCGGAGTAATTGTTGTTTATATCTGTGAGGCCATGAATCACCATTGACGGCCGGATTCCCTACCACTCGAAACGATCGATGTTTGACGAAACTATGCAAGTTCGTCGCAGATCGGCACAAGGTGGGTCGATGTGACGTGTTTTAAGCTACAAATTGCTATGTCGCAGATTTGCATTCGACGAATAGAAGCAGAGTTATAGTTGTTTATATCTGTCAGGCCATGATACACCATTGACGGCCGGATTGCTTTCCACTCGAAACGATCGATGTTTGACAAAACTATGCATGTTCGTCGCAGATCGGTATAAGGTGATTCGTTGGGGCGTGTTTTAAGCTACAAATTGCTATGTCGCTGATTTGCATACGACGAATAGAAGCGGAGTTATTGTTGTTTATATCTGTGAGGCCATGAATCACCATTGACGGTCGGATTGCCTACCACTCGAAACGATCGATGTTTGACGAAACTATGCAAGTTCGTCGCAGATCGGTATAAGTTGATTCGTTGGGGCGTGTTTTAAGCTACAAATTGCTATGTCGCAAATTCGCATACGACGAATAGAAGCGGAGTTATTGTGATATATATCTGTGAGGCCATGAATCACCATTGACGGCCGGATTCCCTAGCACTCGAAACGATCGACGTTTGACGAAACCATGCAAGCTCGTCGCAGATCGGCACAAGGTGGGTCGATGTGACGTGTTTTAAGCTACAAATTGCTATGTCGCATATTCGCATACGACGAATAGAAGCGGAGTTATTGTTGTTTGTATCTGTGAGGCCATGAATCACCATTGACCGCCGGATTGCCTACCACTCGAACCGATCGAGGTTTGACGAAACTATGCAAGTTCGTCGCAGATCGGCACAAGGTGGGTCGATGTGACGTGTTTTAAGCTACAAATTGCTATGTCGCAGATTTGCATTCGACGAATAGAAGCGGAGTTATAGTTGTTTATATCTGTCAGGCCATGAATCACCATTGATGGCCGGATTGCTTTCCACTCGAAACGATCGATGTTTGACAAAACTATGCAAGTTCGTCGCAGATCGGTGTAAGGTGGGTCGTTGGGCCGTGTTTTATGCTACAAATTGCTACGTCGCAGATTTGCATACGGCGATTAGAAGCGGAGTTATAGTTGTTTATATCTGTCTGGCCATGAATCACCATTGACTGCCGGATTGCCTACCACTCGAAACGATCGATGTTTGACGAAACTATGCAAGTTCGTCGCAGATCGGTAACAGGTGGTTCGTTGGGTCGTGTTTTATGCTACAAATTGCTATGTCGCAGATTTGCATACGACGTATAGAAGCGGAGTTATTGTTGTTTATATCTGTGAGGTCATGAATCACCATTGACGGCCGGATTGCTTTCCACTCCAAACGATCGATGTTTGACGAAACTATGCAAGTTCGTCCCAGATCGACACAAGGTGGGCCGATGTGACGTGTTTTAAGCTACAAATTGCTATGTCGCATATTCGCATACGACGAATAGAAGCGGAGTTATTGATGTTTATATCTGTGAGGCCATGAATCACCATTGAAGGCCGGATTGCCTACCACTCGAAACGATCGATGTTTGACGAAACTATGCAAGTTCGTCGCAGATCCGCACAAGGTGGGTCGATGTGACGTGTTTTAAGCTACAAATTGCTATGTCGCAGATTTGCATTCGACGAATAGAAGCAGAGTTATAGTTGTTTATATCTGTCAGGCCATGATACACCATTGACGGCCGGATTGCTTTCCACTCGAAACGATCGATGTTTGACAAAACTATGCATGTTCGTCGCAGATCGGTATAAGGTGATTCGTTGGGTCGTGTTTTAAGCTACAAATTGCTATGTCGCTGATTTGCATACGACGAATAGAAGCGGAGTTATTGTTGTTTATATCTGTGAGGCCATGAATCACCATTGACGGTCGGATTGCCTACCACTCGAAACGATCGATGTTTGACGAAACTATGCAAGTTCGTCGCAGATCGGTATAAGTTGATTCGTTGGGGCGTGTTTTAAGCTACAAATTGCTATGTCGCAAATTCGCATACGACGAATAGAAGCGGAGTTATTGTGATATATATCTGTGAGGCCATGAATCACCATTGACGGCCGGATTCCCTAGCACTCGAAACGATCGACGTTTGACGAAACCATGCAAGCTCGTCGCAGATCGGCACAAGGTGGGTCGATGTGACGTGTTTTAAGCTACAAATTGCTATGTCGCATATTCGCATACGACGAATAGAAGCGGAGTTATTGTTGTTTGTATCTGTGAGGCCATGAATCACCATTGACCGCCGGATTGCCTACCACTCGAACCGATCGATGTTTGACGAAACTATGCAAGTTCGTCGCAGATCGGCACAAGGTGGGTCGATGTGACGTGTTTTAAGCTACAAATTGCTATGTCGCAGATTTGCATTCGACGAATAGAAGCGGAGTTATAGTTGTTTATATCTGTCAGGCCATGAATCACCATTGATGGCCGGATTGCTTTCCACTCGAAACGATCGATGTTTGACAAAACTATGCAAGTTCGTCGCAGATCGGTGTAAGGTGGGTCGTTGGGCCGTGTTTTATGCTACAAATTGCTACGTCGCAGATTTGCATACGGCGATTAGAAGCGGAGTTATTGTTGTTTATATCTGTGAGGCCATGAATCACCATTGACTGCCGGATTGCCTACCACTCGAAACGATCGATGTTTGACGAAACTATGCAAGTTCGTCGCAGATCGGTAACAGGTGGTTCGTTGGGTCGTGTTTTATGCTACAAATTGCTATGTCGCAGATTTGCATACGACGTATAGAAGCGGAGTTATTGTTGTTTATATCTGTGGTCATGAATCACCATTGACGGCCGGATTGCTTTCCACTCCAAACGATCGATGTTTGACGAAACTATGCAAGTTCGTCCCAGATCGACACAAGGTGGGCCGATGTGACGTGTTTTAAGCTACAAATTGCTATGTCGCAGATTTGCATACGACGAGCAGAAGCGGAGTTATTGTTGTTTATATCTGTGAGGCCATGAATCACCATTGAGGGCCGGATTCCCTACCACTCGAAACGATCGACGTTTGACGAAACCATGCAAGTTCGTCGCAGATCGGTATAAGGTGGTTCGTTGGGGCGTGTTTTAAGCTAAAAATTGCTATGTTGTAGATTCGCATACGACGAATAGAAGCGGAGTTATTGTTGTTTATATCTGTGAGGCCATGAATCACCATTGGCGGCCGGATTCCCTACCACTCTCAACGATCGACGTTTGACGAAACCATGCAAGTTCGTCGCAGATCGGCAGAAGGTGAGTCGATGTGACGTGTTTTAAGCTACAAATTGCTATGTCGCAGATTTGCATTCGACGAATAGAAGCGGAGTTATAGTTGTTTATATCTGTCAGGCCATGAATCACCATTGTCGGCCGGATGGCTTTCCACTCGAAACGATCCATGTTTGACAAAACTATGCAAGTTCGTCGCAGATCGGTATAAGGTGGGTCGTTGGGCCGTGTTTTATGCTACAAATTGCTACGTCGCCGATTTGCATACGGCGAATAGAAGGGGAGTTATAGTTGTTTATATCTGTGAGGCCATGAATCACCATTGACGGCCGGATTGCTTTCCACTCGAAACGATCGATGTTTGACAAAACTATGCATGTTCGTTGCAGATCGGTATAAGGTGGGTGGTTGGACCGTGTTTTATGCTACAAATTGCTACGTCGCAGATTTGCATTCGACGAATAGAAGCGTAGTTATAGTTGTTTATATCTGTCAGGCCATGAATCACCATTGACCGCCGGATTGCTTTCCACTCGAAACGATCGATGTTTGACAAAACTATGCAAGTTCGTCGCAGATCGGTATAAGGTGGTTCGTTGGGGCGTGTTTTATGCTACAAATTGCTATGTCGCAGATCCGCATTCGACAAATAGAAGCGGAGTTATTGCTGTTTATATCTGTGAGGCCATGAATCACCATTCACGGCCGGATTGCCTACCACTCGAAACGATCGATGTTTGACAAAACTATGCTAGTTCATCGCAGATCGGTGTAAGGTGGGTCGTTGGGCCGTGTTTTATGCTACAAATTGCTACGTCGCAGATTTCCATACGGCGAATAGAAGCGGAGTTATAGTTGTTTATATCTGTGAGGCCATGAATCACCATTGACGGCCGGATTGCTTTCCACTCGAAACGATTGATGTTTGACAAAACTATGCAAGTTCGTCGCAGATCGGTATAAAGTGGGTGGTTGGGCCGTGTTTTATGCTACAAATTGCTACGTCGCAGATTTGCATACGGCGATTAGAAGCGGAGTTATAGTTGTATATATCTGTGAGGCCATGAATCACCATTGACGGCCGGATTGCCTACCACTCGAAACGATCGACGTTTGACGAAACTATGCAAGTTCGTCGCAGATCGGCACAAGGTGGTTCGATGTGACGTGTTTTAAGCTACAAATTGCTATGTCGCAGATTTGCATTCGACGAATAGAAGCGTAGTAATAGTTGTTTATATCTGTCAGGCCATGAATCACCATTGACCGCCGGATTGCTTTCCACTCGAAACGATCGATGTTTGACAAAACTATGCAAGTTCGTCGCAGATCGGTATAAGGTGGTTCGTTGGGGCGCGTTTTATGCTACAAATTGCTATGTCGCAGATTTGCATACGACTAATAGAAGCGGAGTTATTGTTGTTTATATCTGTGAGGCCATGAATCACCATTGACGGCCGGATTGCTTTTCACTCGAAACGATCGATGTTTGACAAAACTATGCAAGTTCGTCGCAGATCGGTGTAAGGTGGTTCGTTAGGGCGTGTTTTAAGCTACACATTGCTACGTTGCAGATTCGCATACGACGAATAGAAGCGGAGTTATTGTTGTTTATGTCTGTGAGGCCATGAATCACCATTGACGTCCGGATTCCCTACCACTCGAAACGATCGACGTTTGACGAAACCATGCAAGTTCGTCGCAGATCGGCACAAGGTGGGTCGATGTGACGTGTTTTAAGCTACAAATTGCTATGTCGCAGATTTGCATTCGACGAATAGAAGCGGAGTTATAGATGTTTATATCTGTCTGGCCATGAATCACCATTGATGGCAGGATTGCCTACCGCTCGAAACGATCGATGTTTGACGAAACTATGCAAGTTCATCGCAGATCGGTAAAAGGTGGGTCGGTGGGCCGTGTTTTATGCTACAAATTGCTATGTCGCAGATTTGCATTCGACGAATAGAAGCGGAGTTATAGTTGTTTATATCTGTGAGGCCATGAATCACCAATGACGGCCGGATTGCTTACCACTCGAAACGATCGATGTTTGACAAAACTATGCAAGTTCGTCGCAGATCGGTATAGGGTGGTTCGTTTGGCCGTGTTTTAAGCTACAAATTGCTATGTCGCAGATTCGCATACGACGAATAGAAGCTGAGTTATAGTTGTTGATATCTGTGAGGCCATGAATCACCATTGACGGCCGGATTCCCTACCACTCGAAACGATCGACGTTTGACGAAACCATGCAAGTTCGTCGCAGATCGGCACAAGGTGGGTCGATGTGACGTGTTTTAAGCTACAAATTGCTATGTCGCAGATTTGCATTCGACGAATAGAAGCGGAGTTATTGTTGTTTATATCTGTGAGGCCATGAATCACCATTGACGTCCGGATTCCCTACCACTCGAAACGATCGACGTTTGACGAAACCATGCAAGTTCGTCGCAGATCGGCACAAGGTGGGTCGATGTGACGTGTTTTAAGCTACAAATTGCTATGTCGCAGATTTGCATTCGACGAATAGAAGCGGAGTTATAGATGTTTATATCTGTCTGGCCATGAATCACCATTGATGGCAGGATTGCCTACCGCTCGAAACGATCGATGTTTGACGAAACTATGCAAGTTCATCGCAGATCGGCAAAAGGTGGGTCGATGTGACGTGTTTTAAGCTACAAATTGCTATGTCGGATATTGGCATACGACGGATAGAAGCCAAGTTTTAGGTGCTTATATCTGTGAGACCATGAATCACCATTGACGGCCGGATTGCTTACCACTCGAAACGATCGACGTTTGACGAAACTATGCAAGTTCGTCGCAGATCGGCATGAGATGGGTCGATGTGACGTGTTTTAAGCTACAAATTGCTATGTCGCATATCCGCATACGACGAATAGAAGCGGAGTTATTGTTGTTTATATCTGTGAGGCCATGAATCACCATTAACGGCCGGATTGCCTACCACTCGAAACGATCGACGTTTGACGAAACTATGCAAGTTCGTCGCAGATCGGTAAAAGGTGGGTCGGTGGGCCGTGTTTTATGCTACAAATTGCTATGTCGCAGATTTGCATTCGACGAATAGAAGCGGAGTTATAGTTGTTTATATCTGTGAGGCCATGAATCACCAATGACGGCCGGATTGCTTACCACTCGAAACGATCGATGTTTGACAAAACTATGCAAGTTCGTCGCAGATCGGTATAGGGTGGTTCGTTTGGGCGTGTTTTAAGCTACAAATTGCTATGTCGCAGATTCGCATACGACGAATAGAAGCTGAGTTATAGTTGTTGATATCTGTGAGGCCATGAATCACCATTGACGGCCGGATTCCCTACCACTCGAAACGATCGACATTTGACGAAACCATGCAAGTTCGTCGCAGATCGGCACAAGGTGGGTCGATGTGACGTGTTTTAAGCTACAAATTGCTATGTCGCAGATTCGCATACGATGAATAGGAGCGGAGTTATAGTTGTTTATATCTGTGAGGCCATGAATCACCATTGACTGCCGGATTGCTTTCCACTCGAAACAATCGATGTTTGACAAAACTATGCAAGTTCGTCGCAGATCGGTGTAAGGTGGTTCGTTGGGGCGTGTTTTAAGCTACAAATTGCTATGTCGCAGATTTGCATTCGACGAATAGAAGCGGAGTTATAGATGTTTATATCTGTCTGGCCATGAATCACCATTGATGGCAGGATTGCCTACCGCTCGAAACGATCGATGTTTGACGAAACTATGCAAGTTCATCGCAGATCGACACAAGGTGGGCCGATGTGACGTGTTTTAAGCTACAAATTGCTATGTCGCAGATTTGCATACGACGAGCAGAAGCGGAGTTATTGTTGTTTATATCTGTGAGGCCATGAATCACCATTGAGGGCCGGATTCCCTACCACTCGAAACGATCGACGTTTGACGAAACCATGCAAGTTCGTCGCAGATCGGTATAAGGTGGTTCGTTGGGGCGTGTTTTAAGCTAAAAATTGCTATGTTGTAGATTCGCATACGACGAATAGAAGCGGAGTTATTGTTGTTTATATCTGTGAGGCCATGAATCACCATTGGCGGCCGGATTCCCTACCACTCTCAACGATCGACGTTTGACGAAACCATGCAAGTTCGTCGCAGATCGGCAGAAGGTGAGTCGATGTGACGTGTTTTAAGCTACAAATTGCTATGTCGCATATTCGCATACGACGAATAGAAGCGGAGTTATTGATGTTTATATCTGTGAGGCCATGAATCACCATTGAAGGCCGGATTGCCTACCACTCGAAACGATCGATGTTTGACGAAACTATGCAAGTTCGTCGCAGATCGGTGTAAGGTGGGTCGTTGGGCCGTGTTTTATGCTACAAATTGCTACGTCGCAGATTTGCATACGGCGATTAGAAGCGGAGTTATAGTTGTTTATATCTGTCTGGCCATGAATCACCATTGACTGCCGGATTGCCTACCACTCGAAACGATCGATGTTTGACGAAACTATGCAAGTTCGTCGCAGATCGGTAACAGGTGGTTCGTTGGGTCGTGTTTTAAGCTACAAATTGCTATGTCGCAGATTTGCATTCGACGAATAGAAGCGGAGTTATAGATGTTTATATCTGTCTGGCCATGAATCACCATTGATGGCAGGATTGCCTACCGCTCGAAACGATCGATGTTTGACGAAACTATGCAAGTTCATCGCAGATCGACACAAGGTGGGTCGATGTGACGTGTTTTAAGCTACAAATTGCTATGTCGCAGATTTGCATTCGACGAATAGAAGCAGAGTTATAGTTGTTTATATCTGTCAGGCCATGATACACCATTGACGGCCGGATTGCTTTCCACTCGAAACGATCGATGTTTGACAAAACTATGCATGTTCGTCGCAGATCGGTATAAGGTGATTCGTTGGGGCGTGTTTTAAGCTACAAATTGCTATGTCGCTGATTTGCATACGACGAATAGAAGCGGAGTTATTGTTGTTTATATCTGTGAGGCCATGAATCACCATTGACGGTCGGATTGCCTACCACTCGAAACGATCGATGTTTGACGAAACTATGCAAGTTCGTCGCAGATCGGTATAAGTTGATTCGTTGGGGCGTGTTTTAAGCTACAAATTGCTATGTCGCTGATTTGCATACGACGAATAGAAGCGGAGTTATTGTTGTTTATATCTGTGAGGCCATGAATCACCATTGACGGTCGGATTGCCTACCACTCGAAACGATCGATGTTTGACGAAACTATGCAAGTTCGTCGCAGATCGGTATAAGTTGATTCGTTGGGGCGTGTTTTAAGCTACAAATTGCTATGTCGCAAATTCGCATACGACGAATAGAAGCGGAGTTATTGTGATATATATCTGTGAGGCCATGAATCACCATTGACGGCCGGATTCCCTAGCACTCGAAACGATCGACGTTTGACGAAACCATGCAAGCTCGTCGCAGATCGGCACAAGGTGGGTCGATGTGACGTGTTTTAAGCTACAAATTGCTATGTCGCATATTCGCATACGACGAATAGAAGCGGAGTTATTGTTGTTTGTATCTGTGAGGCCATGAATCACCATTGACCGCCGGATTGCCTACCACTCGAACCGATCGATGTTTGACGAAACTATGCAAGTTCGTCGCAGATCGGCACAAGGTGGGTCGATGTGACGTGTTTTAAGCTACAAATTGCTATGTCGCAGATTTGCATTCGACGAATAGAAGCGGAGTTATAGTTGTTTATATCTGTCAGGACATGAATTACCATTGATGGCCGGATTGCTTTCCACTCGAAACGATCGATGTTTGACAAAACTATGCAAGTTCGTCGCAGATCGGTGTAAGGTGGGTCGTTGGGCCGTGTTTTATGCTACAAATTGCTACGTCGCAGATTTGCATACGGCGATTAGAAGCGGAGTTATAGTTGTTTATATCTGTCTGGCCATGAATCACCATTGACTGCCGGATTGCCTACCACTCGAAACGATCGATGTTTGACGAAACTATGCAAGTTCGTCGCAGATCGGTAACAGGTGGTTCGTTGGGTCGTGTTTTATGCTACAAATTGCTATGTCGCAGATTTGCATACGACGTATAGAAGCGGAGTTATTGTTGTTTATATCTGTGAGGTCATGAATCACCATTGACGGCCGGATTGCTTTCCACTCCAAACGATCGATGTTTGACGAAACTATGCAAGTTCGTCCCAGATCGACACAAGGTGGGCCGATGTGACGTGTTTTAAGCTATAAATTGCTATGTCGCAGATTTGCATACGACGAGCAGAAGCGGAGTTATTGTTGTTTATATCTGTGAGGCCATGAATCACCATTGAGGGCCGGATTCCCTACCACTCGAAACGATCGACGTTTGACGAAACCATGCAAGTTCGTCGCAGATCGGTATAAGGTGGTTCGTTGGGGCGTGTTTTAAGCTAAAAATTGCTATGTTGTAGATTCGCATACGACGAATAGAAGCGGAGTTATTGTTGTTTATATCTGTGAGGCCATGAATCACCATTGGCGGCCTGATTCCCTACCACTCTCAACGATCGACGTTTGACGAAACCATGCAAGTTCGTCGCAGATCGGCAGAAGGTGAGTCGATGTGACGTGTTTTAAGCTACAAATTGCTATGTCGCATATTCGCATACGACGAATAGAAGCGGAGTTATTGATGTTTATATCTGTGAGGCCATGAATCACCATTGAAGGCCGGATTGCCTACCACTCGAAACGATCGATGTTTGACGAAACTATGCAAGTTCGTCGCAGATCCGCACAAGGTGGGTCGATGTGACGTGTTTTAATCTACAAATTGCTATGTCGCAGATTTGCATTCGACGAATAGAAGCGGAGTTATAGTTGTTTATATCTGTCAGGCCATGAATCACCATTGTCGGCCGGATGGCTTTCCACTCGAAACGATCCATGTTTGACAAAACTATGCAAGTTCGTCGCAGATCGGTATAAGGTGGGTCGTTGGGCCGTGTTTTATGCTACAAATTGCTACGTCGCCGATTTGCATACGGCGAATAGAAGGGGAGTTATAGTTGTTTATATCTGTGAGGCCATGAATCACCATTGACGGCCGGATTGCTTTCCACTCGAAACGATCGATGTTTGACAAAACTATGCATGTTCGTTGCAGATCGGTATAAGGTGGGTGGTTGGACCGTGTTTTATGCTACAAATTGCTACGTCGCAGATTTGCATTCGACGAATAGAAGCGTAGTTATAGTTGTTTATATCTGTCAGGCCATGAATCACCATTGACCGCCGGATTGCTTTCCACTCGAAACGATCGATGTTTGACAAAACTATGCAAGTTCGTCGCAGATCGGTATAAGGTGGTTCGTTGGGGCGTGTTTTATGCTACAAATTGCTATGTCGCAGATCCGCATTCGACAAATAGAAGCGGAGTTATTGCTGTTTATATCTGTGAGGCCATGAATCACCATTCACGGCCGGATTGCCTACCACTCGAAACGATCGATGTTTGACAAAACTATGCAAGTTCATCGCAGATCGGTGTAAGGTGGGTCGTTGGGCCGTGTTTTATGCTACAAATTGCTACGTCGCAGATTTCCATACGGCGAATAGAAGCGGAGTTATAGTTGTTTATATCTGTGAGGCCATGAATCACCATTGACGGCCGGATTGCTTTCCACTCGAAACGATCGATGTTTGACAAAACTATGCAAGTTCGTCGCAGATCGGTATAAAGTGGGTGGTTGGGCCGTGTTTTATGCTACAAATTGCTACGTCGCAGATTTGCATACGGCGATTAGAAGCGGAGTTATAGTTGTATATATCTGTGAGGCCATGAATCACCATTGACGGCCGGATTGCCTACCGCTCGAAACGATCGATGTTTGACGAAACTATGCAAGTTCATCGCAGATCGACACAAGGTGGGTCGATGTGACGTGTTTTAAGCTACAAATTGCTATGTCGCAGATTTGCATTCGACGAATAGAAGCAGAATTATAGTTGTTTATATCTGTCAGGCCATGATACACCATTGACGGCCGGATTGCTTTCCACTCGAAACGATCGATGTTTGACAAAACTATGCATGTTCGTCGCAGATCGGTATAAGGTGATTCGTTGGGGCGTGTTTTAAGCTACAAATTGCTATGTCGCTGATTTGCATACGACGAATAGAAGCGGAGTTATTGTTGTTTATATCTGTGAGGCCATGAATCACCATTGACGGTCGGATTGCCTACCACTCGAAACGATCGATGTTTGACGAAACTATGCAAGTTCGTCGCAGATCGGTATAAGTTGATTCGTTGGGGCGTGTTTTAAGCTACAAATTGCTATGTCGCTGATTTGCATACGACGAATAGAAGCGGAGTTATTGTTGTTTATATCTGTGAGGCCATGAATCACCATTGACGGCCGGATTGCCTACCACTCGAAACGATCGACTTTTGACGAAACTATGCAAGTTCGTCGCAGATCGGCACAAGGTGGTTCGATGTGACGTGTTTTAAGCTACAAATTGCTATGTCGCAGATTTGCATTCGACGAATAGAAGCGTAGTTATAGTTGTTTATATCTGTCAGGCCATGAATCACCATTGACCGCCGGATTGCTTTCCACTCGAAACGATCGATGTTTGACAAAACTATGCATGTTCGTCGCAGATCGGTATAAGGTGATTCGTTGGGGCGTGTTTTAAGCTACAAATTGCTATGTCGCTGATTTGCATACGACGAATAGAAGCGGAGTTATTGTTGTTTATATCTGTGAGGCCATGAATCACCATTGACGGTCGGATTGCCTACCACTCGAAACGATCGATGTTTGACGAAACTATGCAAGTTCGTCGCAGATCGGTATAAGTTGATTCGTTGGGGCGTGTTTTAAGCTACAAATTGCTATGTCGCAAATTCGCATGCGACGAATAGAAGCGGAGTTATTGTGATATATATCTGTGAGGCCATGAATCACCATTGACGGCCGGATTCCCTAGCACTCGAAACGATCGACGTTTGACGAAACCATGCAAGCTCGTCGCAGATCGGCACAAGGTGGGTCGATGTGACGTGTTTTAAGCTACAAATTGCTATGTCGCATATTCGCATACGACGAATAGAAGCGGAGTTATTGTTGTTTGTATCTGTGAGGCCATGAATCACCATTGACCGCCGGATTGCCTACCACTCGAACCGATCGAGGTTTGACGAAACTATGCAAGTTCGTCGCAGATCGGCACAAGGTGGGTCGATGTGACGTGTTTTAAGCTACAAATTGCTATGTCGCAGATCCGCATTCGACAAATAGAAGCGGAGTTATTGCTGTTTATATCTGTGAGGCCATGAATCACCATTCACGGCCGGATTGCCTACCACTCGAAACGATCGATGTTTGACAAAACTATGCAAGTTCATCGCAGATCGGTGTAAGGTGGGCCGTTGGGCCGTGTTTTATGCTACAAATTGCTACGTCGCAGATTTCCATACGGCGAATAGAAGCGGAGTTATAGTTGTTTATATCTGTGAGGCCATGAATCACCATTGACGGCCGGATTGCTTTCCACTCGAAACGATCGATGTTTGACAAAACTATGCAAGTTCGTCGCAGATCGGTATAAAGTGGGTGGTTGGGCCGTGTTTTATGCTACAAATTGCTACGTCGCAGATTTGCATACGGCGATTAGAAGCGGAGTTATAGTTGTATATATCTGTGAGGCCATGAATCACCATTGACGGCCGGATTGCCTACCACTCGAAACGATCGACTTTTGACGAAACTATGCAAGTTCGTCGCAGATCGGCACAAGGTGGTTCGATGTGACGTGTTTTAAGCTACAAATTGCTATGTCGCAGATTTGCATTCGACGAATAGAAGCGTAGTTATAGTTGTTTATATCTGTCAGGCCATGAATCACCATTGACCGCCGGATTGCTTTCCACTCGAAACGATCGATGTTTGACAAAACTATGCATGTTCGTCGCAGATCGGTATAAGGTGATTCGTTGGGGCGTGTTTTAAGCTACAAATTGCTATGTCGCTGATTTGCATACGACGAATAGAAGCGGAGTTATTGTTGTTTATATCTGTGAGGCCATGAATCACCATTGACGGTCGGATTGCCTACCACTCGAAACGATCGATGTTTGACGAAACTATGCAAGTTCGTCGCAGATCGGTATAAGTTGATTCGTTGGGGCGTGTTTTAAGCTACAAATTGCTATGTCGCAAATTCGCATACGACGAATAGAAGCGGAGTTATTGTGATACATATCTGTGAGGCCATGAATCACCATTGACGGCCGGATTCCCTAGCACTCGAAACGATCGACGTTTGACGAAACCATGCAAGCTCGTCGCAGATCGGCACAAGGTGGGTCGATGTGACGTGTTTTAAGCTACAAATTGCTATGTCGCATATTCGCATACGACGAATAGAAGCGGAGTTATTGTTGTTTGTATCTGTGAGGCCATGAATCACCATTGACCGCCGGATTGCCTACCACTCGAACCGATCGAGGTTTGACGAAACTATGCAAGTTCGTCGCAGATCGGCACAAGGTGGGTCGATGTGACGTGTTTTAAGCTACAAATTGCTATGTCGCAGATTTGCATTCGACGAATAGAAGCGGAGTTATAGTTGTTTATATCTGTCAGGCCATGAATCACCATTGATGGCCGGATTGCTTTCCACTCGAAACGATCGATGTTTGACAAAACTATGCAAGTTCGTCGCAGATCGGTGTAAGGTGGGTCGTTGGGCCGTGTTTTATGCTACAAATTGCTACGTCGCAGATTTGCATACGGCGATTAGAAGCGGAGTTATAGTTGTTTATATCTGTCTGGCCATGAATCACCATTGACTGCCGGATTGCCTACCACTCGAAACGATCGATGTTTGACGAAACTATGCAAGTTCGTCGCAGATCGGTAAAAGGTGGTTCGTTGGGTCGTGTTTTATGCTACAAATTGCTATGTCGCAGATTTGCATACGACGTATAGAAGCGGAGTTATTGTTGTTTATATCTGTGAGGTCATGAATCACCATTGACGGCCGGATTGCTTTCCACTCCAAACGATCGATGTTTGACGAAACTATGCAAGTTCGTCCCAGATCGACACAAGGTGGGCCGATGTGACGTGTTTTAAGCTACAAATTGCTATGTCGCAGATTTGCATACGACGAGCAGAAGCGGAGTTATTGTTGTTTATATCTGTGAGGCCATGAATCACCATTGAGGGCCGGATTCCCTACCACTCGAAACGATCGACGTTTGACGAAACCATGCAAGTTCGTCGCAGATCCGTATAAGGTGGTTCGTTGGGGCGTGTTTTAAGCTAAAAATTGCTATGTTGTAGATTCGCATACGACGAATAGAAGCGGAGTTATTGTTGTTTATATCTGTGAGGCCATGAATCACCATTGGCGGCCGGATTCCCTACCACTCTCAACGATCGACGTTTGACGAAACCATGCAAGTTCGTCGCAGATCGGCAGAAGGTGAGTCGATGTGACGTGTTTTAAGCTACAAATTGCTATGTCGCATATTCGCATACGACGAATAGAAGCGGAGTTATTGATGTTTATATCTGTGAGGCCATGAATCACCATTGAAGGCCGGATTGCCTACCACTCGAAACGATCGATGTTTGACGAAACTATGCAAGTTCGTCGCAGATCCGCACAAGGTGGGTCGATGTGACGTGTTTTAAGCTACAAATTGCTATGTCGCAGATTTGCATTCGACGAATAGAAGCAGAGTTATAGTTGTTTATATCTGTCAGGCCATGATACACCATTGACGGCCGGATTGCTTTCCACTCGAAACGATCGATGTTTGACAAAACTATGCATGTTCGTCGCAGATCGGTATAAGGTGATTCGTTGGGGCGTGTTTTAAGCTACAAATTGCTATGTCGCTGATTTGCATACGACGAATAGAAGCGGAGTTATTGTTGTTTATATCTGTGAGGCCATGAATCACCATTGACGGTCGGATTGCCTACCACTCGAAACGATCGATGTTTGACGAAACTATGCAAGTTCGTCGCAGAGCGGTATAAGTTGATTCGTTGGGGCGTGTTTTAAGCTACAAATTGCTATGTCGCAAATTCGCATACGACGAATAGAAGCGGAGTTATTGTGATATATATCTGTGAGGCCATGAATCACCATTGACGGCCGGATTCCCTACCACTCTCAACGATCGACGTTTGACGAAACCATGCAAGTTCGTCGCAGATCGGCAGAAGGTGAGTCGATGTGACGTGTTTTAAGCTACAAATTGCTATGTCGCATATTCGCATACGACGAATAGAAGCGGAGTTATTGATGTTTATATCTGTGAGGCCATGAATCACCATTGAAGGCCGGATTGCCTACCACTCGAAACGATCGATGTTTGACGAAACTATGCAAGTTCGTCGCAGATCCGCACAAGGTGGGTCGATGTGACGTGTTTTAATCTACAAATTGCTATGTCGCAGATTTGCATTCGACGAATAGAAGCGGAGTTATAGTTGTTTATATCTGTCAGGCCATGAATCACCATTGTCGGCCGGATGGCTTTCCACTCGAAACGATCCATGTTTGACACAACTATGCAAGTTCGTCGCAGATCGGTATAAGGTGGGTCGTTGGGCCGTGTTTTATGCTACAAATTGCTATGTCGCCGATTTGCATACGGCGAATAGAAGGGGAGTTATAGTTGTTTATATCTGTGAGGCCATGAATCACCATTGACGGCCGGATTGCTTTCCACTCGAAACGATCGATGTTTGACAAAACTATGCATGTTCGTTGCAGATCGGTATAAGGTGGGTGGTTGGACCGTGTTTTATGCTACAAATTGCTACGTCGCAGATTTGCATTCGACGAATAGAAGCGTAGTTATAGTTGTTTATATCTGTCAGGCCATGAATCACCATTGACCGCCGGATTGCTTTCCACTCGAAACGATCGATGTTTGACAAAACTATGCAAGTTCGTCGCAGATCGGTATAAGGTGGTTCGTTGGGGCGTGTTTTATGCTACAAATTGCTATGTCGCAGATCCGCATTGGACAAATAGAAGCGGAGTTATTGCTGTTTATAACTGTGAGGCCATGAATCACCATTCACGGCCGGATTGCTTTCCACTCGAAACGATCGATGTTTGACAAAACTATGCAAGTTCGTCGCAGATCGGTATAAAGTGGGTGGTTGGGCCGTGTTTTATGCTACAAATTGCTACGTCGCAGATTTGCATACGGCGATTAGAAGCGGAGTTATAGTTGTATATATCTGTGAGGCCATGAATCACCATTGACGGCCGGATTGCCTACCACTCGAAACGATCGACGTTTGACGAAACTATGCAAGTTCGTCGCAGATCGGCACAAGGTGGTTCGATGTGACGTGTTTTAAGCTACAAATTGCTATGTCGCAGATTTGCATTCGACGAATAGAAGCGTAGTTATAGTTGTTTATATCTGTCAGGCCATGAATCACCATTGACCGCCGGATTGCTTTCCACTCGAAACGATCGATGTTTGACAAAACTATGCAAGTTCGTCGCAGATCGGTATAAGGTGGTTCGTTGGGGCGTGTTTTATGCTACAAATTGCTATGTCGCAGATTTGCATACGACTAATAGAAGCGGAGTTATTGTTGTTTATATCTGTGAGGCCATGAATCACCATTGACGGCCGGATTGCTTTTCACTCGAAACGATCGATGTTTGACAAAACTATGCAGGTTCGTCGCAGATCGGTGTAAGGTGGTTCGTTAGGGCGTGTTTTAAGCTACACATTGCTACGTTGCAGATTCGCATACGACGAATAGAAGCGGAGTTATTGTTGTTTATGTCTGTGAGGCCATGAATCACCATTGACGTCCGGATTCCCTACCACTCGAAACGATCGACGTTTGACGAAACCATGCAAGTTCGTCGCAGATCGGCACAAGGTGGGTCGATGTGACGTGTTTTAAGCTACAAATTGCTATGTCGCAGATTTGCATTCGACGAATAGAAGCGGAGTTATTGTTGTTTATATCTGTGAGGCCATGAATCACCATTGACGTCCGGATTCCCTACCACTCGAAACGATCGACGTTTGACGAAACCATGCAAGTTCGTCGCAGATCGGCACAAGGTGGGTCGATGTGACGTGTTTTAAGCTACAAATTGCTATGTCGCAGATTTGCATTCGACGAATAGAAGCGGAGTTATAGATGTTTATATCTGTCTGGCCATGAATCACCATTGATGGCAGGATTGCCTACCGCTCGAAACGATCGATGTTTGACGAAACTATGCAAGTTCATCGCAGATCGGCAAAAGGTGGGTCGATGTGACGTGTTTTAAGCTACAAATTGCTATGTCGGATATTGGCATACGACGGATAGAAGCCAAGTTTTAGGTGCTTATATCTGTGAGACCATGAATCACCATTGACGGCCGGATTGCTTACCACTCGAATCGATCGACGTTTGACGAAACTATGCAAGTTCGTCGCATATCGGCATGAGATGGGTCGATGTGACGTGTTTTAAGCTACAAATTGCTATGTCGCATATCCGCATACGACGAATAGAAGCGGAGTTATTGTTGTTTATATCTGTGAGGCCATGAATCACCATTAACGGCCGGATTGCCTACCACTCGAAACGATCGACGTTTGACGAAACTATGCAAGTTCGTCGCAGATCGGTAAAAGGTGGGTCGGTGGGCCGTGTTTTATGCTACAAATTGCTATGTCGCAGATTTGCATTCGACGAATAGAAGCGGAGTTATAGTTGTTTATATCTGTGAGGCCATGAATCACCAATGACGGCCGGATTGCTTACCACTCGAAACGATCGATGTTTGACAAAACTATGCAAGTTCGTCGCAGATCGGTATAGGGTGGTTCGTTTGGGCGTGTTTTAAGCTACAAATTGCTATGTCGCAGATTCGCATACGACGAATAGAAGCTGAGTTATAGTTGTTGATATCTGTGAGGCCATGAATCACCATTGACGGCCGGATTCCCTACCACTCGAAACGATCGACATTTGACGAAACCATGCAAGTTCGTCGCAGATCGGCACAAGGTGGGTCGATGTGACGTGTTTTAAGCTACAAATTGCTATGTCGCAGATTCGCATACGATGAATAGGAGCGGAGTTATAGTTGTTTATATCTGTGAGGCCATGAATCACCATTGACTGCCGGATTGCTTTCCACTCGAAACAATCGATGTTTGACAAAACTATGCAAGTTCGTCGCAGATCGGTGTAAGGTGGTTCGTTGGGGCGTGTTTTAAGCTACAAATTGCTATGTCGCAGATTTGCATTCGACGAATAGAAGCGGAGTTATAGATGTTTATATCTGTCTGGCCATGAATCACCATTGATGGCAGGATTGCCTACCGCTCGAAACGATCGATGTTTGACGAAACTATGCAAGTTCATCGCAGATCGACACAAGGTGGGCCGATGTGACGTATTTTAAGCTACAAATTGCTATGTCGCAGATTTGCATACGACGAGCAGAAGCGGAGTTATTGGTGTTTATATCTGTGAGGCCATGAATCACCATTGAGGGCCGGATTCCCTACCACTCGAAACGATCGACGTTTGACGAAACCATGCAAGTTCGTCGCAGATCGGTATAAGGTGGTTCGTTGGGGCGTGTTTTAAGCTAAAAATTGCTATGTTGTAGATTCGCATACGACGAATAGAAGCGGAGTTATTGTTGTTTATATCTGTGAGGCCATGAATCACCATTGGCGGCCGGATTCCCTACCACTCTCAACGATCGACGTTTGACGAAACCATGCAAGTTCGTCGCAGATCGGCAGAAGGTGAGTCGATGTGACGTGTTTTAAGCTACAAATTGCTATGTCGCATATTCGCATACGACGAATAGAAGCGGAGTTATTGATGTTTATATCTGTGAGGCCATGAATCACCATTGAAGGCCGGATTGCCTACCACTCGAAACGATCGATGTTTGACGAAACTATGCAAGTTCGTCGCAGATCCGAACAAGGTGGGTCGATGTGACGTGTTTTAAGCTACAAATTGCTATGTCGCAGATTTGCATTCGACGAATAGAAGCAGAGTTATAGTTGTTTATATCTGTCAGGCCATGATACACCATTGACGGCCGGATTGCTTTCCACTCGAAACGATCGATGTTTGACAAAACTATGCATGTTCGTCGCAGATCGGTATAAGGTGATTCGTTGGGGCGTGTTTTAAGCTACAAATTGCTATGCCGCTGATTTGCATACGACGAATAGAAGCGGAGTTATTGTTGTTTATATCTGTGAGGCCATGAATCACCATTGACGGTCGGATTGCCTACCACTCGAAACGATCGATGTTTGACGAAACTATGCAAGTTCGTCGCAGATCGGTATAAGTTGATTCGTTGGGGCGTGTTTTAAGCTACAAATTGCTATGTCGCAAATTCGCATACGACGAATAGAAGCGGAGTTATTGTGATATATATCTGTGAGGCCATGAATCACCATTGACGGCCGGATTCCCTAGCACTCGAAACGATCGACGTTTGACGAAACCATGCAAGCTCGTCGCAGATCGGCACAAGGTGGGTCGATGTGACGTGTTTTAAGCTACAAATTGCTATGTCGCATATTCGCATACGACGAATAGAAGCGGAGTTATTGTTGTTTGTATCTGTGAGGCCATGAATCACCATTGACCGCCGGATTGCCTACCACTCGAACCGATCGATGTTTGACGAAACTATGCAAGTTCGTCGCAGATCGGCACAAGGTGGGTCGATGTGACGTGTTTTAAGCTACAAATTGCTATGTCGCAGATTTGCATTCGACGAATAGAAGCGGAGTTATAGTTGTTTATATCTGTCAGGCCATGAATCACCATTGATGGCCGGATTGCTTTCCACTCGAAACGATCGATGTTTGACAAAACTATGCAAGTTCGTCGCAGATCGGTGTAAGGTGGGTCGTTGGGCCGTGTTTTATGCTACAAATTGCTACGTCGCAGATTTGCATACGGCGATTAGAAGCGGAGTTATAGTTGTTTATATCTGTCTGGCCATGAATCACCATTGACTGCCGGATTGCCTACCACTCGAAACGATCGATGTTTGACGAAACTATGCAAGTTCGTCGCAGATCGGTAACAGGTGGTTCGTTGGGTCGTGTTTTATGCTACAAATTGCTATGTCGCAGATTTGCATACGACGTATAGAAGCGGAGTTATTGTTGTTTATATCTGTGAGGTCATGAATCACCATTGACGGCCGGATTGCTTTCCACTCCAAACGATCGATGTTTGACGAAACTATGCAAGTTCGTCCCAGATCGACACAAGGTGGGCCGATGTGACGTGTTTTAAGCTACAAATTGCTATGTCGCAGATTTGCATACGACGAGCAGAAGCGGAGTTATTGTTGTTTATATCTGTGAGGCCATGAATCACCATTGAGGGCCGGATTCCCTACCACTCGAAACGATCGACGTTTGACGAAACCATGCAAGTTCGTCGCAGATCGGTATAAGGTGGTTCGTTGGGGCGTGTTTTAAGCTAAAAATTGCTATGTTGTAGATTCGCATACGACGAATAGAAGCGGAGTTATTGTTGTTTATATCTGTGAGGCCATGAATCACCATTGGCGGCCGGATTCCCTACCACTCTCAACGATCGACGTTTGACGAAACCATGCAAGTTCGTCGCAGATCGGCAGAAGGTGAGTCGATGTGACGTGTTTTAAGCTACAAATTGCTATGTCGCATATTCGCATACGACGAATAGAAGCGGAGTTATTGATGTTTATATCTGTGAGGCCATGAATCACCATTGAAGGCCGGATTGCCTACCACTCGAAACGATCGATGTTTGACGAAACTATGCAAGTTCGTCGCAGATCCGCACAAGGTGGGTCGATGTGACGTGTTTTAATCTACAAATTGCTATGTCGCAGATTTGCATTCGACGAATAGAAGCGGAGTTATAGTTGTTTATATCTGTCAGGCCATGAATCACCATTGTCGGCCGGATGGCTTTCCACTCGAAACGATCCATGTTTGACAAAACTATGCAAGTTCGTCGCAGATCGGTAAAAGGTGGGTCGGTGGGCCGTGTTTTATGCTACAAATTGCTATGTCGCAGATTTGCATTCGACGAATAGAAGCGGAGTTATAGTTGTTTATATCTGTGAGGCCATGAATCACCAATGACGGCCGGATTGCTTACCACTCGAAACGATCGATGTTTGACAAAACTATGCAAGTTCGTCGCAGATCGGTATAGGGTGGTTCGTTTGGGCGTGTTTTAAGCTACAAATTGCTATGTCGCAGATTCGCATACGACGAATAGAAGCTGAGTTATAGTTGTTGATATCTGTGAGGCCATGAATCACCATTGACGGCCGGATTCCCTACCACTCGAAACGATCGACATTTGACGAAACCATGCAAGTTCGTCGCAGATCGGCACAAGGTGGGTCGATGTGACGTATTTTAAGCTACAAATTGCTATGTCGCAGATTCGCATACGATGAATAGGAGCGGAGTTATAGTTGTTTATATCTGTGAGGCCATGAATCACCATTGACTGCCGGATTGCTTTCCACTCGAAACAATCGATGTTTGACAAAACTATGCAAGTTCGTCGCAGATCGGTGTAAGGTGGTTCGTTGGGGCGTGTTTTAAGCTACAAATTGCTATGTCGCAGATTTGCATTCGACGAATAGAAGCGGAGTTATAGATGTTTATATCTGTCTGGCCATGAATCACCATTGATGGCAGGATTGCCTACCGCTCGAAACGATCGATGTTTGACGAAACTATGCAAGTTCATCGCAGATCGACACAAGGTGGGCCGATGTGACGTATTTTAAGCTACAAATTGCTATGTCGCAGATTTGCATACGACGAGCAGAAGCGGAGTTATTGTTGTTTATATCTGTGAGGCCATGAATCACCATTGAGGGCCGGATTCCCTACCACTCGAAACGATCGACGTTTGACGAAACCATGCAAGTTCGTCGCAGATCGGTATAAGGTGGTTCGTTGGGGCGTGTTTTAAGCTAAAAATTGCTATGTTGTAGATTCGCATACGACGAATAGAAGCGGAGTTATTGTTGTTTATATCTGTGAGGCCATGAATCACCATTGGCGGCCGGATTCCCTACCACTCTCAACGATCGACGTTTGACGAAACCATGCAAGTTCGTCGCAGATCGGCAGAAGGTGAGTCGATGTGACGTGTTTTAAGCTACAAATTGCTATGTCGCATATTCGCATACGACGAATAGAAGCGGAGTTATTGATGTTTATATCTGTGAGGCCATGAATCACCATTGAAGGCCGGATTGCCTACCACTCGAAACGATCGATGTTTGACGAAACTATGCAAGTTCGTCGCAGATCCGAACAAGGTGGGTCGATGTGACGTGTTTTAAGCTACAAATTGCTATGTCGCAGATTTGCATTCGACGAATAGAAGCAGAGTTATAGTTGTTTATATCTGTCAGGCCATGATACACCATTGACGGCCGGATTGCTTTCCACTCGAAACGATCGATGTTTGACAAAACTATGCATGTTCGTCGCAGATCGGTATAAGGTGATTCGTTGGGGCGTGTTTTAAGCTACAAATTGCTATGCCGCTGATTTGCATACGACGAATAGAAGCGGAGTTATTGTTGTTTATATCTGTGAGGCCATGAATCACCATTGACGGTCGGATTGCCTACCACTCGAAACGATCGATGTTTGACGAAACTATGCAAGTTCGTCGCAGATCGGTATAAGTTGATTCGTTGGGGCGTGTTTTAAGCTACAAATTGCTATGTCGCAAATTCGCATACGACGAATAGAAGCGGAGTTATTGTGATATATATCTGTGAGGCCATGAATCACCATTGACGGCCGGATTCCCTAGCACTCGAAACGATCGACGTTTGACGAAACCATGCAAGCTCGTCGCAGATCGGCACAAGGTGGGTCGATGTGACGTGTTTTAAGCTACAAATTGCTATGTCGCATATTCGCATACGACGAATAGAAGCGGAGTTATTGTTGTTTGTATCTGTGAGGCCATGAATCACCATTGACCGCCGGATTGCCTACCACTCGAACCGATCGATGTTTGACGAAACTATGCAAGTTCGTCGCAGATCGGCACAAGGTGGGTCGATGTGACGTGTTTTAAGCTACAAATTGCTATGTCGCAGATTTGCATTCGACGAATAGAAGCGGAGTTATAGTTGTTTATATCTGTCAGGCCATGAATCACCATTGATGGCCGGATTGCTTTCCACTCGAAACGATCGATGTTTGACAAAACTATGCAAGTTCGTCGCAGATCGGTGTAAGGTGGGTCGTTGGGCCGTGTTTTATGCTACAAATTGCTACGTCGCAGATTTGCATACGGCGATTAGAAGCGGAGTTATAGTTGTTTATATCTGTCTGGCCATGAATCACCATTGACTGCCGGATTGCCTACCACTCGAAACGATCGATGTTTGACGAAACTATGCAAGTTCGTCGCAGATCGGTAACAGGTGGTTCGTTGGGTCGTGTTTTATGCTACAAATTGCTATGTCGCAGATTTGCATACGACGTATAGAAGCGGAGTTATTGTTGTTTATATCTGTGAGGTCATGAATCACCATTGACGGCCGGATTGCTTTCCACTCCAAACGATCGATGTTTGACGAAACTATGCAAGTTCGTCCCAGATCGACACAAGGTGGGCCGATGTGACGTGTTTTAAGCTACAAATTGCTATGTCGCAGATTTGCATACGACGAGCAGAAGCGGAGTTATTGTTGTTTATATCTGTGAGGCCATGAATCACCATTGAGGGCCGGAT
This sequence comes from Anoplius nigerrimus, assembly GCA_914767735.1. NCBI lineage: Eukaryota > Metazoa > Arthropoda > Insecta > Hymenoptera > Pompilidae > Anoplius > Anoplius nigerrimus. The sequence continues at coordinate 2,115,624 of CAJZBX010000049.1, read as the reverse complement.
TCCCTACCACTCGAAACGATCGACGTTTGACGAAACCATGCAAGTTCGTCGCAGATCGGTATAAGGTGGTTCGTTGGGGCGTGTTTTAAGCTAAAAATTGCTATGTTGTAGATTCGCATACGACGAATAGAAGCGGAGTTATTGTTGTTTATATCTGTGAGGCCATGAATCACCATTGGCGGCCGGATTCCCTACCACTCTCAACGATCGACGTTTGACGAAACCATGCAAGTTCGTCGCAGATCGGCAGAAGGTGAGTCGATGTGACGTGTTTTAAGCTACAAATTGCTATGTCGCATATTCGCATACGACGAATAGAAGCGGAGTTATTGATGTTTATATCTGTGAGGCCATGAATCACCATTGAAGGCCGGATTGCCTACCACTCGAAACGATCGATGTTTGACGAAACTATGCAAGTTCGTCGCAGATCCGCACAAGGTGGGTCGATGTGACGTGTTTTAATCTACAAATTGCTATGTCGCAGATTTGCATTCGACGAATAGAAGCGGAGTTATAGTTGTTTATATCTGTCAGGCCATGAATCACCATTGTCGGCCGGATGGCTTTCCACTCGAAACGATCCATGTTTGACAAAACTATGCAAGTTCGTCGCAGATCGGTATAAGGTGGGTCGTTGGGCCGTGTTTTATGCTACAAATTGCTACGTCGCCGATTTGCATACGGCGAATAGAAGGGGAGTTATAGTTGTTTATATCTGTGAGGCCATGAATCACCATTGACGGCCGGATTGCTTTCCACTCGAAACGATCGATGTTTGACAAAACTATGCATGTTCGTTGCAGATCGGTATAAGGTGGGTGGTTGGACCGTGTTTTATGCTACAAATTGCTACGTCGCAGATTTGCATTCGACGAATAGAAGCGTAGTTATAGTTGTTTATATCTGTCAGGCCATGAATCACCATTGACCGCCGGATTGCTTTCCACTCGAAACGATCGATGTTTGACAAAACTATGCAAGTTCGTCGCAGATCGGTATAAGGTGGTTCGTTGGGGCGTGTTTTATGCTACAAATTGCTATGTCGCAGATCCGCATTCGACAAATAGAAGCGGAGTTATTGCTGTTTATATCTGTGAGGCCATGAATCACCATTCACGGCCGGATTGCCTACCACTCGAAACGATCGATGTTTGACAAAACTATGCAAGTTCATCGCAGATCGGTGTAAGGTGGGTCGTTGGGCCGTGTTTTATGCTACAAATTGCTATGTCGCATATTCGCATACGACGAATAGAAGCGGAGTTATTGTTGTTTGTATCTGTGAGGCCATGAATCACCATTGACCGCCGGATTGCCTACCACTCGAACCGATCGATGTTTGACGAAACTATGCAAGTTCGTCGCAGATCGGCACAAGGTGGGTCGATGTGACGTGTTTTAGGCTACAAATTGCTATGTCGCAGATTTGCATTCGACGAATAGAAGCGGAGTTATAGTTGTTTATATCTGTCAGGCCATGAATCACCATTGATGGCCGGATTGCTTTCCACTCGAAACGATCGATGTTTGACAAAACTATGCAAGTTCGTCGCAGATCGGTGTAAGGTGGGTCGTTGGGCCGTGTTTTATGCTACAAATTGCTACGTCGCAGATTTGCATACGGCGATTAGAAGCGGAGTTATAGTTGTTTATATCTGTGAGGCCATGAATCACCATTGACGGCCGGATTGCCTACCACTTGAAACGATCGATGTTTGACGAAACTATGCAAGTTCGTCGCAGATCGGCACAAGGTGGGTCGATGTGACGTGTTTTAAGCTACAAATAGCTATGTCGCAGATTCGCATACGACGAATAGAAGTGGAGTTATTGTTGTTTATATCTGTGAGGCCATGAATCACCATTGACGGCCGGATTCCCTACCACTCGAAACGATCGATGTTTGACGAAACTATGCAAGTTCGTCGCAGATCGGCACACGGTGGGTCGATGTGACGTGTTTTAAGCTACAAATTGCTATGTCGCAGATTGGCATTCGACGAATAGAAACGGAGTTATAGTTGTTTATATCTGTGAGGCCATGAATCACCATTGACGGCCGGATTCCCTACCACTCGAAACGATCGACGTTTGACAAAACTATACAAGTATGTCGCAGATCGGCGTGAGGTGGGTTGATGTGTCGTGTTTTAAGCTACAAATTGCTATGTCGCAGATTTGCATACGAGGTATAGACGCGGAGTTATTGTTGTTTATATCTGTAAGGCCATGAATCACCATCGACGGCCGGATTGCTTTCCACTAGAAACAATCGATGTTTGACGAAACTATGCAAGTTCGTCGCAGATCGGTATAAGTTGGTTCATTGGGGCGTGTTTTAAGCTACAAATTGCTATTTTGCTGATTTGCATACGACGAATAGAAGCGGAGTTATTGTTGTTTATATCTGTGAGGCCATGAATCACCATTGACGGCCGGATTGCCTACCACTCGAAACGATCGATGTTTGACGAAACTATGCAAGTTCGTCGCAGACCGGCACAAGGTGGGTCGATGTGACGTGTTTTAAGCTACAAATTGCTATGTGGCAGATTTGCGTTCGACGAATAGAAGCGGAGTTATAGTTGTTTATATCTGTCAGGCCATGATACACCATTGACGGCCGGATTGCTTTCCACTCGAAACGATCGATGTTTGACAAAACTATGCAAGTTCGTCGCAGATCGGTATAAGGTGATTCGTTGGGGCGTGTTTTAAGCTACAAATTGCTATGTCGCAAATTCGCATACGACGAATAGAAGCGGAGTTATTGTGATATATATCTGTGAGGCCATGAATCACCATTGACGGCCGGATTCCCTAGCACTCGAAACGATCGACGTTTGACGAAACCATGCAAGCTCGTCGCAGATCGGCACAAGGTGGGTCGATGTGACGTGTTTTAAGCTACAAATTGCTATGTCGCATATTCGCATACGACGAATAGAAGCGGAGTTATTGTTGTTTATATCTGTGAGGCCATGAATCGCCATTGACGGCCGGATTCCCTACCACTCGAAACGATCGACGTTTGACAAAACTATACAAGTATGTCGCAGATCGGCGTGAGGTGGGTCGATGTGCCGTGTTTTAAGCTACAAATTGCTATGTCGCAGATTCGCATACGACGAATAGGAGCTGAGTTATAGTTGTTTATATCTGTCAGGTCATGAATCACCATTGACGGCCGGATTGCTTTCCACTCGAAACGATCGATGTTTGACAAAACTATGCAAGTTCGTCGCAGATCGGTGTAAGGTGGTTCGTTTTCGGCGTGTTTTATGCTACAAATTGCTATGTCGCAGATTTGCATACGACGAATAGAAGCGGAGTTATTGTTGTTTATATCTGTGAGGCCATGAATCACCATTGACGGCCGGATTGCCTACCACTCGAAACGATCGATGTTTGACGAAACTATGCAAGTTCGTCGCAGATCGGCACACGGTGGGTCGATGTGACGTGTTTTAAGCTACAAATTGCTATGTCGCAGATTGGCATTCGACGAATAGAAACGGAGTTATAGTTGTTTATATCTGTCAGGCCATGAATCACCATTGACGGCCGGATTGCTTTCCACTCGAAACGATCGATGTTTGACAAAACTATGCAAGTTCGTCGCAGATCGGCATGAGGTGGGTCGATGTGTCGTGTTTTAAGCTACAAATTGCTATGTCGCAGATTCGCATACGACGAATAGAAGTGGAGTTATTGTTGTTTATATCTGTGAGGCCATGAATCACCATTGACGGCCGGATTCCCTACCACTCGAAACGATCGATGTTTGACGAAACTATGCAAGTTCGTCGCAGATCGGCACAAGGTGGGTCGATGTGACGTGTTTTAAGCTACAAATTGCTATGTCGCAGATTTGCATTCGACGAATAGAAGCGGAGTTATTGTTGTTTATATCTGTGAGGCCATGATTCACAATTGACTACCGGATTGCCTACCACTCGAAACGATCGACGTTTGACGAAACTATACAAGTACGTCGCAGATCGGCATGAGGTGGGTCGATGTGTCGTGTTTTAAGCTACAAATTGCTATGTCGCAGATTCGCATACGACAAATAGAAGTGGAGTAATTGTTGTTTATATCTGTGAGGCCATGAATCACCATTGACGGCCGGATTCCCTACCACTCGAAACGATCGACGTTTGACAAAACTATACAAGTATGTCGCAGATCGGCGTGAGGTGGGTTGATGTGTCGTGTTTTAAGCTACAAATTGCTATGTCGCAGATTTGCATACGAGGTATAGAAGCGGAGTTATTGTTGTTTATATCTGTAAGGCCATGAATCACCATTGACGGCCGGATTGCTTTCCACTAGAAACAATCGATGTTTGACGAAACCATGCAAGCTCGTCGCAGATCGGCACAAGGTGGGTCGATGTGACGTGTTTTAAGCTACAAATTGCTATGTCGCATATTCGCATACGACGAATAGAAGCGGAGTTATTGTTGTTTATATCTGTGAGGCCATGAATCACCATTGACGGCCGGATTGCCTACCACTCGAAACGATCGATGTTTGACGAAACTATGCAAGTTCGTCGCAGACCGGCACAAGGTGGGTCGATGTGACGTGTTTTAAGCTACAAATTGCTATGTGGCAGATTTGCGTTCGACGAATAGAAGCGGAGTTATAGTTGTTTATATCTGTCAGGCCATGATACACCATTGACGGCCGGATTGCTTTCCACTCGAAACGATCGATGTTTGACAAAACTATGCAAGTTCGTCGCAGATCGGTATAAGGTGATTCGTTGGGGCGTGTTTTAAGCTACAAATTGCTATGTCGCAAATTCGCATACGACGAATAGAAGCGGAGTTATTGTGATATATATCTGTGAGGCCATGAATCACCATTGACGGCCGGATTCCCTAGCACTCGAAACGATCGACGTTTGACGAAACCATGCAAGCTCGTCGCAGATCGGCACAAGGTGGGTCGATGTGACGTGTTTTAAGCTACAAATTGCTATGTCGCATATTCGCATACGACGAATAGAAGCGGAGTTATTGTTGTTTGTATCTGTGAGGCCATGAATCACCATTGACCGCCGGATTGCCTACCACTCGAACCGATCGATGTTTGACGAAACTATGCAAGTTCGTCGCAGATCGGCACAAGGTGGGTCGATGTGACGTGTTTTAAGCTACAAATTGCTATGTCGCAGATTTGCATTCGACGAATAGAAGCGGAGTTATAGTTGTTTATATCTGTCAGGCCATGAATCACCATTGATGGCCGGATTGCTTTCCACTCGAAACGATCGATGTTTGACAAAACTATGCAAGTTCGTCGCAGATCGGTATAAGGTGATTCGTTGGGGCGTGTTTTAAGCTACAAATTGCTATGTCGCAAATTCGCATACGACGAATAGAAGCGGAGTTATTGTGATATATATCTGTGAGGCCATGAATCACCATTGACGGCCGGATTCCCTAGCACTCGAAACGATCGACGTTTGACGAAACCATGCAAGCTCGTCGCAGATCGGCACAAGGTGGGTCGATGTGACGTGTTTTAAGCTACAAATTGCTATGTCGCATATTCGCATACGACGAATAGAAGCGGAGTTATTGTTGTTTGTATCTGTGAGGCCATGAATCACCATTGACCGCCGGATTGCCTACCACTCGAACCGATCGATGTTTGACGAAACTATGCAAGTTCGTCGCAGATCGGCACAAGGTGGGTCGATGTGACGTGTTTTAAGCTACAAATTGCTATATCGCAGATTTGCATTCGACGAATAGAAGCGGAGTTATAGTTGTTTATATCTGTCAGGCCATGAATCACCATTGATGGCCGGATTGCTTTCCACTCGAAACGATCGATGTTTGACAAAACTATGCAAGTTCGTCGCAGATCGGTGTAAGGTGGGTCGTTGGGCCGTGTTTTATGCTACAAATTGCTACGTCGCAGATTTGCATACGGCGATTAGAAGCGGAGTTATAGTTGTTTATATCTGTGAGGCCATGAATCACCATTGACGGCCGGATTGCCTACCACTTGAAACGATCGATGTTTGACGAAACTATGCAAGTTCGTCGCAGATCGGCACAAGGTGGGTCGATGTGACGTGTTTTAAGCTACAAATTGCTATGTGGCAGATTTGCGTTCGACGAATAGAAGCGGAGTTATAGTTGTTTATATCTGTCAGGCCATGATACACCATTGACGGCCGGATTGCTTTCCACTCGAAACGATCGATGTTTGACAAAACTATGCAAGTTCGTCGCAGATCGGTATAAGGTGATTCGTTGGGGCGTGTTTTAAGCTACAAATTGCTATGTCGCAAATTCGCATACGACGAATAGAAGCGGAGTTATTGTGATATATATCTGTGAGGCCATGAATCACCATTGACGGCCGGATTCCCTAGCACTCGAAACGATCGACGTTTGACGAAACCATGCAAGCTCGTCGCAGATCGGCACAAGGTGGGTCGATGTGACGTGTTTTAAGCTACAAATTGCTATGTCGCATATTCGCATACGACGAATAGAAGCGGAGTTATTGTTGTTTGTATCTGTGAGGCCATGAATCACCATTGACCGCCGGATTGCCTACCACTCGAACCGATCGATGTTTGACGAAACTATGCAAGTTCGTCGCAGATCGGCACAAGGTGGGTCGATGTGACGTGTTTTAAGCTACAAATTGCTATGTCGCAGATTTGCATTCGACGAATAGAAGCGGAGTTATAGTGGTTTATATCTGTCTGGCCATGAATCACCATTGACGGCCGGATTGCCTACCACTCGAAACGATCGATGCTTGACGAAACTATGCAAGTTCGTCGCAGACCGGAATAAGGTGGTTCGTTGGGGCGTGTTTTAAGCTACAAATTACTCCGTCGCAGATTCGCATACGACGAATAGAAGCGGAGTTATTGTTGTTTATATCTGTGAGGCCATGAATCGCCATTGACGGCCGGATTCCCTACCACTCGAAACGATCGACGTTTGACAAAACTATACAAGTATGTCGCAGATCGGCGTGAGGTGGGTTGATGTGTCGTGTTTTCAGCTACAAATTGCTATGTCGCAGATTTGCATTCGACGAATAGAAGCGGAGTTATAGTTGTTTATATCTGTCAGGCCATGAATCACCATTGATGGCCGGATTGCTTTCCACTCGAAACGATCGATGTTTGACAAAACTATGCAAGTTCGTCGCAGATCGGTGTAAGGTGGGTCGTTGGGCCGTGTTTTATGCTACAAATTGCTACGTCGCAGATTTGCATACGGCGATTAGAAGCGGAGTTATAGTTGTTTATATCTGTGAGGCCATGAATCACCATTGACGGCCGGATTGCCTACCACTTGAAACGATCGACGTTTGACGAAACTATGCAAGTTCTTCGCAGATCGGCACAAGGTGGGTCGATGTGACGTGTTTTAAGCTACAAATTGCTATGTCGCAGATTTGCATTCGACGAATAGAAGCGGAGTTATAGTGGTTTATATCTGTGTTGCCATGAATCACCATTGACGGCCGGATTGCCTACCACTCGAAACGATCGATGTTTGACGAAACTATGCAAGTTCGTCGCAGACCGGAATAAGGTGGTTCGTTGGGGCGTGTTTTAAGCTACAAATTACTCCGTCGCAGATTCGCATACGACGAATAGAAGCGGAGTTATTGTTGTTTATATCTGTGAGGCCATGAATCGCCATTGACGGCCGGATTCCCTACCACTCGAAACGATCGACGTTTGACAAAACTATACAAGTATGTCGCAGATCGGCGTGAGGTGGGTTGATGTGTCGTGTTTTCAGCTACAAATTGCTATGTCGCAGATTTGCATACGAGGTATAGAAGCGGAGTTATTGTTGTTTATGTCTGTGAGACCATGAATCACCATTGACGGCCGGATTGCTTTCCACTAGAAACGATCGATGTTTGACGAAACTATGCAAGTTCGTCGCAGATCGGTGTAAGGTGGTTCGTTTTCGGCGTGTTTTATGCTACAAATTGCTATGTCGCAGATTTGCATACGACGAATAGAAGCGGAGTTATTGTTGTTTATATCTGTGAGGCCATGAATCACCATTGACGGCCGGATTGCCTACCACTCGAAACGATCGATGTTTGACGAAACTATGCAAGTTCGTCGCAGATCGGCACACGGTGGGTCGATGTGACGTGTTTTAAGCTACAAATTGCTATGTCGCAGATTGGCATTCGACGAATAGAAACGGAGTTATAGTTGTTTATATCTGTCAGGCCATGAATCACCATTGACGGCCGGATTGCTTTCCACTCGAAACGATCGATGTTTGACAAAACTATGCAAGTTCGTCGCAGATCGGCATGAGGTGGGTCGATGTGTCGTGTTTTAAGCTACAAATTGCTATGTCGCAGATTCGCATACGACGAATAGAAGTGGAGTTATTGTTGTTTATATCTGTGAGGCCATGAATCACCATTGACGGCCGGATTCCCTACCACTCGAAACGATCGATGTTTGACGAAACTATGCAAGTTCGTCGCAGATCGGCACAAGGTGGGTCGATGTGACGTGTTTTAAGCTACAAATTGCTATGTCGCAGATTTGCATTCGACGAATAGAAGCGGAGTTATTGTTGTTTATATCTGTGAGGCCATGATTCACAATTGACTACCGGATTGCCTACCACTCGAAACGATCGACGTTTGACGAAACTATACAAGTACGTCGCAGATCGGCATGAGGTGGGTCGATGTGTCGTGTTTTAAGCTACAAATTGCTATGTCGCAGATTCGCATACGACAAATAGAAGTGGAGTAATTGTTGTTTATATCTGTGAGGCCATGAATCACCATTGACGGCCGGATTCCCTACCACTCGAAACGATCGACGTTTGACAAAACTATACAAGTATGTCGCAGATCGGCGTGAGGTGGGTTGATGTGTCGTGTTTTAAGCTACAAATTGCTATGTCGCAGATTTGCATACGAGGTATAGAAGCGGAGTTATTGTTGTTTATATCTGTAAGGCCATGAATCACCATTGACGGCCGGATTGCTTTCCACTAGAAACAATCGATGTTTGACGAAACCATGCAAGCTCGTCGCAGATCGGCACAAGGTGGGTCGATGTGACGTGTTTTAAGCTACAAATTGCTATGTCGCATATTCGCATACGACGAATAGAAGCGGAGTTATTGTTGTTTATATCTGTGAGGCCATGAATCACCATTGACGGCCGGATTGCCTACCACTCGAAACGATCGATGTTTGACGAAACTATGCAAGTTCGTCGCAGACCGGCACAAGGTGGGTCGATGTGACGTGTTTTAAGCTACAAATTGCTATGTGGCAGATTTGCGTTCGACGAATAGAAGCGGAGTTATAGTTGTTTATATCTGTCAGGCCATGATACACCATTGACGGCCGGATTGCTTTCCACTCGAAACGATCGATGTTTGACAAAACTATGCAAGTTCGTCGCAGATCGGTATAAGGTGATTCGTTGGGGCGTGTTTTAAGCTACAAATTGCTATGTCGCAAATTCGCATACGACGAATAGAAGCGGAGTTATTGTGATATATATCTGTGAGGCCATGAATCACCATTGACGGCCGGATTCCCTAGCACTCGAAACGATCGACGTTTGACGAAACCATGCAAGCTCGTCGCAGATCGGCACAAGGTGGGTCGATGTGACGTGTTTTAAGCTACAAATTGCTATGTCGCATATTCGCATACGACGAATAGAAGCGGAGTTATTGTTGTTTGTATCTGTGAGGCCATGAATCACCATTGACCGCCGGATTGCCTACCACTCGAACCGATCGATGTTTGACGAAACTATGCAAGTTCGTCGCAGATCGGCACAAGGTGGGTCGATGTGACGTGTTTTAAGCTACAAATTGCTATGTCGCAGATTTGCATTCGACGAATAGAAGCGGAGTTATAGTTGTTTATATCTGTCAGGCCATGAATCACCATTGACGGCCGGATTGCTTTCCACTCGAAACGATCGATGTTTGACAAAACTATGCAAGTTCGTCGCAGATCGGTATAAGGTGATTCGTTGGGGCGTGTTTTAAGCTACAAATTGCTATGTCGCAAATTCGCATACGACGAATAGAAGCGGAGTTATTGTGATATATATCTGTGAGGCCATGAATCACCATTGACGGCCGGATTCCCTAGCACTCGAAACGATCGACGTTTGACGAAACCATGCAAGCTCGTCGCAGATCGGCACAAGGTGGGTCGATGTGACGTGTTTTAAGCTACAAATTGCTATGTCGCATATTCGCATACGACGAATAGAAGCGGAGTTATTGTTGTTTGTATCTGTGAGGCCATGAATCACCATTGACCGCCGGATTGCCTACCACTCGAACCGATCGATGTTTGACGAAACTATGCAAGTTCGTCGCAGATCGGCACAAGGTGGGTCGATGTGACGTGTTTTAAGCTACAAATTGCTATGTCGCAGATTTGCATTCGACGAATAGAAGCGGAGTTATAGTTGTTTATATCTGTCAGGCCATGAATCACCATTGATGGCCGGATTGCTTTCCACTCGAAACGATCGATGTTTGACAAAACTATGCAAGTTCGTCGCAGATCGGTGTAAGGTGGGTCGTTGGGCCGTGTTTTATGCTACAAATTGCTACGTCGCAGATTTGCATACGGCGATTAGAAGCGGAGTTATAGTTGTTTATATCTGTGAGGCCATGAATCACCATTGACGGCCGGATTGCCTACCACTTGAAACGATCGATGTTTGACGAAACTATGCAAGTTCGTCGCAGATCGGCACAAGGTGGGTCGATGTGACGTGTTTTAAGCTACAAATTGCTATGTGGCAGATTTGCGTTCGACGAATAGAAGCGGAGTTATAGTTGTTTATATCTGTCAGGCCATGATACACCATTGACGGCCGGATTGCTTTCCACTCGAAACGATCGATGTTTGACAAAACTATGCAAGTTCGTCGCAGATCGGTATAAGGTGATTCGTTGGGGCGTGTTTTAAGCTACAAATTGCTATGTCGCAAATTCGCATACGACGAATAGAAGCGGAGTTATTGTGATATATATCTGTGAGGCCATGAATCACCATTGACGGCCGGATTCCCTAGCACTCGAAACGATCGACGTTTGACGAAACCATGCAAGCTCGTCGCAGATCGGCACAAGGTGGGTCGATGTGACGTGTTTTAAGCTACAAATTGCTATGTCGCATATTCGCATACGACGAATAGAAGCGGAGTTATTGTTGTTTGTATCTGTGAGGCCATGAATCACCATTGACCGCCGGATTGCCTACCACTCGAACCGATCGATGTTTGACGAAACTATGCAAGTTCGTCGCAGATCGGCACAAGGTGGGTCGATGTGACGTGTTTTAAGCTACAAATTGCTATGTCGCAGATTTGCATTCGACGAATAGAAGCGGAGTTATAGTGGTTTATATCTGTCTGGCCATGAATCACCATTGACGGCCGGATTGCCTACCACTCGAAACGATCGATGTTTGACGAAACTATGCAAGTTCGTCGCAGACCGGAATAAGGTGGTTCGTTGGGGCGTGTTTTAAGCTACAAATTACTCCGTCGCAGATTCGCATACGACGAATAGAAGCGGAGTTATTGTTGTTTATATCTGTGAGGCCATGAATCGCCATTGACGGCCGGATTCCCTACCACTCGAAACGATCGACGTTTGACAAAACTATACAAGTATGTCGCAGATCGGCGTGAGGTGGGTTGATGTGTCGTGTTTTCAGCTACAAATTGCTATGTCGCAGATTTGCATTCGACGAATAGAAGCGGAGTTATAGTTGTTTATATCTGTCAGGCCATGAATCACCATTGATGGCCGGATTGCTTTCCACTCGAAACGATCGATGTTTGACAAAACTATGCAAGTTCGTCGCAGATCGGTGTAAGGTGGGTCGTTGGGCCGTGTTTTATGCTACAAATTGCTACGTCGCAGATTTGCATACGGCGATTAGAAGCGGAGTTATAGTTGTTTATATCTGTGAGGCCATGAATCACCATTGACGGCCGGATTGCCTACCACTTGAAACGATCGACGTTTGACGAAACTATGCAAGTTCTTCGCAGATCGGCACAAGGTGGGTCGATGTGACGTGTTTTAAGCTACAAATTGCTATGTCGCAGATTTGCATTCGACGAATAGAAGCGGAGTTATAGTGGTTTATATCTGTGTTGCCATGAATCACCATTGACGGCCGGATTGCCTACCACTCGAAACGATCGATGTTTGACGAAACTATGCAAGTTCGTCGCAGACCGGAATAAGGTGGTTCGTTGGGGCGTGTTTTAAGCTACAAATTACTCCGTCGCAGATTCGCATACGACGAATAGAAGCGGAGTTATTGTTGTTTATATCTGTGAGGCCATGAATCGCCATTGACGGCCGGATTCCCTACCACTCGAAACGATCGACGTTTGACAAAACTATACAAGTATGTCGCAGATCGGCGTGAGGTGGGTTGATGTGTCGTGTTTTCAGCTACAAATTGCTATGTCGCAGATTTGCATACGAGGTATAGAAGCGGAGTTATTGTTGTTTATGTCTGTGAGACCATGAATCACCATTGACGGCCGGATTGCTTTCCACTAGAAACGATCGATGTTTGACGAAACTATGCAAGTTCGTCGCAGATCGGTATAAGTTGGTTCATTGGGGCGTGTTTTAAGCTACAAATTGCTAGGTCGCAGATTCCCATACGACGAATAGAAGCGGAGTTATAGTTGTTTATATCTGTGAGGCCATGAATTGCCATTGACTACCGGATTGCCTACCACTCGAAACGATCGACGTTTGACGAAACTATACAAGTACGTCGCAGATCGGCATGAGGTGGGTCGATGTGCCGTGTTTTAAGCTACAAACCGCTATGTCGGAAAATTTGCATTCGACGAATAGAAGCTGAGTTATAGTTGTTTATATCTGTGAGGCCATGAATCACCATTGACGGCCGGATTGCCTACCACTCGAAACGATCGATGTTTGACGAAACTATGCAAGTTCGTCGCAGATTGGCACAAGGTGGGTCGATGTGACGTGTGTTAAGCTACAAATTGCTATGTCGCAGATTTGCATTCGACGAATAGAAGCGGAGTTATAGTTGTTTATATCTGTCAGGCCACGAATCACCATTGTCGGCCGGATTGCTTTCCACTCGAAACGATCGATGTTTGACAGAACTATGCAAGTTCGTCGCAGATCGGCACAAGGTGGGTCGATGTGACGTGTTTTAAGCTACAAATTGCTATGTCGCAGATTTGCATTCGACGAATAGAAGCGGAGTTATAGTTGTTTATATCTGTCAGGCCATGATACACCATTGACGGCCGGATTGCTTTCCACTCGAAACGATCGATGTTGGCAAACTATGCAAGTTCGTCGCAGATTGGTATAAGGTGGTTCGTTGGGGCGTGTTTTAAGCAACAAATTGCTATGCCGCAGATTCGCATACGACGAATAGAAGCGGAGTTATTGTGGTTTATATCTGTGACGCCATGAATCACCATTGGCGGCCGGATTCCCAACCACTCGAAACGATCGACGTTTGACGAAACCATGCAAGCTCGTCGCAGATCGGCACAAGGTGGGTCGATGTGACGTGTTTTACGCTACAATTTGCTATGTCGCATATTCGCATACGACGAATAGAAGCGGAGTAATTGTTGTTTGTATCTGTGAGGCCATGAATCACCATTGACGGCCGGATTCCCTACCACTCGAAACGATCGACGTTTGACGAAACCATGCAAGTTCGTCGCAGATCGGCAGAAGGTGGGTCGATGTGATGTGTTTTAAGCTACAAATTGCTATGTCGCATATTCGCATACGACGAATAGAAGCGGAGTTATTGTTGTTTATATCTGTGAGGCCATGATTCACCATTGACTACCGGATTGCCTACCACTCGAAACGATCGACGTTTGACGAAACTATACAAGTACGTCGCAGATCGGCATGAGGTGGGTCGATGTGTCGGGTTTTAAGCTACAAATTGCTATGTCGCAGATTTGCATACGACGAATAGAAGCGGAGGTATTGTTGTTTATATCTGTGAGGCCATGAATCACCATTGACGGCCGGATTCCCTACCACTCGAAACGATCGATGTTTGACGAAACTATGCAAGTTCGTCGCAGATCGGCACACGGTGGGTCGATGTGACGTGTTTTAAGCTACAAATTGCTATGTCGCAGATTGGCATTCGACGAATAGAAACGGAGTTATAGTTGTTTATATCTGTCAGGCCATGAATCACCATTGACGGCCGGATTGCTTTCCACTCGAAACGATCGATGTTTGACAAAACTATGCATGTTCGTCGCAGATCGGTATAAGGTGATTCGTTGGGGCGTGTTTTAAGCTACAAATTGCTATGTCGCTGATTTGCATACGACGAATAGAAGCGGAGTTATTGTTGTTTATATCTGTGAGGCCATGAATCACCATTGACGGTCGGATTGCCTACCACTCGAAACGATCGATGTTTGACGAAACTATGCAAGTTCGTCGCAGATCGGTATAAGTTGATTCGTTGGGGCGTGTTTTAAGCTACAAATTGCTATGTCGCAAATTCGCATACGACGAATAGAAGCGGAGTTATTGTGATATATATCTGTGAGGCCATGAATCACCATTGACGGCCGGATTCCCTAGCACTCGAAACGATCGACGTTTGACGAAACCATGCAAGCTCGTCGCAGATCGGCACAAGGTGGGTCGATGTGACGTGTTTTAAGCTACAAATTGCTATGTCGCAGATTTGCATTCGACGAATAGAAGCGGAGTTATAGTTGTTTATATCTGTCAGGCCATGAATCACCATTGATGGCCGGATTGCTTTCCACTCGAAACGATCGATGTTTGACAAAACTATGCAAGTTCGTCGCAGATCGGTGTAAGGTGGGTCGTTGGGCCGTGTTTTATGCTACAAATTGCTACGTCGCAGATTTGCATACGGCGATTAGAAGCGGAGTTATAGTTGTTTATATCTGTCTGGCCATGAATCACCATTGACTGCCGGATTGCCTACCACTCGAAACGATCGATGTTTGACGAAACTATGCAAGTTCGTCGCAGATCGGTAACAGGTGGTTCGTTGGGTCGTGTTTTATGCTACAAATTGCTATGTCGCAGATTTGCATACGACGTATAGAAGCGGAGTTATTGTTGTTTATATCTGTGAGGTCATGAATCACCATTGACGGCCGGATTGCTTTCCACTCCAAACGATCGATGTTTGACGAAACTATGCAAGTTCGTCCCAGATCGACACAAGGTGGGCCGATGTGACGTGTTTTAAGCTACAAATTGCTATGTCGCAGATTTGCATACGACGAGCAGAAGCGGAGTTATTGTTGTTTATATCTGTGAGGCCATGAATCACCATTGAGGGCCGGATTCCCTACCACTCGAAACGATCGACGTTTGACGAAACCATGCAAGTTCGTCGCAGATCGGTATAAGGTGGTTCGTTGGGGCGTGTTTTAAGCTAAAAATTGCTATGTTGTAGATTCGCATACGACGAATAGAAGCGGAGTTATTGTTGTTTATATCTGTGAGGCCATGAATCACCATTGGCGGCCGGATTCCCTACCACTCTCAACGATCGACGTTTGACGAAACCATGCAAGTTCGTCGCAGATCGGCAGAAGGTGAGTCGATGTGACGTGTTTTAAGCTACAAATTGCTATGTCGCATATTCGCATACGACGAATAGAAGCGGAGTTATTGATGTTTATATCTGTGAGGCCATGAATCACCATTGAAGGCCGGATTGCCTACCACTCGAAACGATCGATGTTTGACGAAACTATGCAAGTTCGTCGCAGATCCGCACAAGGTGGGTCGATGTGACGTGTTTTAAGCTACAAATTGCTATGTCGCAGATTTGCATTCGACGAATAGAAGCAGAGTTATAGTTGTTTATATCTGTCAGGCCATGATACACCATTGACGGCCGGATTGCTTTCCACTCGAAACGATCGATGTTTGACAAAACTATGCATGTTCGTCGCAGATCGGTATAAGGTGATTCGTTGGGGCGTGTTTTAAGCTACAAATTGCTATGTCGCTGATTTGCATTCGACGAATAGAAGCGGAGTTATTGTTGTTTATATCTGTGAGGCCATGAATCACCATTGACGGTCGGATTGCCTACCACTCGAAACGATCGATGTTTGACGAAACTATGCAAGTTCGTCGCAGATCGGTATAAGTTGATTCGTTGGGGCGTGTTATAAGCTACAAATTGCTATGTCGCAAATTCGCATACGACGAATAGAAGCGGAGTTATTGTGATATATATCTGTGAGGCCATGAATCACCATTGACGGCCGGATTCCCTAGCACTCGAAACGATCGACGTTTGACGAAACCATGCAAGCTCGTCGCAGATCGGCACAAGGTGGGTCGATGTGACGTGTTTTAAGCTACAAATTGCTATGTCGCATATTCGCATACGACGAATAGAAGCGGAGTTATTGTTGTTTGTATCTGTGAGGCCATGAATCACCATTGACCGCCGGATTGCCTACCACTCGAACCGATCGATGTTTGACGAAACTATGCAAGTTCGTCGCAGATCGGCACAAGGTGGGTCGATGTGACGTGTTTTAAGCTACAAATTGCTATGTCGCAGATTTGCATTCGACGAATAGAAGCGGAGTTATAGTTGTTTATATCTGTCAGGCCATGAATCACCATTGATGGCCGGATTGCTTTCCACTCGAAACGATCGATGTTTGACAAAACTATGCAAGTTCGTCGCAGATCGGTGTAAGGTGGGTCGTTGGGCCGTGTTTTATGCTACAAATTGCTACGTCGCAGATTTGCATACGGCGATTAGAAGCGGAGTTATTGTTGTTTATATCTGTGAGGCCATGAATCACCATTGACGGCCGGATTGCCTACCACTCGAAACGATCGATGTTTGACGAAACTATGCAAGTTCGTCGCAGATCGGTAACAGGTGGTTCGTTGGGTCGTGTTTTATGCTACAAATTGCTATGTCGCAGATTTGCATACGACGTATAGAAGCGGAGTTATTGTTGTTTATATCTGTGAGGTCATGAATCACCATTGACGGCCGGATTGCTTTCCACTCCAAACGATCGATGTTTGACGAAACTATGCAAGTTCGTCCCAGATCGACACAAGGTGGGCCGATGTGACGTGTTTTAAGCTACAAATTGCTATGTCGCAGATTTGCATACGACGAGCAGAAGCGGAGTTATTGTTGTTTATATCTGTGAGGCCATGAATCACCATTGACGGCCGGATTGCTTTCCACTCGAAACGATCGATGTTTGACAAAACTATGCATGTTCGTCGCAGATCGGTATAAGGTGATTCGTTGGGGCGTGTTTTAAGCTACAAATTGCTATGTCGCTGATTTGCATACGACGAATAGAAGCGGAGTTATTGTTGTTTATATCTGTGAGGCCATGAATCACCATTGACGGTCGGATTGCCTACCACTCGAAACGATCGATGTTTGACGAAACTATGCAAGTTCGTCGCAGATCGGTATAAGTTGATTCGTTGGGGCGTGTTTTAAGCTACAAATTGCTATGTCGCAAATTCGCATACGACGAATAGAAGCGGAGTTATTGTGATATATATCTGTGAGGCCATGAATCACCATTGACGGCCGGATTCCCTAGCACTCGAAACGATCGACGTTTGACGAAACCATGCAAGCTCGTCGCAGATCGGCACAAGGTGGGTCGATGTGACGTGTTTTAAGCTACAAATTGCTATGTCGCATATTCGCATACGACGAATAGAAGCGGAGTTATTGTTGTTTGTATCTGTGAGGCCATGAATCACCATTGACCGCCGGATTGCCTACCACTCGAACCGATCGATGTTTGACGAAACTATGCAAGTTCGTCGCAGATCGGCACAAGGTGGGTCGATGTGACGTGTTTTAAGCTACAAATTGCTATGTCGCAGATTTGCATTCGACGAATAGAAGCGGAGTTATAGTTGTTTATATCTGTCAGGCCATGAATCACCATTGATGGCCGGATTGCTTTCCACTCGAAACGATCGATGTTTGACAAAACTATGCAAGTTCGTCGCAGATCGGTGTAAGGTGGGTCGTTGGGCCGTGTTTTATGCTACAAATTGCTACGTCGCAGATTTGCATACGGCGATTAGAAGCGGAGTTATTGTTGTTTATATCTGTGAGGCCATGAATCACCATTGACTGCCGGATTGCCTACCACTCGAAACGATCGATGTTTGACGAAACTATGCAAGTTCGTCGCAGATCGGTAACAGGTGGTTCGTTGGGTCGTGTTTTATGCTACAAATTGCTATGTCGCAGATTTGCATACGACGTATAGAAGCGGAGTTATTGTTGTTTATATCTGTGAGGTCATGAATCACCATTGACGGCCGGATTGCTTTCCACTCCAAACGATCGATGTTTGACGAAACTATGCAAGTTCGTCCCAGATCGACACAAGGTGGGCCGATGTGACGTGTTTTAAGCTACAAATTGCTATGTCGCAGATTTGCATACGACGAGCAGAAGCGGAGTTATTGTTGTTTATATCTGTGAGGCCATGAATCACCATTGAGGGCCGGATTCCCTACCACTCGAAACGATCGACGTTTGACGAAACCATGCAAGTTCGTCGCAGATCGGTATAAGGTGGTTCGTTGGGGCGTGTTTTAAGCTAAAAATTGCTATGTTGTAGATTCGCATACGACGAATAGAAGCGGAGTTATTGTTGTTTATATCTGTGAGGCCATGAATCACCATTGGCGGCCGGATTCCCTACCACTCTCAACGATCGACGTTTGACGAAACCATGCAAGTTCGTCGCAGATCGGCAGAAGGTGAGTCGATGTGACGTGTTTTAAGCTACAAATTGCTATGTCGCATATTCGCATACGACGAATAGAAGCGGTGTTATTGATGTTTATATCTGTGAGGCCATGAATCACCATTGAAGGCCGGATTGCCTTCCACTCGAAACGATCGATGTTTGACGAAACTATGCAAGTTCGTCGCAGATCCGCACAAGGTGGGTCGATGTGACGTGTTTTAATCTACAAATTGCTATGTCGCAGATTTGCATTCGACGAATAGAAGCGGAGTTATAGTTGTTTATATCTGTCAGGCCATGAATCACCATTGTCGGCCGGATGGCTTTCCACTCGAAACGATCCATGTTTGACAAAACTATGCAAGTTCGTCGCAGATCGGTATAAGGTGGGTCGTTGGGCCGTGTTTTATGCTACAAATTGCTACGTCGCCGATTTGCATACGGCGAATAGAAGGGGAGTTATAGTTGTTTATATCTGTGAGGCCATGAATCACCATTGACGGCCGGATTGCTTTCCACTCGAAACGATCGATGTTTGACAAAACTATGCATGTTCGTTGCAGATCGGTATAAGGTGGGTGGTTGGACCGTGTTTTATGCTACAAATTGCTACGTCGCAGATTTGCATTCGACGAATAGAAGCGTAGTTATAGTTGTTTATATCTGTCAGGCCATGAATCACCATTGACCGCCGGATTGCTTTCCACTCGAAACGATCGATGTTTGACAAAACTATGCAAGTTCGTCGCAGATCGGTATAAGGTGGTTCGTTGGGGCGTGTTTTATGCTACAAATTGCTATGTCGCAGATCCGCATTCGACAAATAGAAGCGGAGTTATTGCTGTTTATATCTGTGAGGCCATGAATCACCATTCACGGCCGGATTGCCTACCACTCGAAACGATCGATGTTTGACAAAACTATGCAAGTTCATCGCAGATCGGTGTAAGGTGGGTCGTTGGGCCGTGTTTTATGCTACAAATTGCTACGTCGCAGATTTCCATACGGCGAATAGAAGCGGAGTTATAGTTGTTTATATCTGTGAGGCCATGAATCACCATTGACGGCCGGATTGCTTTCCACTCGAAACGATTGATGTTTGACAAAACTATGCAAGTTCGTCGCAGATCGGTATAAAGTGGGTGGTTGGGCCGTGTTTTATGCTACAAATTGCTACGTCGCAGATTTGCATACGGCGATTAGAAGCGGAGTTATAGTTGTATATATCTGTGAGGCCATGAATCACCATTGACGGCCGGATTGCCTACCACTCGAAACGATCGACGTTTGACGAAACTATGCAAGTTCGTTGCAGATCGGCACAATGTGGTTCGATGTGACGTGTTTTAAGCTACAAATTGCTATGTCGCAGATTTGCATTCGACGAATAGAAGCGTAGTTATAGTTGTTTATATCTGTCAGGCCATGAATCACCATTGACCGCCGGATTGCTTTCCACTCGAAACGATCGATGTTTGACAAAACTATGCAAGTTCGTCGCAGATCGGTATAAGGTGGTTCGTTGGGGCGCGTTTTATGCTACAAATTGCTATGTCGCAGATTTGCATACGACTAATAGAAGCGGAGTTATTGTTGTTTATATCTGTGAGGCCATGAATCACCATTGACGGCCGGATTGCTTTTCACTCGAAACGATCGATGTTTGACAAAACTATGCAAGTTCGTCGCAGATCGGTGTAAGGTGGTTCGTTAGGGCGTGTTTTAAGCTACACATTGCTACGTTGCAGATTCGCATACGACGAATAGAAGCGGAGTTATTGTTGTTTATGTCTGTGAGGCCATGAATCACCATTGACGTCCGGATTCCCTACCACTCGAAACGATCGACGTTTGACGAAACCATGCAAGTTCGTCGCAGATCGGCACAAGGTGGGTCGATGTGACGTGTTTTAAGCTACAAATTGCTATGTCGCAGATTTGCATTCGACGAATAGAAGCGGAGTTATAGATGTTTATATCTGTCTGGCCATGAATCACCATTGATGGCAGGATTGCCTACCGCTCGAAACGATCGATGTTTGACGAAACTATGCAAGTTCATCGCAGATCGGTAAAAGGTGGGTCGGTGGGCCGTGTTTTATGCTACAAATTGCTATGTCGCAGATTTGCATTCGACGAATAGAAGCGGAGTTATAGTTGTTTATATCTGTGAGGCCATGAATCACCAATGACGGCCGGATTGCTTACCACTCGAAACGATCGATGTTTGACAAAACTATGCAAGTTCGTCGCAGATCGGTATAGGGTGGTTCGTTTGGGCGTGTTTTAAGCTACAAATTGCTATGTCGCAGATTCGCATACGACGAATAGAAGCTGAGTTATAGTTGTTGATATCTGTGAGGCCATGAATCACCATTGACGGCCGGATTCCCTACCACTCGAAACGATCGACGTTTGACGAAACCATGCAAGTTCGTCGCAGATCGGCACAAGGTGGGTCGATGTGACGTGTTTTAAGCTACAAATTGCTATGTCGCAGATTTGCATTCGACGAATAGAAGCGGAGTTATTGTTGTTTATATCTGTGAGGCCATGAATCACCATTGACGTCCGGATTCCCTACCACTCGAAACGATCGACGTTTGACGAAACCATGCAAGTTCGTCGCAGATCGGCACAAGGTGGGTCGATGTGACGTGTTTTAAGCTACAAATTGCTATGTCGCAGATTTGCATTCGACGAATAGAAGCGGAGTTATAGATGTTTATATCTGTCTGGCCATGAATCACCATTGATGGCAGGATTGCCTACCGCTCGAAACGATCGATGTTTGACGAAACTATGCAAGTTCATCGCAGATCGGCAAAAGGTGGGTCGATGTGACGTGTTTTAAGCTACAAATTGCTATGTCGGATATTGGCATACGACGGATAGAAGCCAAGTTTTAGGTGCTTATATCTGTGAGACCATGAATCACCATTGACGGCCGGATTGCTTACCACTCGAAACGATCGACGTTTGACGAAACTATGCAAGTTCGTCGCAGATCGGCATGAGATGGGTCGATGTGACGTGTTTTAAGCTACAAATTGCTATGTCGCATATCCGCATACGACGAATAGAAGCGGAGTTATTGTTGTTTATATCTGTGAGGCCATGAATCACCATTAACGGCCGGATTGCCTACCACTCGAAACGATCGACGTTTGACGAAACTATGCAAGTTCGTCGCAGATCGGTAAAAGGTGGGTCGGTGGGCCGTGTTTTATGCTACAAATTGCTATGTCGCAGATTTGCATTCGACGAATAGAAGCGGAGTTATAGTTGTTTATATCTGTGAGGCCATGAATCACCAATGACGGCCGGATTGCTTACCACTCGAAACGATCGATGTTTGACAAAACTATGCAAGTTCGTCGCAGATCGGTATAGGGTGGTTCGTTTGGGCGTGTTTTAAGCTACAAATTGCTATGTCGCAGATTCGCATACGACGAATAGAAGCTGAGTTATAGTTGTTGATATCTGTGAGGCCATGAATCACCATTGACGGCCGGATTCCCTACCACTCGAAACGATCGACATTTGACGAAACCATGCAAGTTCGTCGCAGATCGGCACAAGGTGGGTCGATGTGACGTGTTTTAAGCTACAAATTGCTATGTCGCAGATTCGCATACGATGAATAGGAGCGGAGTTATAGTTGTTTATATCTGTGAGGCCATGAATCACCATTGACTGCCGGATTGCTTTCCACTCGAAACAATCGATGTTTGACAAAACTATGCAAGTTCGTCGCAGATCGGTGTAAGGTGGTTCGTTGGGGCGTGTTTTAAGCTACAAATTGCTATGTCGCAGATTTGCATTCGACGAATAGAAGCGGAGTTATAGATGTTGATATCTGTGAGGCCATGAATCACCATTGACGGCCGGATTCCCTACCACTCGAAACGATCGACGTTTGACGAAACCATGCAAGTTCGTCGCAGATCGGTATAAGGTGGTTCGTTGGGGCGTGTTTTAAGCTAAAAATTGCTATGTTGTAGATTCGCATACGACGAATAGAAGCGGAGTTATTGTTGTTTATATCTGTGAGGCCATGAATCACCATTGGCGGCCGGATTCCCTACCACTCTCAACGATCGACGTTTGACGAAACCATGCAAGTTCGTCGCAGATCGGCAGAAGGTGAGTCGATGTGACGTGTTTTAAGCTACAAATTGCTATGTCGCATATTCGCATACGACGAATAGAAGCGGAGTTATTGATGTTTATATCTGTGAGGCCATGAATCACCATTGAAGGCCGGATTGCCTACCACTCGAAACGATCGATGTTTGACGAAACTATGCAAGTTCGTCGCAGATCGGTGTAAGGTGGGTCGTTGGGCCGTGTTTTATGCTACAAATTGCTACGTCGCAGATTTGCATACGGCGATTAGAAGCGGAGTTATAGTTGTTTATATCTGTCTGGCCATGAATCACCATTGACTGCCGGATTGCCTACCACTCGAAACGATCGATGTTTGACGAAACTATGCAAGTTCGTCGCAGATCGGTAACAGGTGGTTCGTTGGGTCGTGTTTTAAGCTACAAATTGCTATGTCGCAGATTTGCATTCGACGAATAGAAGCGGAGTTATAGATGTTTATATCTGTCTGGCCATGAATCACCATTGATGGCAGGATTGCCTACCGCTCGAAACGATCGATGTTTGACGAAACTATGCAAGTTCATCGCAGATCGACACAAGGTGGGTCGATGTGACGTGTTTTAAGCTACAAATTGCTATGTCGCAGATTTGCATTCGACGAATAGAAGCAGAGTTATAGTTGTTTATATCTGTCAGGCCATGATACACCATTGACGGCCGGATTGCTTTCCACTCGAAACGATCGATGTTTGACGAAACTATGCAAGTTCGTCGCAGATCGGTATAAGTTGATTCGTTGGGGCGTGTTTTAAGCTACAAATTGCTATGTCGCTGATTTGCATACGACGAATAGAAGCGGAGTTATTGTTGTTTATATCTGTGAGGCCATGAATCACCATTGACGGTCGGATTGCCTACCACTCGAAACGATCGATGTTTGACGAAACTATGCAAGTTCGTCGCAGATCGGTATAAGTTGATTCGTTGGGGCGTGTTTTAAGCTACAAATTGCTATGTCGCAAATTCGCATACGACGAATAGAAGCGGAGTTATTGTGATATATATCTGTGAGGCCATGAATCACCATTGACGGCCGGATTCCCTAGCACTCGAAACGATCGACGTTTGACGAAACCATGCAAGCTCGTCGCAGATCGGCACAAGGTGGGTCGATGTGACGTGTTTTAAGCTACAAATTGCTATGTCGCATATTCGCATACGACGAATAGAAGCGGAGTTATTGTTGTTTGTATCTGTGAGGCCATGAATCACCATTGACCGCCGGATTGCCTACCACTCGAACCGATCGATGTTTGACGAAACTATGCAAGTTCGTCGCAGATCGGCACAAGGTGGGTCGATGTGACGTGTTTTAAGCTACAAATTGCTATGTCGCAGATTTGCATTCGACGAATAGAAGCGGAGTTATAGTTGTTTATATCTGTCAGGCCATGAATCACCATTGATGGCCGGATTGCTTTCCACTCGAAACGATCGATGTTTGACAAAACTATGCAAGTTCGTCGCAGTTCGGTGTAAGGTGGGTCGTTGGGCCGTGTTTTATGCTACAAATTGCTACGTCGCAGATTTGCATACGGCGATTAGAAGCGGAGTTATAGTTGTTTATATCTGTCTGGCCATGAATCACCATTGACTGCCGGATTGCCTACCACTCGAAACGATCGATGTTTGACGAAACTATGCAAGTTCGTCGCAGATCGGTAACAGGTGGTTCGTTGGGTCGTGTTTTATGCTACAAATTGCTATGTCGCAGATTTGCATACGACGTATAGAAGCGGAGTTATTGTTGTTTATATCTGTGAGGTCATGAATCACCATTGACGGCCGGATTGCTTTCCACTCCAAACGATCGATGTTTGACGAAACTATGCAAGTTCGTCCCAGATCGACACAAGGTGGGCCGATGTGACGTGTTTTAAGCTACAAATTGCTATGTCGCAGATTTGCATACGACGAGCAGAAGCGGAGTTATTGTTGTTTATATCTGTGAGGCCATGAATCACCATTGAGGGCCGGATTCCCTACCACTCGAAACGATCGACGTTTGACGAAACCATGCAAGTTCGTCGCAGATCGGTATAAGGTGGTTCGTTGGGGCGTGTTTTAAGCTAAAAATTGCTGTGTTGTAGATTCGCATACGACGAATAGAAGCGGAGTTATTGTTGTTTATATCTGTGAGGCCATGAATCACCATTGGCGGCCTGATTCCCTACCACTCTCAACGATCGACGTTTGACGAAACCATGCAAGTTCGTCGCAGATCGGCAGAAGGTGAGTCGATGTGACGTGTTTTAAGCTACAAATTGCTATGTCGCATATTCGCATACGACGAATAGAAGCGGAGTTATTGATGTTTATATCTGTGAGGCCATGAATCACCATTGAAGGCCGGATTGCCTACCACTCGAAACGATCGATGTTTGACGAAACTATGCAAGTTCGTCGCAGATCCGCACAAGGTGGGTCGATGTGACGTGTTTTAATCTACAAATTGCTATGTCGCAGATTTGCATTCGACGAATAGAAGCGGAGTTATAGTTGTTTATATCTGTCAGGCCATGAATCACCATTGTCGGCCGGATGGCTTTCCACTCGAAACGATCCATGTTTGACAAAACTATGCAAGTTCGTCGCAGATCGGTATAAGGTGGGTCGTTGGGCCGTGTTTTATGCTACAAATTGCTACGTCGCCGATTTGCATACGGCGAATAGAAGGGGAGTTATAGTTGTTTATATCTGTGAGGCCATGAATCACCATTGACGGCCGGATTGCTTTCCACTCGAAACGATCGATGTTTGACAAAACTATGCATGTTCGTTGCAGATCGGTATAAGGTGGGTGGTTGGACCGTGTTTTATGCTACAAATTGCTACGTCGCAGATTTGCATTCGACGAATAGAAGCGTAGTTATAGTTGTTTATATCTGTCAGGCCATGAATCACCATTGACCGCCGGATTGCTTTCCACTCGAAACGATCGATGTTTGACAAAACTATGCAAGTTCGTCGCAGATCGGTATAAGGTGGTTCGTTGGGGCGTGTTTTATGCTACAAATTGCTATGTCGCAGATCCGCATTCGACAAATAGAAGCGGAGTTATTGCTGTTTATATCTGTGAGGCCATGAATCACCATTCACGGCCGGATTGCCTACCACTCGAAACGATCGATGTTTGACAAAACTATGCAAGTTCATCGCAGATCGGTGTAAGGTGGGTCGTTGGGCCGTGTTTTATGCTACAAATTGCTACGTCGCAGATTTCCATACGGCGAATAGAAGCGGAGTTATAGTTGTTTATATCTGTGAGGCCATGAATCACCATTGACGGCCGGATTGCTTTCCACTCGAAACGATCGATGTTTGACAAAACTATGCAAGTTCGTCGCAGATCGGTATAAAGTGGGTGGTTGGGCCGTGTTTTATGCTACAAATTGCTACGTCGCAGATTTGCATACGGCGATTAGAAGCGGAGTTATAGTTGTATATATCTGTGAGGCCATGAATCACCATTGACGGCCGGATTGCCTACCACTCGAAACGATCGACGTTTGACGAAACTATGCAAGTTCGTCGCAGATCGGCACAAGGTGGTTCGATGTGACGTGTTTTAAGCTACAAATTGCTATGTCGCAGATTTGCATTCGACGAATAGAAGCGTAGTTATAGTTGTTTATATCTGTCAGGCCATGAATCACCATTGACCGCCGGATTGCTTTCCACTCGAAACGATCGATGTTTGACAAAACTATGCATGTTCGTCGCAGATCGGTATAAGGTGATTCGTTGGGGCGTGTTTTAAGCTACAAATTGCTATGTCGCTGATTTGCATACGACGAATAGAAGCGGAGTTATTGTTGTTTATATCTGTGAGGCCATGAATCACCATTGACGGTCGGATTGCCTACCACTCGAAACGATCGATGTTTGACGAAACTATGCAAGTTCGTCGCAGATCGGTATAAGTTGATTCGTTGGGGCGTGTTTTAAGCTACAAATTGCTATGTCGCAAATTCGCATACGACGAATAGAAGCGGAGTTATTGTGATATATATCTGTGAGGCCATGAATCACCATTGACGGCCGGATTCCCTAGCACTCGAAACGATCGACGTTTGACGAAACCATGCAAGCTCGTCGCAGATCGGCACAAGGTGGGTCGATGTGACGTGTTTTAAGCTACAAATTGCTATGTCGCATATTCGCATACGACGAATAGAAGCGGAGTTATTGCTGTTTGTATCTGTGAGGCCATGAATCACCATTGACCGCCGGATTGCCTACCACTCGAACCGATCGAGGTTTGACGAAACTATGCAAGTTCGTCGCAGATCGGCACAAGGTGGGTCGATGTGACGTGTTTTAAGCTACAAATTGCTATGTCGCAGATTTGCATTCGACGAATAGAAGCGGAGTTATAGTTGTTTATATCTGTCAGGCCATGAATCACCATTGATGGCCGGATTGCTTTCCACTCGAAACGATCGATGTTTGACAAAACTATGCAAGTTCGTCGCAGATCGGTGTAAGGTGGGTCGTTGGGCCGTGTTTTATGCTACAAATTGCTACGTCGCAGATTTGCATACGGCGATTAGAAGCGGAGTTATAGTTGTTTATATCTGTCTGGCCATGAATCACCATTGACTGCCGGATTGCCTACCACTCGAAACGATCGATGTTTGACGAAACTATGCAAGTTCGTCGCAGATCGGTAACAGGTGGTTCGTTGGGTCGTGTTTTATGCTACAAATTGCTATGTCGCAGATTTGCATACGACGTATAGAAGCGGAGTTATTGTTGTTTATATCTGTGAGGTCATGAATCACCATTGACGGCCGGATTGCTTTCCACTCCAAACGATCGATGTTTGACGAAACTATGCAAGTTCGTCCCAGATCGACACAAGGTGGGCCGATGTGACGTGTTTTAAGCTACAAATTGCTATGTCGCAGATTTGCATACGACGAGCAGAAGCGGAGTTATTGTTGTTTATATCTGTGAGGCCATGAATCACCATTGACGGCCGGATTCCCTACCACTCGAAACGATCGACGTTTGACGAAACCATGCAAGTTCGTCGCAGATCCGTATAAGGTGGTTCGTTGGGGCGTGTTTTAAGCTAAAAATTGCTATGTTGTAGATTCGCATACGACGAATAGAAGCGGAGTTATTGTTGTTTATATCTGTGAGGCCATGAATCACCATTGGCGGCCGGATTCCCTACCACTCTCAACGATCGACGTTTGACGAAACCATGCAAGTTCGTCGCAGATCGGCAGAAGGTGAGTCGATGTGACGTGTTTTAAGCTACAAATTGCTATGTCGCATATTCGCATACGACGAATAGAAGCGGAGTTATTGATGTTTATATCTGTGAGGCCATGAATCACCATTGAAGGCCGGATTGCCTACCACTCGAAACGATCGATGTTTGACGAAACTATGCAAGTTCGTCGCAGATCCGCACAAGGTGGGTCGATGTGACGTGTTTTAAGCTACAAATTGCTATGTCGCAGATTTGCATTCGACAAATAGAAGCAGAGTTATAGTTGTTTATATCTGTCAGGCCATGATACACCATTGACGGCCGGATTGCTTTCCACTCGAAACGATCGATGTTTGACAAAACTATGCATGTTCGTCGCAGATCGGTATAAGGTGATTCGTTGGGGCGTGTTTTAAGCTACAAATTGCTATGTCGCTGATTTGCATACGACGAATAGAAGCGGAGTTATTGTTGTTTATATCTTTGAGGCCATGAATCACCATTGACGGTCGGATTGCCTACCACTCGAAACGATCGATGTTTGACGAAACTTTGCAAGTTCGTCGCAGATCGGTATAAGTTGATTCGTTGGGGCGTGTTTTAAGCTACAAATTGCTATGTCGCAAATTCGCATACGACGAATAGAAGCGGAGTTATTGTGATATATATCTGTGAGGCCATGAATCACCATTGACGGCCGGATTCCCTAGCACTCGAACCGATCGACGTTTGACGACACCATGCAAGCTCGTCGCAGATCGGCACAAGGTGGGTCGATGTGACGTGTTTTAAGCTACAAATTGCTATGTCGCATATTCGCATACGACGAATAGAAGCGGAGTTATTGTTGTTTGTATCTGTGAGGCCATGAATCACCATTGACCGCCGGATTGCCTACCACTCGAACCGATCGATGTTTGACGAAACTATGCAAGTTCGTCGCAGATCGGCACAAGGTGGGTCGATGTGACGTGTTTTAAGCTACAAATTGCTATGTCGCAGATTTGCATTCGACGAATAGAAGCGGAGTTATAGTTGTTTATATCTGTCAGGCCATGAATCACCATTGATGGCCGGATTGCTTTCCACTCGAAACGATCGATGTTTGACAAAACTATGCAAGTTCGTCGCAGATCGGTGTAAGGTGGGTCGTTGGGCCGTGTTTTATGCTACAAATTGCTACGTCGCAGATTTGCATACGGCGATTAGAAGCGGAGTTATAGTTGTTTATATCTGTCTGGCCATGAATCACCATTGACTGCCGGATTGCCTACCACTCGAAACGATCGATGTTTGACGAAACTATGCAAGTTCGTCGCAGATCGGTAACAGGTGGTTCGTTGGGTCGTGTTTTATGCTACAAATTGCTATGTCGCAGATTTGCATACGACGTATAGAAGCGGAGTTATTTTTGTTTATATCTGTGAGGTCATGAATCACCATTGACGGCCGGATTGATTTCCACTCCAAACGATCGATGTTTGACGAAACTATGCAAGTTCGTCCCAGATCGACACAAGGTGGGCCGATGTGACGTGTTTTAAGCTACAAATTGCTATGTCGCAGATTTGCATACGACGAGCAGAAGCGGAGTTATTGTTGTTTATATCTGTGAGGCCATGAATCACCATTGAGGGCCGGATTCCCTACCACTCGAAACGATCGACGTTTGACGAAACCATGCAAGTTCGTCGCAGATCGGTATAAGGTGGTTCGTTGGGGCGTGTTTTAAGCTAAAAATTGCTATGTTGTAGATTCGCATACGACGAATAGAAGCGGAGTTATTGTTGTTTATATCTGTGAGGCCATGAATCACCATTGGCGGCCGGATTCCCTACCACTCTCAACGATCGACGTTTGACGAAACCATGCAAGTTCGTCGCAGATCGGCAGAAGGTGAGTCGATGTGACGTGTTTTAAGCTACAAATTGCTATGTCGCATATTCGCATACGACGAATAGAAGCGGAGTTATTGATGTTTATATCTGTGAGGCCATGAATCACCATTGAAGGCCGGATTGCCTACCACTCGAAACGATCGATGTTTGACGAAACTATGCAAGTTCGTCGCAGATCCGCACAAGGTGGGTCGATGTGACGTGTTTTAATCTACATATTGCTATGTCGCAGATTTGCATTCGACGAATAGAAGCGGAGTTATAGTTGTTTATATCTGTCAGGCCATGAATCACCATTGTCGGCCGGATGGCTTTCCACTCGAAACGATCCATGTTTGACAAAACTATGCAAGTTCGTCGCAGATCGGTATAAGGTGGGTCGTTGGGCCGTGTTTTATGCTACAAATTGCTACGTCGCCGATTTGCATACGGCGAATAGAAGGGGAGTTATAGTTGTTTATATCTGTGAGGCCATGAATCACCATTGACGGCCGGATTGCTTTCCACTCGAAACGATCGATGTTTGACAAACTATGCATGTTCGTTGCAGATCGGTATAAGGTGGGTGGTTGGACCGTGTTTTATGCTACAAATTGCTACGTCGCAGATTTGCATTCGACGAATAGAAGCGTAGTTATAGTTGTTTATATCTGTCAGGCCATGAATCACCATTGACCGCCGGATTGCTTTCCACTCGAAACGATCGATGTTTGACAAAACTATGCAAGTTCGTCGCAGATCGGTATAAGGTGGTTCGTTGGGGCGTGTTTTATGCTACAAATTGCTATGTCGCAGATCCGCATTCGACAAATAGAAGCGGAGTTATTGCTGTTTATAACTGTGAGGCCATGAATCACCATTCACGGCCGGATTGCCTACCACTCGAAACGATCGATGTTTGACAAAACTATGCAAGTTCATCGCAGATCGGTGTAAGGTGGGTCGTTGGGCCGTGTTTTATGCTACAAATTGCTACGTCGCAGATTTCCATACGGCGAATAGAAGCGGAGTTATAGTTGTTTATATCTGTGAGGCCATGAATCACCATTGACGGCCGGATTGCTTTCCACTCGAAACGATCGATGTTTGACAAAACTATGCAAGTTCGTCGCAGATCGGTATAAAGTGGGTGGTTGGGCCGTGTTTTATGCTACAAATTGCTACGTCGCAGATTTGCATACGGCGATTAGAAGCGGAGTTATAGTTGTATATATCTGTGAGGCCATGAATCACCATTGACGGCCGGATTGCCTACCACTCGAAACGATCGACGTTTGACGAAACTATGCAAGTTCGTCGCAGATCGGCACAAGGTGGTTCGATGTGACGTGTTTTAAGCTACAAATTGCTATGTCGCAGATTTGCATTCGACGAATAGAAGCGTAGTTATAGTTGTTTATATCTGTCAGGCCATGAATCACCATTGACCGCCGGATTGCTTTCCACTCGAAACGATCGATGTTTGACAAAACTATGCAAGTTCGTCGCAGATCGGTATAAGGTGGTTCGTTGGGGCGTGTTTTATGCTACAAATTGCTATGTCGCAGATTTGCATACGACTAATAGAAGCGGAGTTATTGTTGTTTATATCTGTGAGGCCATGAATCACCATTGACGGCCGGATTGCTTTTCACTCGAAACGATCGATGTTTGACAAAACTATGCAGGTTCGTCGCAGATCGGTGTAAGGTGGTTCGTTAGGGCGTGTTTTAAGCTACACATTGCTACGTTGCAGATTCGCATACGACGAATAGAAGCGGAGTTATTGTTGTTTATGTCTGTGAGGCCATGAATCACCATTGACGTCCGGATTCCCTACCACTCGAAACGATCGACGTTTGACGAAACCATGCAAGTTCGTCGCAGATCGGCACAAGGTGGGTCGATGTGACGTGTTTTAAGCTACAAATTGCTATGTCGCAGATTTGCATTCGACGAATAGAAGCGGAGTTATTGTTGTTTATATCTGTGAGGCCATGAATCACCATTGACGTCCGGATTCCCTACCACTCGAAACGATCGACGTTTGACGAAACCATGCAAGTTTGTCGCAGATCGGCACAAGGTGGGTCGATGTGACGTGTTTTAAGCTACAAATTGCTATGTCGCAGATTTGCATTCGACGAATAGAAGCGGAGTTATAGATGTTTATATCTGTCTGGCCATGAATCACCATTGATGGCAGGATTGCCTACCGCTCGAAACGATCGATGTTTGACGAAACTATGCAAGTTCATCGCAGATCGGCAAAAGGTGGGTCGATGTGACGTGTTTTAAGCTACAAATTGCTATGTCGGATATTGGCATACGACGGATAGAAGCCAAGTTTTAGGTGCTTATATCTGTGAGACCATGAATCACCATTGATGGCCGGATTGCTTACCACTCGAAACGATCGACGTTTGACGAAACTATGCAAGTTCGTCGCAGATCGGCATGAGATGGGTCGATGTGACGTGTTTTAAGCTACAAATTGCTATGTCGCATATCCGCATACGACGAATAGAAGCGGAGTTATTGTTGTTTATATCTGTGAGGCCATGAATCACCATTAACGGCCGGATTGCCTACCACTCGAAACGATCGACGTTTGACGAAACTATGCAAGTTCGTCGCAGATCGGTAAAAGGTGGGTCGGTGGGCCGTGTTTTATGCTACAAATTGCTATGTCGCAGATTTGCATTCGACGAATAGAAGCGGAGTTATAGTTGTTTATATCTGTGAGGCCATGAATCACCAATGACGGCCGGATTGCTTACCACTCGAAACGATCGATGTTTGACAAAACTATGCAAGTTCGTCGCAGATCGGTATAGGGTGGTTCGTTTGGGCGTGTTTTAAGCTACAAATTGCTATGTCGCAGATTCGCATACGACGAATAGAAGCTGAGTTATAGTTGTTGATATCTGTGAGGCCATGAATCACCATAGACGGCCGGATTCCCTACCACTCGAAACGATCGACATTTGACGAAACCATGCAAGTTCGTCGCAGATCGGCACAAGGTGGGTCGATGTGACGTGTTTTAAGCTACAAATTGCTATGTCGCAGATTCGCATACGATGAATAGGAGCGGAGTTATAGTTGTTTATATCTGTGAGGCCATGAATCACCATTGACTGCCGGATTGCTTTCCACTCGAAACAATCGATGTTTGACAAAACTATGCAAGTTCGTCGCAGATCGGTGTAAGGTGGTTCGTTGGGGCGTGTTTTAAGCTACAAATTGCTATGTCGCAGATTTGCATTCGACGAATAGAAGCGGAGTTATAGATGTTTATATCTGTCTGGCCATGAATCACCATTGATGGCAGGATTGCCTACCGCTCGAAACGATCGATGTTTGACGAAACTATGCAAGTTCATCGCAGATCGACACAAGGTGGGCCGATGTGACGTATTTTAAGCTACAAATTGCTATGTCGCAGATTTGCATACGACGAGCAGAAGCGGAGTTATTGTTGTTTATATCTGTGAGGCCATGAATCACCATTGAGGGCCGGATTCCCTACCACTCGAAACGATCGACGTTTGACGAAACCATGCAAGTTCGTCGCAGATCGGTATAAGGTGGTTCGTTGGGGCGTGTTTTAAGCTAAAAATTGCTATGTTGTAGATTCGCATACGACGAATAGAAGCGGAGTTATTGTTGTTTATATCTGTGAGGCCATGAATCACCATTGGCGGCCGGATTCCCTACCACTCTCAACGATCGACGTTTGACGAAACCATGCAAGTTCGTCGCAGATCGGCAGAAGGTGAGTCGATGTGACGTGTTTTAAGCTACAAATTGCTATGTCGCATATTCGCATACGACGAATAGAAGCGGAGTTATTGATGTTTATATCTGTGAGGCCATGAATCACCATTGAAGGCCGGATTGCCTACCACTCGAAACGATCGATGTTTGACGAAACTATGCAAGTTCGTCGCAGATCCGCACAAGGTGGGTCGATGTGACGTGTTTTAAGCTACAAATTGCTATGTCGCAGATTTGCATTCGACGAATAGAAGCAGAGTTATAGTTGTTTATATCTGTCAGGCCATGATACACCATTGACGGCCGGATTGCTATCCACTCGAAACGATCGATGTTTGACAAAACTATGCATGTTCGTCGCAGATCGGTATAAGGTGATTCGTTGGGGCGTGTTTTAAGCTACAAATTGCTATGTCGCTGATTTGCATACGACGAATAGAAGCGGAGTTATTGTTGTTTATATCTGTGAGGCCATGAATCACCATTGACGGTCGGATTGCCTACCACTCGAAACGATCGATGTTTGACGAAACTATGCAAGTTCGTCGCAGATCGGTATAAGTTGATTCGTTGGGGCGTGTTTTAAGCTACAAATTGCTATGTCGCAAATTCGCATACGACGAATAGAAGCGGAGTTATTGTGATATATATCTGTGAGGCCATGAATCACCATTGACGGCCGGATTCCCTAGCACTCGAAACGATCGACGTTTGACGAAACCATGCAAGCTCGTCGCAGATCGGCACAAGGTGGGTCGATGTGACGTGTTTTAAGCTACAAATTGCTATGTCGCATATTCGCATACGACGAATAGAAGCGGAGTTATTGTTGTTTGTATCTGTGAGGCCATGAATCACCATTGACCGCCGGATTGCCTACCACTCGAACCGATCGATGTTTGACGAAACTATGCAAGTTCGTCGCAGATCGGCACAAGGTGGGTCGATGTGACGTGTTTTAAGCTACAAATTGCTATGTCGCAGATTTGCATACGACGAGCAGAAGCGGAGTTATTGTTGTTTATATCTGTGAGGCCATGAATCACCATTGAGGGCCGGATTCCCTACCACTCGAAACGATCGACGTTTGACGAAACCATGCAAGTTCGTCGCAGATCGGTATAAGGTGGTTCGTTGGGGCGTGTTTTAAGCTAAAAATTGCTATGTTGTAGATTCGCATACGACGAATAGAAGCGGAGTTATTGTTGTTTATATCTGTGAGGCCATGAATCACCATTGGCGGCCGGATTCCCTACCACTCTCAACGATCGACGTTTGACGAAACCATGCAAGTTCGTCGCAGATCGGCAGAAGGTGAGTCGATGTGACGTGTTTTAAGCTACAAATTGCTATGTCGCATATTCGCATACGACGAATAGAAGCGGAGTTATTGATGTTTATATCTGTGAGGCCATGAATCACCATTGAAGGCCGGATTGCCTACCACTCGAAACGATCGATGTTTGACGAAACTATGCAAGTTCGTCGCAGATCCGCACAAGGTGGGTCGATGTGACGTGTTTTAATCTACAAATTGCTATGTCGCAGATTTGCATTCGACGAATAGAAGCGGAGTTATAGTTGTTTATATCTGTCAGGCCATGAATCACCATTGTCGGCCGGATGGCTTTCCACTCGAAACGATCCATGTTTGACAAAACTATGCAAGTTCGTCGCAGATCGGTATAAGGTGGGTCGTTGGGCCGTGTTTTATGCTACAAATTGCTACGTCGCCGATTTGCATACGGCGAATAGAAGGGGAGTTATAGTTGTTTATATCTGTGAGGCCATGAATCACCATTGACGGCCGGATTGCTTTCCACTCGAAACGATCGATGTTTGACAAAACTATGCATGTTCGTTGCAGATCGGTATAAGGTGGGTGGTTGGACCGTGTTTTATGCTACAAATTGCTACGTCGCAGATTTGCATTCGACGAATAGAAGCGTAGTTATAGTTGTTTATATCTGTCAGGCCATGAATCACCATTGACCGCCGGATTGCTTTCCACTCGAAACGATCGATGTTTGACAAAACTATGCAAGTTCGTCGCAGATCGGTATAAGGTGGTTCGTTGGGACGTGTTTTATGCTACAAATTGCTATGTCGCAGATCCGCATTCGACAAATAGAAGCGGAGTTATTGCTGTTTATATCTGTGAGGCCATGAATCACCATTCACGGCCGGATTGCCTACCACTCGAAACGATCGATGTTTGACAAAACTATGCAAGTTCATCGCAGATCGGTGTAAGGTGGGTCGTTGGGCCGTGTTTTATGCTACAAATTGCTATGTCGCATATTCGCATACGACGAATAGAAGCGGAGTTATTGTTGTTTTTATCTGTGAGGCCATGAATCACCATTGACCGCCGGATTGCCTACCACTCGAACCGATCGATGTTTGACGAAACTATGCAAGTTCGTCGCAGATCGGCACAAGGTGGGTCGATGTGACGTGTTTTAAGCTACAAATTGCTATGTCGCAGATTTGCATACGACGAGCAGAAGCGGAGTTATTGTTGTTTATATCTGTGAGGCCATGAATCACCATTGAGGGCCGGATTCCCTACCACTCGAAACGATCGACGTTTGACGAAACCATGCAAGTTCGTCGCAGATCGGTATAAGGTGGTTCGTTGGGGCGTGTTTTAAGCTAAAAATTGCTATGTTGTAGATTCGCATACGACGAATAGAAGCGGAGTTATTGTTGTTTATATCTGTGAGGCCATGAATCACCATTGGCGGCCGGATTCCCTACCACTCTCAACGATCGACGTTTGACGAAACCATGCAAGTTCGTCGCAGATCGGCAGAAGGTGAGTCGATGTGACGTGTTTTAAGCTACAAATTGCTATGTCGCAGATTCGCATACGACGAATAGAAGCGGAGTTATTGATGTTTATATCTGTGAGGCCATGAATCACCATTGAAGGCCGGATTGCCTACCACTCGAAACGATCGATGTTTGACGAAACTATGCAAGTTCGTCGCAGATCCGCACAAGGTGGGTCGATGTGACGTGTTTTAATCTACAAATTGCTATGTCGCAGATTTGCATTCGACGAATAGAAGCGGAGTTATAGTTGTTTATATCTGTCAGGCCATGAATCACCATTGTCGGCCGGATGGCTTTCCACTCGAAACGATCCATGTTTGACAAAACTATGCAAGTTCGTCGCAGATCGGTATAAGGTGGGTCGTTGGGCCGTGTTTTATGCTACAAATTGCTACGTCGCCGATTTGCATACGGCGAATAGAAGGGGAGTTATAGTTGTTTATATCTGTGAGGCCATGAATCACCATTGACGGCCGGATTGCTTTCCACTCGAAACGATCGATGTTTGACAAAACTATGCATGTTCGTTGCAGATCGGTATAAGGTGGGTGGTTGGACCGTGTTTTATGCTACAAATTGCTACGTCGCAGATTTGCATTCGACGAATAGAAGCGTAGTTATAGTTGTTTATATCTGTCAGGCCATGAATCACCATTGACCGCCGGATTGCTTTCCACTCGAAACGATCGATGTTTGACAAAACTATGCAAGTTCGTCGCAGATCGGTATAAGGTGGTTCGTTGGGGCGTGTTTTATGCTACAAATTGCAATGTCGCAGATCCGCATTCGACAAATAGAAGCGGAGTTATTGCTGTTTATATCTGTGAGGCCATGAATCACCATTGACTGCCGGATTGCCTACCACTCGAAACGATCGATGTTTGACAAAACTATGCAAGTTCATCGCAGATCGGTGTAAGGTGGGTCGTTGGGCCGTGTTTTATGCTACAAATTGCTACGTCGCAGATTTCCATACGGCGAATAGAAGCGGAGTTATAGTTGTTTATATCTGTGAGGCCATGAATCACCATTGACGGCCGGATTGCTTTCCACTCGAAACGATCGATGTTTGACAAAACTATGCAAGTTCGTCGCAGATCGGTATAAAGTGGGTGGTTGGGCCGTGTTTTATGCTACAAATTGCTACGTCGCAGATTTGCATACGGCGATTAGAAGCGGAGTTATAGTTGTATATATCTGTGAGGCCATGAATCACCATTGACGGCCGGATTGCCTACCACTCGAAACGATCGACGTTTGACGAAACTATGCAAGTTCGTCGCAGATCGGCACAAGGTGGTTCGATGTGTCGTGTTTTAAGCTACAAATTGCTATGTCGCAGATTTGCATTCGACGAATAGAAGCGTAGTTATAGTTGTTTATATCTGTCAGGCCATGAATCACCATTGACCGCCGGATTGCTTTCCACTCGAAACGATCGATGTTTGACAAAACTATGCAAGTTCGTCGCAGATCGGTATAAGGTGGTTCGTTGGGGCGTGTTTTATGCTACAAATTGCTATGTCGCAGATTTGCATACGACTAATAGAAGCGGAGTTATTGTTGTTTATATCTGTGAGGCCATGAATCACCATTGACGGCCGGATTGCTTTTCACTCGAAACGATCGATGTTTGACAAAACTATGCAAGTTCGTCGCAGATCGGTGTAAGGTGGTTCGTTAGGGCGTGTTTTAAGCTACACATTGCTACGTTGCAGATTCGCATACGACGAATAGAAGCGGAGTTATTGTTGTTTATGTCTGTGAGGCCATGAATCACCATTGACGTCCGGATTCCCTACCACTCGAAACGATCGACGTTTGACGAAACCATGCAAGTTCGTCGCAGATCGGCACAAGGTGGGTCGATGTGACGTGTTTTAAGCTACAAATTGCTATGTCGCAGATTTGCATTCGACGAATAGAAGCGGAGTTATTGTTGTTTATATCTGTGAGGCCATGAATCACCATTGACGTCCGGATTCCCTACCACTCGAAACGATCGACGTTTGACGAAACCATGCAAGTTCGTCGCAGATCGGCACAAGGTGGGTCGATGTGACGTGTTTTAAGCTACAAATTGCTATGTCGCAGATTTGCATTCGACGAATAGAAGCGGAGTTATAGATGTTTATATCTGTCTGGCCATGAATCACCATTGATGGCAGGATTGCCTACCGCTCGAAACGATCGATGTTTGACGAAACTATGCAAGTTCATCGCAGATCGGCAAAAGGTGGGTCGATGTGACGTGTTTTAAGCTACAAATTGCTATGTCGGATATTGGCATACGACGGATAGAAGCCAAGTTTTAGGTGCTTATATCTGTGAGACCATGAATCACCATTGACGGCCGGATTGCTTACCACTCGAAACGATCGACGTTTGACGAAACTATGCAAGTTCGTCGCAGATCGGCATGAGATGGGTCGATGTGACGTGTTTTAAGCTACAAATTGCTATGTCGCATATCCGCATACGACGAATAGAAGCGGAGTTATTGTTGTTTATATCTGTGAGGCCATGAATCACCATTAACGGCCGGATTGCCTACCACTCGAAACGATCGACGTTTGACGAAACTATGCAAGTTCGTCGCAGATCGGTAAAAGGTGGGTCGGTGGGCCGTGTTTTATGCTACAAATTGCTATGTCGCAGATTTGCATTCGACGAATAGAAGCGGAGTTATAGTTGTTTATATCTGTGAGGCCATGAATCACCAATGACGGCCGGATTGCTTACCACTCGAAACGATCGACGTTTGACGAAACTATGCAAGTTCGTCGCAGATCGGTAAAAGGTGGGTCGGTGGGCCGTGTTTTATGCTACAAATTGCTATGTCGCAGATTTGCATTCGACGAATAGAAGCGGAGTTATAGTTGTTTATATCTGTGAGGCCATGAATCACCAATGACGGCCGGATTGCTTACCACTCGAAACGATCGATGTTTGACAAAACTATGCAAGTTCGTCGCAGATCGGTATAGGGTGGTTCGTTTGGGCGTGTTTTAAGCTACAAATTGCTATGTCGCAGATTCGCATACGACGAATAGAAGCTGAGTTATAGTTGTTGATATCTGTGAGGCCATGAATCACCATTGACGGCCGGATTCCCTACCACTCGAAACGATCGACATTTGACGAAACCATGCAAGTTCGTCGCAGATCGGCACAAGGTGGGTCGATGTGACGTGTTTTAAGCTACAAATTGCTATGTCGCAGATTCGCATACGATGAATTGGAGCGGAGTTATAGTTGTTTATATCTGTGAGGCCATGAATCACCATTGACTGCCGGATTGCTTTCCACTCGAAACAATCGATGTTTGACAAAACTATGCAAGTTCTTCGCAGATCGGTGTAAGGTGGTTCGTTGTGGCGTGTTTTAAGCTACACATTGCTACGTCTCAGATTCGCATACGACGAATAGAAGCGGAGTTATCGTTGTTTATATCTGTGAGGCCATGAATCACCATTGACGTCGGATTCCCTACCACTCGAAACGATCGACGTTTGACGAAACCATGCAAGTTCGTCGCAGATCGGCACAAGGTGGGTCGATGTGACGTGTTTTAAGCTACACATTGCTACGTCGCAGATTCGCATACGATGAATAGAAGCGGAGTTATTGTTGTTTATATCTGTGAGGCCATGAATCACCATTGACTGCCGGATTGCTTTCCACTAGAAACGATCGATGTTTGACGAAACTATGCAAGTTCGTCGCAGATCGGTATAAGGTGGTTCATTGGGGCGTGTTTTAAGCTACAAATTGCTAGGTCGCAGATTCGCATACGACGAATAGAATGGGAGTTATAGTTGTTTATATCTGTGAGGCCATGAATCACCATTGACGGCCGGATTCCCTACCACTCGAAACGATCGACGTTTGACGAAACTATACAAGTACGTCGCAGATCGGCATGAGGTGGGTCGATGTGTCGTGTTTTAAGCTACAAATTGCTATGTTGCAGATTTGCATACGACGTATAGAAGCGGAGTTATTGTTGTTTATATCTGTGAGGCCATGAATCACCATTGACGGCCGGATTGCTTTCCACTAGAAACGATCGATGTTTGACGAAACTATGCAAGTTCGTCGCAGATCGGTATAAGGTGGATCATTGGGGCGTGTTTTAAGCTACAAATTGCTAGGTCGCAGATTCGCATACGACGAATAGAATCGGAGTTATAGTTGTTTATATCTGTGAGGCCATGAATCACCATTGACGGCCGGATTCCCTACCACTCGAAACGATCGACGTTTGACGAAACTATACAAGTATATCGCAGATCGACATGAGGTGGGTCGATGTGTCGTGTTTTAAGCTACAAATTGCTATGCCGCAAATTTGCATACGACGTATAGAAGCGGAGTTATTGTTGTTTATATCTGTGAGGCCATGAATCACCATTGACGGCCGGATTGCTTTCCACTAGAAACGATCGATGTTTGACGAAACTATGCAAGTTCGTCGCAGATCGGTATAAGGTG
This sequence comes from Anoplius nigerrimus, assembly GCA_914767735.1. Classification (NCBI taxonomy): domain Eukaryota; kingdom Metazoa; phylum Arthropoda; class Insecta; order Hymenoptera; family Pompilidae; genus Anoplius; species Anoplius nigerrimus. The sequence continues at coordinate 2,074,385 of CAJZBX010000049.1, read as the reverse complement.
GTTCATTGGGGCGTGTCTTAAGCTACAAATTGCTAGGTCGCAGATTCGCATACGACGAATAGAATCGGAGTTATTGTTGTTTATATCTGTGAGGCCATGAATCACCATTGACGGCCGGATTCCCTACCACTCGAAACGATCGTCGTTTGACGAAACCATGCAAGTTCGTCGCAGATCGGCATGAGATGGGTCGATGTGACGTGTTTTAAGCTACAAATTGCTACGTCGCATATCCGCATACGACGAATAGAAGCGGAGTTATTGTTGTTTATATCTGTGAGGCCATGAATCACCATTGACGGCCGGATTGCCGTTCACTCGAAACGATCGACGTTTGACGAAACTATGCAAGTTCGTCGCAGATCGGTAAAAGGTGGGTCGGTGGGCCGTGTTTTATGCTACAAATTGCTATGTCGCAGATTTGCATACGACGAATAGAAGCGGACTTATTGTTGTTTATATCTGTGAGGCCATGAATCACCATTGACGGCCAGATTGCCTACCACTCGAAACGATCGATGTTTGACGAAACTATGCAAGTTCGTCGCAGATCGGCACAAGGTGGGTCGATGTGTCGTGTTTTAAGCTACAAATTGCTATGTCGCAGATTTGCATTCGACGAATAGAAGCGGAGTTATAGTTGTTTATATCTGTGAGGCCATAAATCACCATTGACGGCCGGATTGCTTACCACTCGAAACGATCGATGTTTGACAAAACTATGCGATTTCGTCGCAGATCGGCACATGGTGGGTCGATGTGACGTGTTTTAAGCTACAAATTGCTATGTCGCAGATTTGCATTTGACGAATAGAAGCGGAGTTAAAGATGTTTATATCTGTCTGGCCATGAATCACCATTGACGGCAGGATTGCCTACCGCTCGAAACGATCGATGTTTGACGAAACTATGCAAGTTCATCGCAGATCGGCACAAGGTGGGTCGATGTGACGTGTTTTAAGCTACAAATTGCTATGTCGGATATTGGCATACGACGAATAGTAGCCAAGTTTTAGGTGCTTATATCTGTGAGATCATGAATCACCATTGACGGCCGGATTGCTTGCCACTCGAAACGATCGATGTTTGACGAAACTATGCAAGTTCGTCGCAGATCGGCACAAGGTGGGTCGATGTGTCGTGTTTTAAGCTACAAATTGCTATGTCGCAGATTTGCATTCGACGAATAGAAGCTGAGTTATAGTTGTTTATATCTGTCAGGCCATGAATCACCATTGACGGCCGGATTGCTTACCACTCGAAACGATCGATGTTTGACAAAACTATGCAAGTTCGTCGCAGATCGGTATAAAGTGGTTCTTTGGGGCGTGTTTTATGCTACAAATTGCTATGTCGCAGATTTGCATACCACGAATAGAAGCTGAGTTATCGATGTTTATATCTGTGAGGCCTATGAATCACCATTGACGGCCGGATTCCCTACCACTCGAAACGATCGTCGTTTGACGAAACCATGCAAGTTCGTCGCAGATCGGCATGAGATGGGTCGATGTGACGTGTTTTAAGCTACAAATTGCTATGTCGCATATCCGCATACGACGAATAGAAGCGGAGTTATTGTTGTTTATATCTGTGAGGCCATGAATCACCATTGACGGCCGGATTGCCTACCACTCGAAACGATCGACGTTTGACGAAACTATGCAAGTTCGTCGCAGATCGGTAAAAGGTGGGTCGGTGGGCCGCGTTTTATGCTACAAATTGCTATGTCGGATATTGGCATACGACGAATAGAAGCCAAGTTTTAGGTGCTTATATTTGTGAGGCCTATGAATCACCATTGACGGCCGGATTGCCTACCACTCGAAACGATCGATGTTTGACGAAACTATGCAAGTTTGTCGCAGATCGGCACAAGGTGGGTCGATGTGTCGTATTTTAAGCTACAAATTGCTATGTCGCAGATTTGCATTCGACGAATAGAAGCGGAGTTATAGTTGTTTATTTCTGTGAGGCCATGAATCACCATTGACGGCCGGATTGCTTACCATTTGAACCGATCGATGTTTGACAAAACTATGCAATTTCGTCGCAGATCGGCACATGGTGGGTCGATGTGACGTGTTTTAAGCTACAAATTGCTATGTCGCAGATTTGCATTTGACGAATAGAAGCGGAGTTAAAGATGTTTATATCTGTCTGGCCATGAATCACCATTGACGGCAGGATTGCCTACCGCTCGAAACGATCGATGTTTGACGAAACTATGCAAGTTCATCGCAGATCGGCACAAGGTGGGTCGATGTGACGTGTTTTAAGCTACAAATTGCTATGTCGGATATTGGCATACGACGAATAGAAGCCAAGTTTTAGGTGCTTATATCTGTGAGATCATGAATCACCATTGACTGCCGGATTGCTTGCCACTCGAAACGATCGACGTTTGACGAAACTATGCAAGTTCGTCGCAGATCGGTATAAGGTGGGTCGTTGGGCCATGTTTTAAGCTACAAATCGCTATGTCGCAGATTCGCATACGACGAATAGAAGGGCAGTTATCGATGTTTATATCTGTGAGGCCATGAATCACCATTGACGGCCGGATTGCTTACCACTCGAAACGATCGATGTTTGACAAAACTATGCAATTTCGTCGCAGATCGGCACATGGTGGGTCGATGTGACGTGTTTTAAGCTACAAATTGCTATGTCGCAGATTTGCATACGACGAGCAGAAGCGGAGTTATTGTTGTTTATATCTGTGAGGCCATGAATCACCATTGACGGCCGGATTGCTTTCCACTCGAAACGATCGATGTTTGACAAAACTATGCAAGTTCGTCGCAGATCGGTATAAAGTGGTTCATTGGGGCGTGTCTTAAGCTACAAATTGCTAGGTCGCAGATTCGCATACGACGAATAGAATCGGAGTTATTGTTGTTTATATCTGTGAGGCCATGAATCACCATTGACGGCCGGATTCCCTAGCACTCGAAACGATCGTCGTTTGACGAAACCATGCAAGTTCGTCGCAGATCGGCATGAGATGGGTCGATGTGACGTGTTTTAAGCTACAAATTGCTACGTCGCATATCCGCATACGACGAATAGAAGCGGAGTTATTGTTGTTTATATCTGTGAGGCCATGAATCACCATTGACGGCCGGATTGCCGTTCACTCGAAACGATCGACGTTTGACGAAACTATGCAAGTTCGTCGCAGATCGGTAAAAGGTGGGTCGGTGGGCCGTGTTTTAAGCTACAAATTGCTATGTCGCAGATTTGCATTTGACGAATAGAAGCGGAGTTAAAGATGTTTATATCTGTCTGGCCATGAATCACCATTGACGGCAGGATTGCCTACCGCTCGAAACGATCGATGTTTGACGAAACTATGCAAGTTCATCGCAGATCGGCACAAGGTGGGTCGATGTGACGTGTTTTAAGCTACAAATTGCTATGTCGGATATTGGCATACGACGAATAGTAGCCAAGTTTTAGGTGCTTATATCTGTGAGATCATGAATCACCATTGACGGCCGGATTGCTTGCCACTCGAAACGATCGATGTTTGACGAAACTATGCAAGTTCGTCGCAGATCGGCACAAGGTGGGTCGATGTGTCGTGTTTTAAGCTACAAATTGCTATGTCGCAGATTTGCATTCGACGAATAGAAGCTGAGTTATAGTTGTTTATATCTGTCAGGCCATGAATCACCATTGACGGCCGGATTGCTTACCACTCGAAACGATCGATGTTTGACAAAACTATGCAAGTTCGTCGCAGATCGGTATAAAGTGGTTCTTTGGGGCGTGTTTTATGCTACAAATTGCTATGTCGCAGATTTGCATACCACGAATAGAAGCTGAGTTATCGATGTTTATATCTGTGAGGCCTATGAATCACCATTGACGGACGGATTCCCTACCACTCGAAACGATCGTCGTTTGACGAAACCATGCAAGTTCGTCGCAGATCGGCATGAGATGGGTCGATGTGACGTGTTTTAAGCTACAAATTGCTATGTCGCATATCCGCATACGACGAATAGAAGCGGAGTTATTGTTGTTTATATCTGTCAGGCCAAGAATCACCATTGACGGCCGGATTGCCTACCACTCGAAACGATCGACGTTTGACGAAACTATGCAAGTTCGTCGCAGATCGGTAAAAGGTGGGTCGGTGGGCCGTGTTTTATGCTACAAATTGCTATGTCGGATATGGGCATACGACGAATAGAAGCCAAGTTTTAGGTGCTTATATTTGTGAGGCCTATGAATCACCATTGACGGCCGGATTGCCTACCACTCGAAACGATCGATGTTTGACGAAACTATGCAAGTTTGTCGCAGATCGGCACAAGGTGGGTCGATGTGTCGTGTTTTAAGCTACAAATTGCTATGTCGCAGATTTGCATTCGACGAATAGAAGCGGAGTTATAGTTGTTTATTTCTGTGAGGCCATGAATCACCATTGACGGCCGGATTGCTTACCATTTGAACCGATCGATGTTTGACAAAACTATGCAATTTCGTCGCAGATCGGCACATGGTGGGTCGATGTGACGTGTTTTAAGCTACAAATTGCTATGTCGCAGATTTGCATTTGACGAATAGAAGCGGAGTTAAAGATGTTTATATCTGTCTGGCCATGAATCACCATTGACGGCAGGATTGCCTACCGCTCGAAACGATCGATGTTTGACGAAACTATGCAAGTTCATCGCAGATCGGCACAAGGTGGGTCGATGTGACGTGTTTTAAGCTACAAATTGCTATGTCGGATATTGGCATACGACGAATAGAAGCCAAGTTTTAGGTGCTTATATCTGTGAGATCATGAATCACCATTGACTGCCGGATTGCTTGCCACTCGAAACGATCGACGTTTGACGAAACTATGCAAGTTCGTCGCAGATCGGTATAAGGTGGGTCGTTGGGCCATGTTTTAAGCTACAAATCGCTATGTCGCAGATTCGCATACGACGAATAGAAGGGCAGTTATCGATGTTTATATCTGTGAGGCCATGAATCACCATTGACGGCCGGATTGCTTACCACTCGAAACGATCGATGTTTGACAAAACTATGCAATTTCGTCGCAGATCGGCACATGGTGGGTCGATGTGACGTGTTTTAAGCTACAAATTGCTATGTCGCAGATTTGCATACGACGAGCAGAAGCGGAGTTATTGTTGTTTATATCTGTGAGGCCATGAATCACCATTGACGGCCGGATTGCTTTCCACTCGAAACGATCGATGTTTGACAAAACTATGCAAGTTCGTCGCAGATCGGTATAAAGTGGGTGGTTGGGCCGTGTTTTATGCTACAAATTGCTACGTCGCAGATTTGCATACGGCGATTAGAAGCGGAGTTATAGTTGTTTATATCTGTGAGGCCATGAATCACCATTGACGGCCGGATTGCCTACCACTCGAAACGATCGACGTTTGACGAAACTATGCAAGTTCGTCGCAGATCGGCACAAGGTGGTTCGATGTGACGTGTTTTAAGCTACAAATTGCTATGTCGCAGATTTGCATTCGACGAATAGAAGCGTAGTTATAGTTGTTTATATCTGTGAGGCCATGAATCACCATTGACCGCCGGATTGCTTTCCACTCGAAACGATCGATGTTTGACAAAACTATGCAAGTTCGTCGCAGATCGGTATAAGGTGGTTCGTTGGGGCGTGTTTTATGCTACAAATTGCTATGTCGCAGATTTGCATACGACTAATAGAAGCGGAGTTATTGTTGTTTATATCTGTGAGGCCATGAATCACCATTGACGGCCGGATTGCTTTTCACTCGAAACGATCGATGTTTGACAAAACTATGCAAGTTCGTCGCAGATCGGTGTAAGGTGGTTCGTTAGGGCGTGTTTTAAGCTACACATTGCTACGTTGCAGATTCGCATACGACGAATAGAAGCGGAGTTATTGTTGTTTATGTCTGTGAGGCCATGAATCACCATTGACGTCCGGATTCCCTACCACTCGAAACGATCGACGTTTGACGAAACCATGCAAGTTCGTCGCAGATCGGCACAAGGTGGGTCGATGTGACGTGTTTTAAGCTACAAATTGCTATGTCGCAGATTTGCATTCGACGAATAGAAGCGGAGTTATTGTTGTTTATATCTGTGAGGCCATGAATCACCATTGACGTCCGGATTCCCTACCACTCGAAACGATCGACGTTTGACGAAACCATGCAAGTTCGTCGCAGATCGGCACAAGGTGGGTCGATGTGACGTGTTTTAAGCTACAAATTGATATGTCGCAGATTTGCATTCGACGAATAGAAGCGGAGTTATAGATGTTTATATCTGTCTGGCCATGAATCACCATTGATGGCAGGATTGCCTACCGCTCGAAACGATCGATGTTTGACGAAACTATGCAAGTTCATCGCAGATCGGCAAAAGGTGGGTCGATGTGACGTGTTTTAAGCTACAAATTGCTATGTCGGATATTGGTATACGACGGACAGAAGCCAAGTTTTAGGTGCTTATATCTGTGAGACCATGAATCACCATTGACGGCCGGATTGCTTACCACTCGAAACGATCGACGTTTGACGAAACTATGCAAGTTCGTCGCAGATCGGCATGAGATGGGTCGATGTGACGTGTTTTAAGCTACAAATTGCTATGTCGCATATCCGCATACGACGAATAGAAGCGGAGTTATTGTTGTTTATATCTGTGAGGCCATGAATCACCATTAACGGCCGGATTGCCTACCACTCGAAACGATCGACGTTTGACGAAACTATGCAAGTTCGTCGCAGATCGGTAAAAGGTGGGTCGGTGGGCCGTGTTTTATGCTACAAATTGCTATGTCGCAGATTTGCATTCGACGAATAGAAGCGGAGTTATAGTTGTTTATATCTGTGAGGCCATGAATCACCAATGACGGCCGGATTGCTTACCACTCGAAACGATCGATGTTTGACAAAACTATGCAAGTTCGTCGCAGATCGGTATAGGGTGGTTCGTTTGGGCGTGTTTTAAGCTACAAATTGCTATGTCGCAGATTCGCATACGACGAATAGAAGCTGAGTTATAGTTGTTGATATCTGTGAGGCCATGAATCACCATTGACGGCCGGATTCCCTACCACTCGAAACGATCGACGTTTGACGAAACCATGCAAGTTCGTCGCAGATCGGCACAAGGTGGGTCGATGTGACGTGTTTTAAGCTACAAATTGCTATGTCGCAGATTCGCATACGATGAATAGGAGCGGAGTTATAGTTGTTTATATCTGTGAGGCCATGAATCACCATTGACTGCCGGATTGCTTTCCACTCGAAACAATCGATGTTTGACAAAACTATGCAAGTTCGTCGCAGATCGGTGTAAGGTGGTTCGTTGGGGCGTGTTTTAAGCTACACATTGCTACGTCTCAGATTCGCATACGACGAATAGAAGCGGAGTTATCGTTGTTTATATCTGTGAGGCCATGAATCACCATTGACGTCCGGATTCCCTACCACTCGAAACGATCGACGTTTGACGAAACCATGCAAGTTCGTCGCAGATCGGCACAAGGTGGGTCGATGTGACGTGTTTTAAGCTACACATTGCTACGTCGCAGATTCGCATACGACGAATAGAAGCCGAGTTATTGTTATTTATATCTGTGAGGCCATGAATCACCATTGACTGCCGGATTGCTTTCCACTAGAAACGATCGATGTTTGACGAAACTATGCAAGTTCGTCGCAGATCGATATAAGGTGGTTCATTGGGGCGTGTTTTAAGCTACAAATTGCTAGGTCGCAGATTCGCATACGACGAATAGAATCGGAGTTATAGTTGTTTATATCTGTGAGGCCATGAATCACCATTGACGGCCGGATTCCCTACCACTCGAAACGATCGACGTTTGACGAAACTATACAAGTACGTCGCAGATCGGCATGAGGTGGGTCGATGTGTCGTGTTTTAAGCTACAAATTGCTATGTTGCAGATTTGCATACGACGTATAGAAGCGGAGTTATTGTTGTTTATATCTGTGAGGCCATCAATCACCATTGACGGCCGGATTGCTTTCCACTAGAAACGATCGATGTTTGACGAAACTATGCAAGTTCGTCGCAGATCGGTATAAGGTGGATCATTGGGGCGTGTTTTAAGCTACAAATTGCTAGGTCGCAGATTCGCATACGACGAATAGAATCGGAGTTATAGTTGTTTATATCTGTGAGGCCATGAATCACCATTGACGGCCGGATTCCCTACCACTCGAAACGATCGACGTTTGACGAAACTATACAAGTATATCGCAGATCGACATGAGGTGGGTCGATGTGTCGTGTTTTAAGCTACAAATTGCTATGTCGCAGATTTGCATACGACGTATAGAAGCGGAGTTATTGTTGTTTATATCTGTGAGGCCATGAATCACCATTGACGGCCGGATTCCCTACCACTCGAAACGATCGTCGTTTGACGAAACCATGCAAGTTCGTCGCTGATCGGCATGAGATGGGTCGATGTGACGTGTTTTAAGCTACAAAATGCTACGTCGCATATCCGCATACGACGAATAGAAGCGGAGTTATTGTTGTTTATATCTGTGAGGCCATGAATCACCATTGACGGCCGGATTGCCGTTCACTCGAAACGATCGACGTTTGACGAAACTATGCAAGTTCGTCGCAGATCAGTAAAAGGTGGGTCGGTGGGCCGTGTTTTATGCTACAAATTGCTATGTCGCAGATTTGCATACGACGAATAGAAGCGGACTTATTGTTGTTTATATCTGTGAGGCCATGAATCACCATTGACGGCCAGATTGCCTACCACTCGAAACGATCGATGTTTGACGAAACTATGCAAGTTCGTCGCAGATCGGCACAAGGTGGGTCGATGTGTCGTGTTTTAAGCTACAAATTGCTATGTCGCAGATTTGCATTCGACGAATAGAAGCGGAGTTATAGTTGTTTATATCTGTGAGGCCATGAATCACCATTGACGGCCGGATTGCTTACCACTCGAAACGATCGACGTTTGACGAAACCATGCAAGTTCGTCGCAGATCGGCACAAGGTGGGTCGATGTGACGTGTTTTAAGCTACAAATTGCTATGTCGCAGATTTGCATTCGACGAATAGAAGCGGAGTTATTGTTGTTTATATCTGTGAGGCCATGAATCACCATTGACGGCCGGATTCCCTACCACTCGAAACGATCGTCGTTTGACGAAACCATGCAAGTTCGTCGCTGATCGGCATGAGATGGGTCGATGTGACGTGTTTTAAGCTACAAATTGCTACGTCGCATATCCGCATACGACGAATAGAAGCGGAGTTATTGTTGTTTATATCTGTGAGGCCATGAATCACCATTGACGGCCGGATTGCCGTTCACTCGAAACGATCGACGTTTGACGAAACTATGCAAGTTCGTCGCAGATCAGTAAAAGGTGGGTCGGTGGGCCGTGTTTTATGCTACAAATTGCTAAGTCGCAGATTTGCATACGACGAATAGAAGCGGACTTATTGTTGTTTATATCTGTGAGGCCATGAATCACCATTGACGGCCAGATTGCCTACCACTCGAAACGATCGATGTTTGACGAAACTATGCAAGTTCGTCGCAGATCGGCACAAGGTGGGTCGATGTGTCGTGTTTTAAGCTACAAATTGCTATGTCGCAGATTTGCATTCGACGAATAGAAGCGGAGTTATAGTTGTTTATATCTGTGAGGCCATGAATCACCATTGACGGCCGGATTGCTTACCACTCGAAACGATCGATGTTTGACAAAACTATGCAATTTCGTCGCAGATCGGCACATGGTGGGTCGATGTGACGTGTTTTAAGCTACAAATTGCTATGTCGCAGATTTGCATTTGACGAATAGAAGCGGAGTTAAAGATGTTTATATCTGTCTGGCCATGAATCACCATTGACGGCAGGATTGCCTACCGCTCGAAACGATCGATGTTTGACGAAACTATGCAAGTTCATAGCAGATCGGCACAAGGTGGGTCGATGTGACGTGTTTTAAGCTACAAATTGCTATGTCGGATATTGGCATACGACGAATAGTAGCCAAGTTTTAGGTGCTTATATCTGTGAGATCATGAATCACCATTGACGGCCGGATTGCTTGCCACTCGAAACGATCGATGTTTGACGAAACTATGCAAGTTCGTCGCAGATCGGCACAAGGTGGGTCGATGTGTCGTGTTTTAAGCTACAAATTGCTATGTCGCAGATTTGCATTCGACGAATAGAAGCTGAGTTATAGTTGTTTATATCTGTCAGGCCATGAATCACCATTGACGGCCGGATTGCTTTCCACTCGAAACGATCGATGTTTGACGAAACTATGCAAGTTCGTCGTAGATCGGTATAAGGTGGTTCATTGGGGCGTGTTTTAAGCTACAAATTGATACGTCGCAGATTCGCATACGACGAATAGAATCGGAGTTATAGTTGTTTATATCTGTGAGGCCATGAATCACCATTGACGGCCGGATTGCCTACCACTCGAAACGATCGATGTTTGACGAAACTATGCAAGTTCGTCGCAGATCGGCACAGGGTGCGTCGATGTGACGTGTTTTTAGCTACATATTGCTATGTCGCAGATTTGCATTCGACGAATAGAAGCGGAGTTATAGTTGTTTATATCTGTCAGGCCATGAATCACCATTGACTGCCGGATTGCTTTCCACTCGAAACGATCGATGTTTGACAAAACTATGCAAGTTCGTTGCAGATCGGTGTAAAGTGGTTCGTTGGGGCGTGTTTTAAGCTACACATTGCTACGTCGCAGATTCGCATACGACGAATAGAAGCGGAGTTATTGTTGTTTATATCTGTGAGGCCATGAATCACCATTGACTGCCGGATTGCTTTCCACTCGAAACGATCGATGTTTGACAAAACTATGCAAGTTCGTCGCAGATCGGTGTAAGGTGGTTCGTTGGGGCGTGTTTTAAGCTACACATTGCTACGTTGCAGATTCGCATACGACGAATAGAAGCGGAGTTATTGTTGTTTATGTCTGTGAGGCCATGAATCACCATTGACGTCCGGATTCCCTACCACTCGAAACGATCGACGTTTGACGAAACCATGCAAGTTCGTCGCAGATCGGCACAAGGTGGGTCGATGTGACGTGTTTTAAGCTACAAATTGCTATGTCGCAGATTTGCATTCGACGAATAGAAGCGGAGTTATTGTTGTTTATATCTGTGAGGCCATGAATCACCATTGACGTCCGGATTCCCTACCACTCGAAACGATCGACGTTTGACGAAACCATGCAAGTTCGTCGCAGATCGGCACAAGGTGGGTCGATGTGACGTGTTTTAAGCTACAAATTGCTATGTCGCAGATTTGCATTCGACGAATAGAAGCGGAGTTATAGATGTTTATATCTGTCTGGCCATGAATCACCATTGATGGCAGGATTGCCTACCGCTCGAAACGATCGATGTTTGACGAAACTATGCAAGTTCATCGCAGATCGGCAAAAGGTGGGTCGATGTGACGTGTTTTAAGCTACAAATTGCTATGTCGGATATTGGCATACGACGGATAGAAGCCAAGTTTTAGGTGCTTATATCTGTGAGACCATGAATCACCATTGACGGCCGGATTGCTTACCACTCGAAACGATCGACGTTTGACGAAACTATGCAAGTTCGTCGCAGATCGGCATGAGATGGGTCGATGTGACGTGTTTTAAGCTACAAATTGCTATGTCGCATATCCGCATACGACGAATAGAAGCGGAGTTATTGTTGTTTATATCTGTGAGGCCATGAATCACCATTAACGGCCGGATTGCCTACCAATCGAAACGATCGACGTTTGACGAAACTATGCAAGTTCGTCGCAGATCGGTAAAAGGTGGGTCGGTGGGCCGTGTTTTATGCTACAAATTGCTATGTCGCAGATTTGCATTCGACGAATAGAAGCGGAGTTATAGTTGTTTATATCTGTGAGGCCATGAATCACCAATGACGGCCGGATTGCTTACCACTCGAAACGATCGATGTTTGACAAAACTATGCAAGTTCGTCGCAGATCGGTATAGGGTGGTTCGTTTGGGCGTGTTTTAAGCTACAAATTGCTATGTCGCAGATTCGCATACGACGAATAGAAGCTGAGTTATAGTTGTTGATATCTGTGAGGCCATGAATCACCATTGACGGCCGGATTCCCTACCACTCGAAACGATCGACGTTTGACGAAACCATGCAAGTTCGTCGCAGATCGGCACAAGGTGGGTCGATGTGACGTGTTTTAAGCTACAAATTGCTATGTCGCAGATTTGCATTCGACGAATAGAAGCGGAGTTATTGTTGTTTATATCTGTGAGGCCATGAATCACCATTGACGTCCGGATTCCCTACCACTCGAAACGATCGACGTTTGACGAAACCATGCAAGTTCGTCGCAGATCGGCACAAGGTGGGTCGATGTGACGTGTTTTAAGCTACAAATTGCTATGTCGCAGATTTGCATTCGACGAATAGAAGCGGAGTTATAGATGTTTATATCTGTCTGGCCATGAATCACCATTGATGGCAGGATTGCCTACCGCTCGAAACGATCGATGTTTGACGAAACTATGCAAGTTCATCGCAGATCGGCAAAAGGTGGGTCGATGTGACGTGTTTTAAGCTACAAATTGCTATGTCGGATATTGGCATACGACGGATAGAAGCCAAGTTTTAGGTGCTTATATCTGTGAGACCATGAATCACCATTGACGGCCGGATTGCTTGCCACTCGAAACGATCGATGTTTGACGAAACTATGCAAGTTCGTCGCAGATCGGCACAAGGTGGGTCGATGTGTCGTGTTTTAAGCTACAAATTGCTATGTCGCAGATTTGCATTCGACGAATAGAAGCTGAGTTATAGTTGTTTATATCTGTCAGGCCATGAATCACCATTGACGGCCGGATTGCTTTCCACTAGAAACGATCGATGTTTGACGAAACTATGCAAGTTCGTCGTAGATCGGTATAAGGTGGTTCATTGGGGCGTGTTTTAAGCTACAAATTGATACGTCGCAGATTCGCATACGACGAATAGAATCGGAGTTATAGTTGTTTATATCTGTGAGGCCATGAATCACCATTGACGGCCGGATTGCCTACCACTCGAAACGATCGATGTTTGACGAAACTATGCAAGTTCGTCGCAGATCGGCACAGGGTGCGTCGATGTGACGTGTTTTTAGCTACATATTGCTATGTCGCAGATTTGCATTCGACGAATAGAAGCGGAGTTATAGTTGTTTATATCTGTCAGGCCATGAATCACCATTGACTGCCGGATTGCTTTCCACTCGAAACGATCGATGTTTGACAAAACTATGCAAGTTCGTTGCAGATCGGTGTAAAGTGGTTCGTTGGGGCGTGTTTTAAGCTACACATTGCTACGTCGCAGATTCGCATACGACGAATAGAAGCGGAGTTATTGTTGTTTATATCTGTGAGGCCATGAATCACCATTGACTGCCGGATTGCTTTCCACTCGAAACGATCGATGTTTGACAAAACTATGCAAGTTCGTCGCAGATCGGTGTAAGGTGGTTCGTTGGGGCGTGTTTTAAGCTACACATTGCTACGTTGCAGATTCGCATACGACGAATAGAAGCGGAGTTATTGTTGTTTATGTCTGTGAGGCCATGAATCACCATTGACGTCCGGATTCCCTACCACTCGAAACGATCGACGTTTGACGAAACCATGCAAGTTCGTCGCAGATCGGCACAAGGTGGGTCGATGTGACGTGTTTTAAGCTACAAATTGCTATGTCGCAGATTTGCATTCGACGAATAGAAGCGGAGTTATTGTTGTTTATATCTGTGAGGCCATGAATCACCATTGACGTCCGGATTCCCTACCACTCGAAACGATCGACGTTTGACGAAACCATGCAAGTTCGTCGCAGATCGGCACAAGGTGGGTCGATGTGACGTGTTTTAAGCTACAAATTGCTATGTCGCAGATTTGCATTCGACGAATAGAAGCGGAGTTATAGATGTTTATATCTGTCTGGCCATGAATCACCATTGATGGCAGGATTGCCTACCGCTCGAAACGATCGATGTTTGACGAAACTATGCAAGTTCATCGCAGATCGGCAAAAGGTGGGTCGATGTGACGTGTTTTAAGCTACAAATTGCTATGTCGGATATTGGCATACGACGGATAGAAGCCAAGTTTTAGGTGCTTATATCTGTGAGACCATGAATCACCATTGACGGCCGGATTGCTTACCACTCGAAACGATCGACGTTTGACGAAACTATGCAAGTTCGTCGCAGATCGGCATGAGATGGGTCGATGTGACGTGTTTTAAGCTACAAATTGCTATGTCGCATATCCGCATACGACGAATAGAAGCGGAGTTATTGTTGTTTATATCTGTGAGGCCATGAATCACCATTAACGGCCGGATTGCCTACCACTCGAAACGATCGACGTTTGACGAAACTATGCAAGCTCGTCGCAGATCGGTAAAAGGTGGGTCGGTGGGCCGTGTTTTATGCTACAAATTGCTATGTCGCAGATTTGCATTCGACGAATAGAAGCGGAGTTATAGTTGTTTATATCTGTGAGGCCATGAATCACCAATGACGGCCGGATTGCTTACCACTCGAAACGATCGATGTTTGACAAAACTATGCAAGTTCGTCGCAGATCGGTATAGGGTGGTTCGTTTGGGCGTGTTTTAAGCTACAAATTGCTATGTCGCAGATTCGCATACGACGAATAGAAGCTGAGTTATAGTTGTTGATATCTGTGAGGCCATGAATCACCATTGACGGCCGGATTCCCTACCACTCGAAACGATCGACGTTTGACGAAACCATGCAAGTTCGTCGCAGATCGGCACAAGGTGGGTCGATGTGACGTGTTTTAAGCTACAAATTGCTATGTCGCAGATTTGCATTCGACGAATAGAAGCGGAGTTATTGTTGTTTATATCTGTGAGGCCATGAATCACCATTGACGTCCGGATTCCCTACCACTCGAAACGATCGACGTTTGACGAAACCATGCAAGTTCGTCGCAGATCGGCACAAGGTGGGTCGATGTGACGTGTTTTAAGCTACAAATTGCTATGTCGCAGATTTGCATTCGACGAATAGAAGCGGAGTTATAGATGTTTATATCTGTCTGGCCATGAATCACCATTGATGGCAGGATTGCCTACCGCTCGAAACGATCGATGTTTGACGAAACTATGCAAGTTCATCGCAGATCGGCAAAAGGTGGGTCGATGTGACGTGTTTTAAGCTACAAATTGCTATGTCGGATATTGGCATACGACGGATAGAAGCCAAGTTTTAGGTGCTTATATCTGTGAGACCATGAATCACCATTGACGGCCGGATTGCTTACCACTCGAAACGATCGACGTTTGACGAAACTATGCAAGTTCGTCGCAGATCGGCATGAGATGGGTCGATGTGACGTGTTTTAAGCTACAAATTGCTATGTCGCATATCCGCATACGACGAATAGAAGCGGAGTTATTGTTGTTTATATCTGTGAGGCCATGAATCACCATTAACGGCCGGATTGCCTACCACTCGAAACGATCGACGTTTGACGAAACTATGCAAGTTCGTCGCAGATCGGTAAAAGGTGGGTCGGTGGGCCGTGTTTTATGCTACAAATTGCTATGTCGCAGATTTGCATTCGACGAATAGAAGCGGAGTTATAGTTGTTTATATCTGTGAGGCCATGAATCACCAATGACGGCCGGATTGCTTACCACTCGAAACGATCGATGTTTGACAAAACTATGCAAGTTCGTCGCAGATCGGTATAGGGTGGTTCGTTTGGGCGTGTTTTAAGCTACAAATTGCTATGTCGCAGATTCGCATACGACGAATAGAAGCTGAGTTATAGTTGTTGATATCTGTGAGGCCATGAATCACCATTGACGGCCGGATTCCCTACCACTCGAAACGATCGACGTTTGACGAAACCATGCAAGTTCGTCGCAGATCGGCACAAGGTGGGTCGATGTGACGTGTTTTAAGCTACAAATTGCTATGTCGCAGATTCGCATACGATGAATAGGAGCGGAGTTATAGTTGTTTATATCTGTGAGGCCATGAATCACCATTGACTGCCGGATTGCTTTCCACTCGAAACAATCGATGTTTGACAAAACTATGCAAGTTCGTCGCAGATCGGTGTAAGGTGGTTCGTTGGGGCGTGTTTTAAGCTACACATTGCTACGTCTCAGATTCGCATACGACGAATAGAAGCGGAGTTATCGTTGTTTATATCTGTGAGGCCATGAATCACCATTGACGTCCGGATTCCCTACCACTCGAAACGATCGACGTTTGACGAAACCATGCAAGTTCGTCGCAGATCGGCACAAGGTGGGTCGATGTGACGTGTTTTAAGCTACACATTGCTACGTCGCAGATTCGCATACGACGAATAGAAGCGGAGTTATTGTTGTTTATATCTGTGAGGCCATGAATCACCATTGACTGCCGGATTGCTTTCCACTAGAAACGATCGATGTTTGACGAAACTATGCAAGTTCATCGCAGATCGGTATAAGGTGGTTCATTGGGGCGTGTTTTAAGCTACAAATTGCTATGTCGCAGATTTGCATACGACTAATAGAAGCGGAGTTATTGTTGTTTATATCTGTGAGGCCATGAATCACCATTGACGGCCGGATTGCTTTTCACTCGAAACGATCGATGTTTGACAAAACTATGCAAGTTCGTCGCAGATCGGTGTAAGGTGGTTCGTTAGGGCGTGTTTTAAGCTACACATTGCTACGTTGCAGATTCGCATACGACGAATAGAAGCGGAGTTATTGTTGTTTATGTCTGTGAGGCCATGAATCACCATTGACGTCCGGATTCCCTACCACTCGAAACGATCGACGTTTGACGAAACCATGCAAGTTCGTCGCAGATCGGCACAAGGTGGGTCGATGTGACGTGTTTTAAGCTACAAATTGCTATGTCGCAGATTTGCATTCGACGAATAGAAGCGGAGTTATTGTTGTTTATATCTGTGAGGCCATGAATCACCATTGACGTCCGGATTCCCTACCACTCGAAACGATCGACGTTTGACGAAACCATGCAAGTTCGTCGCAGATCGGCACAAGGTGGGTCGATGTGACGTGTTTTAAGCTACAAATTGCTATGTCGCAGATTTGCATTCGACGAATAGAAGCGGAGTTATAGATGTTTATATCTGTCTGGCCATGAATCACCATTGATGGCAGGATTGCCTACCGCTCGAAACGATCGATGTTTGACGAAACTATGCAAGTTCATCGCAGATCGGCAAAAGGTGGGTCGATGTGACGTGTTTTAAGCTACAAATTGCTATGTCGGATATTGGTATACGACGGATAGAAGCCAAGTTTTAGGTGCTTATATCTGTGAGACCATGAATCACCATTGACGGCCGGATTGCTTACCACTCGAAACGATCGACGTTTGACGAAACTATGCAAGTTCGTCGCAGATCGGCATGAGATGGGTCGATGTGACGTGTTTTAAGCTACAAATTGCTATGTCGCATATCCGCATACGACGAATAGAAGCGGAGTTATTGTTGTTTATATCTGTGAGGCCATGAATCACCATTAACGGCCGGATTGCCTACCACTCGAAACGATCGACGTTTGACGAAACTATGCAAGTTCGTCGCAGATCGGTAAAAGGTGGGTCGGTGGGCCGTGTTTTATGCTACAAATTGCTATGTCGCAGATTTGCATTCGACGAATAGAAGCGGAGTTATAGTTGTTTATATCTGTGAGGCCATGAATCACCAATGACGGCCGGATTGCTTACCACTCGAAACGATCGATGTTTGACAAAACTATGCAAGTTCGTCGCAGATCGGTATAGGGTGGTTCGTTTGGGCGTGTTTTAAGCTACAAATTGCTATGTCGCAGATTCGCATACGACGAATAGAAGCTGAGTTATAGTTGTTGATATCTGTGAGGCCATGAATCACCATTGACGGCCGGATTCCCTACCACTCGAAACGATCGACGTTTGACGAAACCATGCAAGTTCGTCGCAGATCGGCACAAGGTGGGTCGATGTGACGTGTTTTAAGCTACAAATTGCTATGTCGCAGATTCGCATACGATGAATAGGAGCGGAGTTATAGTTGTTTATATCTGTGAGGCCATGAATCACCATTGACTGCCGGATTGCTTTCCACTCGAAACAATCGATGTTTGACAAAACTATGCAAGTTCGTCGCAGATCGGTGTAAGGTGGTTCGTTGGGGCGTGTTTTAAGCTACACATTGCTACGTCTCAGATTCGCATACGACGAATAGAAGCGGAGTTATCGTTGTTTATATCTGTGAGGCCATGAATCACCATTGACGTCCGGATTCCCTACCACTCGAAACGATCGACGTTTGACGAAACAATACAAGTTCGTCGCAGATCGGCACAAGGTGGGTCGATGTGACGTGTTTTAAGCTACACATTGCTACGTCGCAGATTCGCATACGACGAATAGAAGCGGAGTTATTGTTGTTTATATCTGTGAGGCCATGAATCACCATTGACTGCCGGATTGCTTTCCACTAGAAACGATCGATGTTTGACGAAACTATGCAAGTTCATCGCAGATCGGTATAAGGTGGTTCATTGGGGCGTGTTTTAAGCTACAAATTGCTAGGTCGCAGATTCGCATACGACGAATAGAATCGGAGTTATAGTTGTTTATATCTGTGAGGCCATGAATCACCATTGACGGCCGGATTCCCTACCACTCGAAACGATCGACGTTTGACGAAACTATACAAGTACGTCGCAGATCCGCATGAGGTGGGTCGATGTGTCGTGTTTTAAGCTACAAATTGCTATGTTGCAGATTTGCATACGACGTATAGAAGCGGAGTTATTGTTGTTTATATCTGTGAGGCCATGAATCACCATTGACGGCCGGATTGCTTTCCACTAGAAACGATCGATGTTTGACGAAACTATGCAAGTTCGTCGCAGATCGGTATAAGGTGGTTCATTGGGGCGTGTTTTAAGCTACAAATTGCTAGGTCGCAGATTCGCATACGACGAATAGAATCGGAGTTATAGTTGTTTATATCTGTGAGGCCATGAATCACCATTGACGGCCGGATTCCCTACCACTCGAAACGATCGACGTTTGACGAAACTATACAAGTATATCGCAGATCGACATGAGGTGGGTCGATGTGTCGTGTTTTAAGCTACAAATTGCTATGCCGCAAATTTGCATACGACGTATAGAAGCGGAGTTATTGTTGTTTATATCTGTGAGGCCATGAATCACCATTGACGGCCGGATTGCTTTCCACTAGAAACGATCGATGTTTGACGAAACTATGCAAGTTCGTCGCAGATCGGTATAAGGTGGTTCATTGGGGCGTGTCTTAAGCTACAAATTGCTAGGTCGCAGATTCGCATACGACGAATAGAATCGGAGTTATTGTTGTTTATATCTGTGAGGCCATGAATCACCATTGACGGCCGGATTCCCTACCACTCGAAACGATCGTCGTTTGACGAAACCATGCAAGTTCGTCGCAGATCGGCATGAGATGGGTCGATGTGACGTGTTTTAAGCTACAAATTGCTACGTCGCATATCCGCATACGACGAATAGAAGCGGAGTTATTGTTGTTTATATCTGTGAGGCCATGAATCACCATTGACGGCCGGATTGCCGTTCACTCGAAACGATCGACGTTTGACGAAACTATGCAAGTTCGTCGCAGATCGGTAAAAGGTGGGTCGATGTGACGTGTTTTAAGCTACAAATTGCTATGTCGGATATTGGCATACGACGAATAGAAGCCAAGTTTTAGGTGCTTATATCTGTGAGATCATGAATCACCATTGACTGCCGGATTGCTTGCCACTCGAAACGATCGACGTTTGACGAAACTATGCAAGTTCGTCGCAGATCGGTATAAGGTGGGTCGTTGGGCCATGTTTTAAGCTACAAATCGCTATGTCGCAGATTCGCATACGACGAATAGAAGGGCAGTTATCGATGTTTATATCTGTGAGGCCATGAATCACCATTGACGGCCGGATTGCTTACCACTCGAAACGATCGATGTTTGACAAAACTATGCAATTTCGTCGCAGATCGGCACATGGTGGGTCGATGTGACGTGTTTTAAGCTACAAATTGCTATGTCGCAGATTTGCATACGACGAGCAGAAGCGGAGTTATTGTTGTTTATATCTGTGAGGCCATGAATCACCATTGACGGCCGGATTGCTTTCCACTCGAAACGATCGATGTTTGACAAAACTATGCAAGTTCGTCGCAGATCGGTATAAAGTGGGTGGTTGGGCCGTGTTTTATGCTACAAATTGCTACGTCGCAGATTTGCATACGGCGATTAGAAGCGGAGTTATAGTTGTTTATATCTGTGAGGCCATGAATCACCATTGACGGCCGGATTGCCTACCACTCGAAACGATCGACGTTTGACGAAACTATGCAAGTTCGTCGCAGATCGGCACAAGGTGGTTCGATGTGACGTGTTTTAAGCTACAAATTGCTATGTCGCAGATTTGCATTCGACGAATAGAAGCGTAGTTATAGTTGTTTATATCTGTCAGGCCATGAATCACCATTGACCGCCGGATTGCTTTCCACTCGAAACGATCGATGTTTGACAAAACTATGCAAGTTCGTCGCAGATCGGTATAAGGTGGTTCGTTGGGGCGTGTTTTATGCTACAAATTGCTATGTCGCAGATTTGCATACGACTAATAGAAGCGGAGTTATTGTTGTTTATATCTGTGAGGCCATGAATCACCATTGACGGCCGGATTGCTTTTCACTCGAAACGATCGATGTTTGACAAAACTATGCAAGTTCGTCGCAGATCGGTGTAAGGTGGTTCGTTAGGGCGTGTTTTAAGCTACACATTGCTACGTTGCAGATTCGCATACGACGAATAGAAGCGGAGTTATTGTTGTTTATGTCTGTGAGGCCATGAATCACCATTGACGTCCGGATTCCCTACCACTCGAAACGATCGACGTTTGACGAAACCATGCAAGTTCGTCGCAGATCGGCACAAGGTGGGTCGATGTGACGTGTTTTAAGCTACAAATTGCTATGTCGCAGATTTGCATTCGACGAATAGAAGCGGAGTTATTGTTGTTTATATCTGTGAGGCCATGAATCACCATTGACGTCCGGATTCCCTACCACTCGAAACGATCGACGTTTGACGAAACCATGCAAGTTCGTCGCAGATCGGCACAAGGTGGGTCGATGTGACGTGTTTTAAGCTACAAATTGCTATGTCGCAGATTTGCATTCGACGAATAGAAGCGGAGTTATAGATGTTTATATCTGTCTGGCCATGAATCACCATTGATGGCAGGATTGCCTACCGCTCGAAACGATCGATGTTTGACGAAACTATGCAAGTTCATCGCAGATCGGCAAAAGGTGGGTCGATGTGACGTGTTTTAAGCTACAAATTGCTATGTCGGATATTGGTATACGACGGATAGAAGCCAAGTTTTAGGTGCTTATATCTGTGAGACCATGAATCACCATTGACGGCCGGATTGCTTACCACTCGAAACGATCGACGTTTGACGAAACTATGCAAGTTCGTCGCAGATCGGCATGAGATGGGTCGATGTGACGTGTTTTAAGCTACAAATTGCTATGTCGCATATCCGCATACGACGAATAGAAGCGGAGTTATTGTTGTTTATATCTGTGAGGCCATGAATCACCATTAACGGCCGGATTGCCTACCACTCGAAACGATCGACGTTTGACGAAACTATGCAAGTTCGTCGCAGATCGGTAAAAGGTGGGTCGGTGGGCCGTGTTTTATGCTACAAATTGCTATGTCGCAGATTTGCATTCGACGAATAGAAGCGGAGTTATAGTTGTTTATATCTGTGAGGCCATGAATCACCAATGACGGCCGGATTGCTTACCACTCGAAACGATCGATGTTTGACAAAACTATGCAAGTTCGTCGCAGATCGGTATAGGGTGGTTCGTTTGGGCGTGTTTTAAGCTACAAATTGCTATGTCGCAGATTCGCATACGACGAATAGAAGCTGAGTTATAGTTGTTGATATCTGTGAGGCCATGAATCACCATTGACGGCCGGATTCCCTACCACTCGAAACGATCGACGTTTGACGAAACCATGCAAGTTCGTCGCAGATCGGCACAAGGTGGGTCGATGTGACGTGTTTTAAGCTACAAATTGCTATGTCGCAGATTCGCATACGATGAATAGGAGCGGAGTTATAGTTGTTTATATCTGTGAGGCCATGAATCACCATTGACTGCCGGATTGCTTTCCACTCGAAACAATCGATGTTTGACAAAACTATGCAAGTTCGTCGCAGATCGGTGTAAGGTGGTTCGTTGGGGCGTGTTTTAAGCTACACATTGCTACGTCTCAGATTCGCATACGACGAATAGAAGCGGAGTTATCGTTGTTTATATCTGTGAGGCCATGAATCACCATTGACGTCCGGATTCCCTACCACTCGAAACGATCGACGTTTGACGAAACCATGCAAGTTCGTCGCAGATCGGCACAAGGTGGGTCGATGTGACGTGTTTTAAGCTACACATTGCTATGTCGCAGATTCGCATACGATGAATAGGAGCGGAGTTATAGTTGTTTATATCTGTGAGGCCATGAATCACCATTGACTGCCGGATTGCTTTCCACTCGAAACAATCGATGTTTGACAAAACTATGCAAGTTCGTCGCAGATCGGTGTAAGGTGGTTCGTTGGGGCGTGTTTTAAGCTACACATTGCTACGTCTCAGATTCGCATACGACGAATAGAAGCGGAGTTATCGTTGTTTATATCTGTGAGGCCATGAATCACCATTGACGTCCGGATTCCCTACCACTCGAAACGATCGACGTTTGACGAAACCATGCAAGTTCGTCGCAGATCGGCACAAGGTGGGTCGATGTGACGTGTTTTAAGCTACACATTGCTACGTCGCAGATTCGCATACGACGAATAGAAGCGGAGTTATTGTTGTTTATATCTGTGAGGCCATGAATCACCATTGACTGCCGGATTGCTTTCCACTAGAAACGATCGATGTTTGACGAAACTATGCAAGTTCGTCGCAGATCGGTATAAGGTGGTTCATTGGGGCGTGTTTTAAGCTACAAATTGCTAGGTCGCAGATTCGCATACGACGAATAGAATCGGAGTTATAGTTGTTTATATCTGTGAGGCCATGAATCACCATTGACGGCCGGATTCCCTACCACTCGAAACGATCGACGTTTGACGAAACTATACAAGTACGTCGCAGATCGGCATGAGGTGGGTCGATGTGTCGTGTTTTAAGCTACAAATTGCTATGTTGCAGATTTGCATACGACGTATAGAAGCGGAGTTATTGTTGTTTATATCTGTGAGGCCATGAATCACCATTGACGGCCGGATTGCTTTCCACTAGAAACGATCGATGTTTGACGAAACTATGCAAGTTCGTCGCAGATCGGTATAAGGTGGATCATTGGGGCGTGTTTTAAGCTACAAATTGCTAGGTCGCAGATTCGCATACGACGAATAGAATCGGAGTTATAGTTGTTTATATCTGTGAGGCCATGAATCACCATTGACGGCCGGATTCCCTACCACTCGAAACGATCGACGTTTGACGAAACTATACAAGTATATCGCAGATCGACATGAGGTGGGTCGATGTGTCGTGTTTTAAGCTACAAATTGCTATGTCGCAGATTTGCATACGACGTATAGAAGCGGAGTTATTGTTGTTTATATGTGTGAGGCCATGAATCACCATTGACGGCCGGATTCCCTACCACTCGAAACGATCGTCGTTTGACGAAACCATGCAAGTTCGTCGCTGATCGGCATGAGATGGGTCGATGTGACGTGTTTTAAGCTACAAATTGCTACGTCGCATATCCGCATACGACGAATAGAAGCGGAGTTATTGTTGTTTATATCTGTGAGGCCATGAATCACCATTGACGGCCGGATTGCCGTTCACTCGAAACGATCGACGTTTGACGAAACTATGCAAGTTCGTCGCAGATCAGTAAAAGGTGGGTCGGTGGGCCGTGTTTTATGCTACAAATTGCTATGTCGCAGATTTGCATACGACGAATAGAAGCGGACTTATTGTTGTTTATATCTGTGAGGCCATGAATCACCATTGACGGCCAGATTGCCTACCACTCGAAACGATCGATGTTTGACGAAACTATGCAAGTTCGTCGCAGATCGGCACAAGGTGGGTCGATGTGTCGTGTTTTAAGCTACAAATTGCTATGTCGCAGATTTGCATTCGACGAATAGAAGCGGAGTTATAGTTGTTTATATCTGTGAGGCCATGAATCACCATTGACGGCCGGATTGCTTACCACTCGAAACGATCGATGTTTGACAAAACTATGCAATTTCGTCGCAGATCGGCACATGGTGGGTCGATGTGACGTGTTTTAAGCTACAAATTGCTATGTCGCAGATTTGCATTTGACGAATAGAAGCGGAGTTAAAGATGTTTATATCTGTCTGGCCATGAATCACCATTGACGGCAGGATTGCCTACCGCTCGAAACGATCGATGTTTGACGAAACTATGCAAGTTCATCGCAGATCGGCACAAGGTGGGTCGATGTGACGTGTTTTAAGCTACAAATTGCTATGTCGGATATTGGCATACGACGAATAGTAGCCAAGTTTTAGGTGCTTATATCTGTGAGATCATGAATCACCATTGACGGCCGGATTGCTTGCCACTCGAAACGATCGATGTTTGACGAAACTATGCAAGTTCGTCGCAGATCGGCACAAGGTGGGTCGATGTGTCGTGTTTTAAGCTACAAATTGCTATGTCGCAGATTTGCATTCGACGAATAGAAGCTGAGTTATAGTTGTTTATATCTGTCAGGCCATGAATCACCATTGACGGCCGGATTGCTTTCCACTCGAAACGATCGATGTTTGACGAAACTATGCAAGTTCGTCGTAGATCGGTATAAGGTGGTTCATTGGGGCGTGTTTTAAGCTACAAATTGATACGTCGCAGATTCGCATACGACGAATAGAATCGGAGTTATAGTTGTTTATATCTGTGAGGCCATGAATCACCATTGACGGCCGGATTGCCTACCACTCGAAACGATCGATGTTTGACGAAACTATGCAAGTTCGTCGCAGATCGGCACAGGGTGCGTCGATGTGACGTGTTTTTAGCTACAAATTGCTATGTCGCAGATTTGCATTCGACGAATAGAAGCGGAGTTATAGTTGTTTATATCTGTCAGGCCATGAATCACCATTGACTGCCGGATTGCTTTCCACTCGAAACGATCGATGTTTGACAAAACTATGCAAGTTCGTTGCAGATCGGTGTAAAGTGGTTCGTTGGGGCGTGTTTTAAGCTACACATTGCTACGTCGCAGATTCGCATACGACGAATAGAAGCGGAGTTATTGTTGTTTATATCTGTGAGGCCATGAATCACCATTGACTGCCGGATTGCTTTCCACTCGAAACGATCGATGTTTGACAAAACTATGCAAGTTCGTCGCAGATCGGTGTAAGGTGGTTCGTTGGGGCGTGTTTTAAGCTACACATTGCTACGTTGCAGATTCGCATACGACGAATAGAAGCGGAGTTATTGTTGTTTATGTCTGTGAGGCCATGAATCACCATTGACGTCCGGATTCCCTACCACTCGAAACGATCGACGTTTGACGAAACCATGCAAGTTCGTCGCAGATCGGCACAAGGTGGGTCGATGTGACGTGTTTTAAGCTACAAATTGCTATGTCGCAGATTTGCATTCGACGAATAGAAGCGGAGTTATTGTTGTTTATATCTGTGAGGCCATGAATCACCATTGACGGCCGGATTCCCTACCACTCGAAACGATCGTCGTTTGACGAAACCATGCAAGTTCGTCGCTGATCGGCATGAGATGGGTCGATGTGACGTGTTTTAAGCTACAAATTGCTACGTCGCATATCCGCATACGACGAATAGAAGCGGAGTTATTGTTGTTTATATCTGTGAGGCCATGAATCACCATTGACGGCCGGATTGCCGTTCACTCGAAACGATCGACGTTTGACGAAACTATGCAAGTTTGTCGCAGATCAGTAAAAGGTGGGTCGGTGGGCCGTGTTTTATGCTACAAATTGCTATGTCGCAGATTTGCATACGACGAATAGAAGCGGACTTATTGTTCTTTATATCTGTGAGGCCATGAATCACCATTGACGGCCAGATTGCCTACCACTCGAAACGATCGATGTTTGACGAAACTATGCAAGTTCGTCGCAGATCGGCACAAGGTGGGTCGATGTGTCGTGTTTTAAGCTACAAATTGCTATGTCGCAGATTTGCATTCGACGAATAGAAGCGGAGTTATAGTTGTTTATATCTGTGAGGCCATGAATCACCATTGACGGCCGGATTGCTTACCACTCGAAACGATCGATGTTTGACAAAACTATGCAATTTCGTTGCAGATCGGCACATGGTGGGTCGATGTGACGTGTTTTAAGCTACAAATTGCTATGTCGCAGATTTGCATTTGACGAATAGAAGCGGAGTTAAAGATGTTTATATCTGTCTGGCCATGAATCACCATTGACGGCAGGATTGCCTACCGCTCGAAACGATCGATGTTTGACGAAACTATGCAAGTTCATCGCAGATCGGCACAAGGTGGGTCGATGTGACGTGTTTTAAGCTACAAATTGCTATGTCGGATATTGGCATACGACGAATAGTAGCCAAGTTTTAGGTGCTTATATCTGTGAGATCATGAATCACCATTAACGGCCGGATTGCCTACCACTCGAAACGATCGACGTTTGACGAAACTATGCAAGTTCGTCGCAGATCGGTAAAAGGTGGGTCGGTGGGCCGTGTTTTATGCTACAAATTGCTATGTCGCAGATTTGCATTCGACGAATAGAAGCGGAGTTATAGTTGTTTATATCTGTGAGGCCATGAATCACCAATGACGGCCGGATTGCTTACCACTCGAAACGATCGATGTTTGACAAAACTATGCAAGTTCGTCGCAGATCGGTATAGGGTGGTTCGTTTGGGCGTGTTTTAAGCTACAAATTGCTATGTCGCAGATTCGCATACGACGAATAGAAGCTGAGTTATAGTTGTTGATATCTGTGAGGCCATGAATCACCATTGACGGCCGGATTCCCTACCACTCGAAACGATCGACGTTTGACGAAACCATGCAAGTTCGTCGCAGATCGGCACAAGGTGGGTCGATGTGACGTGTTTTAAGCTACAAATTGCTATGTCGCAGATTTGCATTCGACGAATAGAAGCGGAGTTATTGTTGTTTATATCTGTGAGGCCATGAATCACCATTGACGTCCGGATTCCCTACCACTCGAAACGATCGACGTTTGACGAAACCATGCAAGTTCGTCGCAGATCGGCACAAGGTGGGTCGATGTGACGTGTTTTAAGCTACAAATTGCTATGTCGCAGATTTGCATTCGACGAATAGAAGCGGAGTTATAGATGTTTATATCTGTCTGGCCATGAATCACCATTGATGGCAGGATTGCCTACCGCTCGAAACGATCGATGTTTGACGAAACTATGCAAGTTCATCGCAGATCGGCAAAAGGTGGGTCGATGTGACGTGTTTTAAGCTACAAATTGCTATGTCGGATATTGGCATACGACGGATAGAAGCCAAGTTTTAGGTGCTTATATCTGTGAGACCATGAATCACCATTGACGGCCGGATTGCTTACCACTCGAAACGATCGACGTTTGACGAAACTATGCAAGTTCGTCGCAGATCGGCATGAGATGGGTCGATGTGACGTGTTTTAAGCTACAAATTGCTATGTCGCATATCCGCATACGACGAATAGAAGCGGAGTTATTGTTGTTTATATCTGTGAGGCCATGAATCACCATTAACGGCCGGATTGCCTACCACTCGAAACGATCGACGTTTGACGAAACTATGCAAGTTCGTCGCAGATCGGTAAAAGGTGGGTCGGTGGGCCGTGTTTTATGCTACAAATTGCTATGTCGCAGATTTGCATTCGACCAATAGAAGCGGAGTTATAGTTGTTTATATCTGTGAGGCCATGAATCACCAATGACGGCCGGATTGCTTACCACTCGAAACGATCGATGTTTGACAAATCTATGCAAGTTCGTCGCAGATCGGTATAGGGTGGTTCGTTTGGGCGTGTTTTAAGCTACAAATTGCTATGTCGCAGATTCGCATACGACGAATAGAAGCTGAGTTATAGTTGTTGATATCTGTGAGGCCATGAATCACCATTGACGGCCGGATTCCCTACCACTCGAAACGATCGACGTTTGACGAAACCATGCAAGTTCGTCGCAGATCGGCACAAGGTGGGTCGATGTGACGTGTTTTAAGCTACAAATTGCTATGTCGCAGATTCGCATACGATGAATAGGAGCGGAGTTATAGTTGTTTATATCTGTGAGGCCATGAATCACCATTGACTGCCGGATTGCTTTCCACTCGAAACAATCGATGTTTGACAAAACTATGCAAGTTCGTCGCAGATCGGTGTAAGGTGGTTCGTTGGGGCGTGTTTTAAGCTACACATTGCTACGTCTCAGATTCGCATACGACGAATAGAAGCGGAGTTATCGTTGTTTATATCTGTGAGGCCATGAATCACCATTGACGTCCGGATTCCCTACCACTCGAAACGATCGACGTTTGACGAAACCATGCAAGTTCGTCGCAGATCGGCACAAGGTGGGTCGATGTGACGTGTTTTAAGCTACACATTGCTACGTCGCAGATTCGCATACGACGAATAGAAGCGGAGTTATTGTTGTTTATATCTGTGAGGCCATGAATCACCATTGACTGCCGGATTGCTTTCCACTAGAAACGATCGATGTTTGACGAAACTATGCAAGTTCATCGCAGATCGGTATAAGGTGGTTCATTGGGGCGTGTTTTAAGCTACAAATTGCTAGGTCGCAGATTCGCATACGACGAATAGAATCGGAGTTATAGTTGTTTATATCTGTGAGGCCATGAATCACCATTGACGGCCGGATTCCCTACCACTCGAAACGATCGACGTTTGACGAAACTATACAAGTACGTCGCAGATCGGCATGAGGTGGGTCGATGTGTCGTGTTTTAAGCTACAAATTGCTATGTTGCAGATTTGCATACGACGTATAGAAGCGGAGTTATTGTTGTTTATATCTGTGAGGCCATGAATCACCATTGACGGCCGGATTGCTTTCCACAAGAAACGATCGATGTTTGACGAAACTATGCAAGTTCGTCGCAGATCGGTATAAGGTGGATCATTGGGGCGTGTTTTAAGCTACAAATTGCTAGGTCGCAGATTCGCATACGACGAATAGAATCGGAGTTATAGTTGTTTATATCTGTGAGGCCATGAATCACCATTGACGGCCGGATTCCCTACCACTCGAAACGATCGACGTTTGACGAAACTATACAAGTATATCGCAGATCGACATGAGGTGGGTCGATGTGTCGTGTTTTAAGCTACAAATTGCTATGCCGCAGATTTGCATACGACGTATAGAAGCGGAGTTATTGTTGTTTATATCTGTGAGGCCATGAATCACCATTGACGGCCGGATTGCTATCCACTAGAAACGATCGATGTTTGACGAAACTATGCAAGTTCGTCGCAGATCGGTATAAGGTGGTTCATTGGGGCGTGTTTTAAGCTACAAATTGCTAGGTCGCAGATTCGCATACGACGAATAGAATCGGAGTTATAGTTGTTTATATCTGTGAGGCCATGAATCACCATTGACGGCCGGATTCCCTACCACTCGAAACGATCGACGTTTGACGAAACTATACAAGTACGTCGCAGATCGGCATGAGGTGGGTCGATGTGTCGTGTTTTAAGCTACAAATTGCTATGTTGCAGATTTGCATACGACGTATAGAAGCGGAGTTATTGTTGTTTATATCTGTGAGGCCATGAATCACCATTGACGGCCGGATTCCCTACCACTCGAAACGATCGTCGTTTGACGAAACCATGCAAGTTCGTCGCAGATCGGCATGAGATGGGTCGATGTGTCGTGTTTTAAGCTACAAATTGCTACGTCGCATATCCGCATACGACGAATAGAAGCGGAGTTATAGTTGTTTATATCTGTGAGGCCATGAATCACCAATGACGGCCGGATTGCTTACCACTAGAAACGATCGATGTTTGACAAAACTATGCAAGTTCGTCGCAGATCGGTATAAGGTGGTTCGTTGGGGCCTGTTTTAAGCTACAAATTGCTATGTCGCAGATTTGCATTCGACGAATAGAAGCGGAGTTATAGTTGTTTATATCTGTGAGGCCATGAATCACCATTGACGGCCGGATTGCTTACCACTCGAAACGATCGATGTTTGACAAAACTATGCAATTTCGTCGCAGATCGGCACATGGTGGGTCGATGTGACGTGTTTTAAGCTACAAATTGCTATGTCGCAGATTTGCATTTGACGAATAGAAGCGGAGTTAAAGATGTTTATATCTGTCTGGCCATGAATCACCATTGACGGCAGGATTGCCTACCGCTCGAAACGATCGATGTTTGACGAAACTATGCAAGTTCATCGCAGATCGGCACAAGGTGGGTCGATGTGACGTGTTTTAAGCTACAAATTGCTACGTCGCATATCCGCATACGACGAATAGAAGCGGAGTTATTGTTGTTTATATGTGTCAGGCCATGAATCACCATTGACGACCGGATTGCTTTCCACTCAAAACGATCGATGTTTGACAAAACTATGCAAGTTCGTCGCAGACCGGTATAAGGTGGTTCGTTGGGGCGTGTTTTAAGCTACTAATTGCTACGTCGCAGATTTGCATTCGACGAATAGAAGCGGAGTTATTGTTGTTTATATCTGTGAGGCCATGAATCACCATTGACGGCCAGATTGCCTACCACTCGAAACGATCGATGTTTGACGAAACTATGCAAGTTCGTCGCAGATCGGCACAAGGTGGGTCGATGTGTCGTGTTTTAAGCTACAAATTGCTATGTCGCAGATTTGCATTCGACGAATAGAAGCGGAGTTATAGTTGTTTATATCTGTGAGGCCATGAATCACCATTGACGGCCGGATTGCTTACCACTCGAAACGATCGATGTTTGACAAAACTATGCAATTTCGTCGCAGATCGGCACATGGTGGGTCGATGTGACGTGTTTTAAGCAACAAATTGCTATGTCGCAGATTTGCATTTGACGAATAGAAGCGGAGTTAAAGATGTTTATATCTGTCTGGCCATGAATCACCATTGACGGCAGGATTGCCTACCGCTCGAAACGATCGATGTTTGACGAAACTATGCAAGTTCATCGCAGATCGGCACAAGGTGGGTCGATGTGACGTGTTTTAAGCTACAAATTGCTATGTCGGATATTGGCATACGACGAATAGTAGCCAAGTTTTAGGTGCTTATATCTGTGAGATCATGAATCACCATTGACGGCCGGATTGCTTGCCACTCGAAACGATCGATGTTTGACGAAACTATGCAAGTTCGTCGCAGATCGGCACA
Source organism: Anoplius nigerrimus (assembly GCA_914767735.1). Classification (NCBI taxonomy): domain Eukaryota; kingdom Metazoa; phylum Arthropoda; class Insecta; order Hymenoptera; family Pompilidae; genus Anoplius; species Anoplius nigerrimus. Next base: position 2,042,802 of record CAJZBX010000049.1, on the reverse strand, counting down.
AGGTGGGTCGATGTGTCGTGTTTTAAGCTACAAATTGCTATGTCGCAGATTTGCATTCGACGAATAGAAGCGGAGTTATAGTTGTTTATATCTGTCAGGCCATGAATCACCATTGACGGCCGGATTGCTTTCCACTCGAAACGATCGATGTTTGACAAAACTATGCAAGTTCGTCGCAGTTTGGTATAAGGTGGTTCTTTGGGGCGTGTTTTATGCTACAAATGGCTATGTCGCAGATTTGCATACGACGAATAGAAGCGGAGTTATCGATGTTTATATCTGTGAGGCCTATGAATCACCATTGACGGCCGGATTCCCTACCACTCGAAACGATCGTCGTTTGACGAAACCATGCAAGTTCGTCGCAGATCGGCATGAGATGGGTCGATGTGACGTGTTTTAAGCTACAAATTGCTACGTCGCATATCCGCATACGACGAATAGAAGCGGAGTTATTGTTGTTTATATGTGTCAGGCCATGAATCACCATTGACGACCGGATTGCTTTCCACTCAAAACGATCGATGTTTGACAAAACTATGCAAGTTCGTCGCAGACCGGTATAAGGTGGTTCGTTGGGGCGTGTTTTAAGCTACTAATTGCTACGTCGCAGATTTGCATTCGACGAATAGAAGCGGAGTTATTGTTGTTTATATCTGTGAGGCCATGAATCACCATTGACGTCCGGATTCCCTACCACTCGAAACGATCGACGTTTGACGAAACCATGCAAGTTCGTCGCACATCGGCACAAGGTGGGTCGATGTGACGTGTTTTAAGCTACAAATTGCTATGTCGCAGATTTGCATTCGACGAATAGAAGCGGAGTTATAGATGTTTATATCTGTCTGGCCATGAATCACCATTGATGGCAGGATTGCCTACCGCTCGAAACGATCGATGTTTGACGAAACTATGCAAGTTCATCGCAGATCGGCAAAAGGTGGGTCGATGTGACGTGTTTTAAGCTACAAATTGCTATGTCGGATATTGGCATACGACGGATAGAAGCCAAGTTTTAGGTGCTTATATCTGTGAGACCATGAATCACCATTGACGGCCGGATTGCTTACCACTCGAAACGATCGACGTTTGACGAAACTATGCAAGTTCGTCGCAGATCGGCATGAGATGGGTCGATGTGACGTGTTTTAAGCTACAAATTGCTATGTCGCATATCCGCATACGACGAATAGAAGCGGAGTTATTGTTGTTTATATCTGTGAGGCCATGAATCACCATTAACGGCCGGATTGCCTACCACTCGAAACGATCGACGTTTGACGAAACTATGCAAGTTCGTCGCAGATCGGTAAAAGGTGGGTCGGTGGGCCGTGTTTTATGCTACAAATTGCTATGTCGCAGATTTGCATTCGACGAATAGAAGCGGAGTTATAGTTGTTTATATCTGTGAGGCCATGAATCACCAATGACGGCCGGATTGCTTACCACTCGAAACGATCGATGTTTGACAAAACTATGCAAGTTCGTCGCAGATCGGTATAGGGTGGTTCGTTTGGGCGTGTTTTAAGCTACAAATTGCTATGTCGCAGATTCGCATACGACGAATAGAAGCTGAGTTATAGTTGTTGATATCTGTGAGGCCATGAATCACCATTGACAGCCGGATTCCCTACCACTCGAAACGATCGACGTTTGACGAAACCATGCAAGTTCGTCGCAGATCGGCACAAGGTGGGTCGATGTGACGTGTTTTAAGCTACAAATTGCTATGTCGCAGATTCGCATACGATGAATAGGAGCGGAGTTATAGTTGTTTATATCTGTGAGGCCATGAATCACCATTGACTGCCGGATTGCTTTCCACTCGAAACAATCGATGTTTGACAAAACTATGCAAGTTCGTCGCAGATCGGTGTAAGGTGGTTCGTTGGGGCGTGTTTTAAGCTACACATTGCTACGTCTCAGATTCGCATACGACGAATAGAAGCGGAGTTATCGTTGTTTATATCTGTGAGGCCATGAATCACCATTGACGTCCGGATTCCCTACCACTCGAAACGATCGACGTTTGACGAAACCATGCAAGTTCGTCGCAGATCGGCACAAGGTGGGTCGATGTGACGTGTTTTAAGCTACACATTGCTACGTCGCCGATTCGCATACGACGAATAGAAGCGGAGTTATTGTTGTTTATATCTGTGAGGCCATGAATCACCATTGACTGCCGGATTGCTTTCCACTAGAAACGATCGATGTTTGACGAAACTATGCAAGTTCGTCGCAGATCGGTATAAGGTGGTTCATTGGGGCGTGTTTTAAGCTACAAATTGCTAGGTCGCAGATTCGCATACGACGAATAGAATCGGAGTTATAGTTGTTTATATCTGTGAGGCCATGAATCACCATTGACGGCCGGATTCCCTACCACTCGAAACGATCGACGTTTGACGAAACTATACAAGTACGTCGCAGATCGGCATGAGGTGGGTCGATGTGTCGTGTTTTAAGCTACAAATTGCTATGTTGCAGATTTGCATACGACGTAGAGAAGCGGAGTTATTGTTGTTTATATCTGTGAGGCCATGAATCACCATTGACGGCCGGATTGCTTTCCACTAGAAACGATCGATGTTTGACGAAACTATGCAAGTTCGTCGCAGATCGGTATAAGGTGGATCATTGGGGCGTGTTTTAAGCTACAAATTGCTAGGTCGCAGATTCGCATACGACGAATAGAATCGGAGTTATAGTTGTTTATATCTGTGAGGCCATGAATCACCATTGACGGCCGGATTCCCTACCACTCGAAACGATCGACGTTTGACGAAACTATACAAGTATATCGCAGATCGACATGAGGTGGGTCGATGTGTCGTGTTTTAAGCTACAAATTGCTATGTCGCAGATTTGCATACGACGTATAGAAGCGGAGTTATTGTTGTTTATATCTGTGAGGCCATGAATCACCATTGACGGCCGGATTGCTTTCCACTAGAAACGATCGATGTTTGACGAAACTATGCAAGTTCGTCGCAGATCGGTATAAGGTGGTTCATTGGGGCGTGTTTTAAGCTACAAATTGCTAGGTCGCAGATTCGCATACGACGAATAGAATCGGAGTTATAGTTGTTTATATCTGTGAGGCCATGAATCACCATTGACGGCCGGATTCCCTACCACTCGAAACGATCGACGTTTGACGAAACTATACAAGTACGTCGCAGATCGGCATGAGGTGGGTCGATGTGTCGTGTTTTAAGCTACAAATTGCTATGTTGCAGATTTGCATACGACGTATAGAAGTGGAGTTATTGTTGTTTATATCTGTGAGGCCATGAATCACCATTGACGGCCGGATTCCCTACCACTCGAAACGATCGTCGTTTGACGAAACCATGCAAGTTCGTCGCTGATCGGCATGAGATGGGTCGATGTGACGTGTTTTAAGCTACAAATTGCTACGTCGCATATCCGCATACGACGAATAGAAGCGGAGTTATTGTTGTTTATATCTGTGAGGCCATGAATCACCATTGACGGCCGGATTGCCGTTCACTCGAAACGATCGACGTTTGACGAAACTATGCAAGTTCGTCGCAGATCAGTAAAAGGTGGGTCGGTGGGCCGTGTTTTATGCTACAAATTGCTATGTCGCAGATTTTCATACGACGAATAGAAGCGGACTTATTGTTGTTTATATCTGTGAGGCCATGAATCACCATTGACGGCCAGATTGCCTACCACTCGAAACGATCGATGTTTGACGAAACTATGCAAGTTCGTCGCAGATCGGCACAAGGTGGGTCGATGTGTCGTGTTTTAAGCTACAAATTGCTATGTCGCAGATTTGCATTCGACGAATAGAAGCGGAGTTATAGTTGTTTATATCTGTGAGGCCATGAATCACCATTGACGGCCGGATTGCTTACCACTCGAAACGATCGATGTTTGACAAAACTATGCAATTTCGTCGTAGATCGGTATAAGGTGGTTCATTGGGGCGTGTTTTAAGCTACAAATTGATACGTCGCAGATTCGCATACGACGAATAGAATCGGAGTTATAGTTGTTTATATCTGTGAGGCCATGAATCACCATTGACGGCCGGATTGCCTACCACTCGAAACGATCGATGTTTGACGAAACTATGCAAGTTCGTCGCAGATCGGCACAGGGTGCGTCGATGTGACGTGTTTTTAGCTACAAATTGCTATGTCGCAGATTTGCATTCGACGAATAGAAGCGGAGTTATAGTTGTTTATATCTGTCAGGCCATGAATCACCATTGACTGCCGGATTGCTTTCCACTCGAAACGATCGATGTTTGACAAAACTATGCAAGTTCGTTGCAGATCGGTGTAAAGTGATTCGTTGGGGCGTGTTTTAAGCTACACATTGCTACGTCGCAGATTCGCATACGACGAATAGAAGCGGAGTTATTGTTGTTTATATCTGTGAGGCCATGAATCACCAATGACGGCCGGATTGCTTACCACTCGAAACGATCGATGTTTGACAAAACTATGCAAGTTCGTCGCAGATCGGTATAGGGTGGTTCGTTTGGGCGTGTTTTAAGCTACAAATTGCTATGTCGCAGATTCGCATACGACGAATAGAAGCTGAGTTATAGTTGTTGATATCTGTGAGGCCATGAATCACCATTGACGGCCGGATTCCCTACCACTCGAAACGATCGACGTTTGACGAAACCATGCAAGTTCGTCGCAGATCGGCACAAGGTGGGTCGATGTGACGTGTTTTAAGCTACAAATTGCTATGTCGCATATCCGCATACGACGAATAGAAGCGGAGTTATTGTTGTTTATATCTGTGAGGCCATGAATCACCATTAACGGCCGGATTGCCTACCACTCGAAACGATCGACGTTTGACGAAACTATGCAAGTTCGTCGCAGATCGGTAAAAGGTGGGTCGGTGGGCCGTGTTTTATGCTACAAATTGCTATGTCGCAGATTTGCATTCGACGAATAGAAGCGGAGTTATAGTTGTTTATATCTGTGAGGCCATGAATCACCAATGACGGCCGGATTGCTTACCACTCGAAACGATCGATGTTTGACAAAACTATGCAAGTTCGTCGCAGATCGGTATAGGGTGGTTCGTTTGGGCGTGTTTTAAGCTACAAATTGCTATGTCGCAGATTCGCATACGACGAATAGAAGCTGAGTTATAGTTGTTGATATCTGTGAGGCCATGAATCACCATTGACGGCCGGATTCCCTACCACTCGAAACGATCGACGTTTGACGAAACCATGCAAGTTCGTCGCAGATCGGCACAAGGTGGGTCGATGTGACGTGTTTTAAGCTACAAATTGCTATGTCGCAGATTCGCATACGATGAATAGGAGCGGAGTTATAGTTGTTTATATCTGTGAGGCCATGAATCACCATTGACTGCCGGATTGCTTTCCACTCGAAACAATCGATGTTTGACAAAACTATGCAAGTTCGTCGCAGATCGGTGTAAGGTGGTTCGTTGGGGCGTGTTTTAAGCTACACATTGCTACGTCTCAGATTCGCATACGACGAATAGAAGCGGAGTTATCGTTGTTTATATCTGTGAGGCCATGAATCACCATTGACGTCCGGATTCCCTACCACTCGAAACGATCGACGTTTGACGAAACCATGCAAGTTCGTCGCAGATCGGCACAAGGTGGGTCGATGTGACGTGTTTTAAGCTACACATTGCTACGTCGCAGATTCGCATACGACGAATAGAAGCGGAGTTATTGTTGTTTATATCTGTGAGGCCATGAATCACCATTGACTGCCGGATTGCTTTCCACTAGAAACGATCGATGTTTGACGAAACTATGCAAGTTCATCGCAGATCGGTATAAGGTGGTTCATTGGGGCGTGTTTTAAGCTACAAATTGCTAGGTCGCAGATTCGCATACGACGAATAGAATCGGAGTTATAGTTGTTTATATCTGTGAGGCCATGAATCACCATTGACGGCCGGATTCCCTACCACTCGAAACGATCGACGTTTGACGAAACTATACAAGTACGTCGCAGATCGGCATGAGGTGGGTCGATGTGTCGTGTTTTAAGCTACAAATTGCTATGTTGCAGATTTGCATACGACGTATAGAAGCGGAGTTATTGTTGTTTATATCTGTGAGGCCATGAATCACCATTGACGGCCGGATTGCTTTCCACTAGAAACGATCGATGTTTGACGAAACTATGCAAGTTCGTCGCAGATCGGTATAAGGTGGATCATTGGGGCGTGTTTTAAGCTACAAATTGCTAGGTCGCAGATTCGCATACGACGAATAGAATCGGAGTTATAGTTGTTTATATCTGTGAGGCCATGAATCACCATTGACGGCCGGATTCCCTACCACTCGAAACGATCGACGTTTGACGAAACTATACAAGTATATCGCAGATCGACATGAGGTGGGTCGATGTGTCGTGTTTTAAGCTACAAATTGCTATGCCGCAGATTTGCATACGACGTATAGAAGCGGAGTTATTGTTGTTTATATCTGTGAGGCCATGAATCACCATTGACGGCCGGATTGCTATCCACTAGAAACGATCGATGTTTGACGAAACTATGCAAGTTCGTCGCAGATCGGTATAAGGTGGTTCATTGGGGCGTGTTTTAAGCTACAAATTGCTAGGTCGCAGATTCGCATACGACGAATAGAATCGGAGTTATAGTTGTTTATTTCTGTGAGGCCATGAATCACCATTGACGGCCGGATTCCCTACCACTCGAAACGATCGACGTTTGACGAAACTATACAAGTACGTCGCAGATCGGCATGAGGTGGGTCGATGTGTCGTGTTTTAAGCTACAAATTGCTATGTTGCAGATTTGCATACGACGTATAGAAGCGGAGTTCTTGTTGTTTATATCTGTGAGGCCATGAATCACCATTGACGGCCGGATTCCCTACCACTCGAAACGATCGTCGTTTGACGAAACCATGCAAGTTCGTCGCAGATCGGCATGAGATGGGTCGATGTGACGTGTTTTAAGTTACAAATTGCTACGTCGCATATCCGCATACGACGAATAGAAGCGGAGTTATTGTTGTTTATATCTGTGAGGCCATGAATCACCATTGACGGCCGGATTGCCGTTCACTCGAAACGATCGACGTTTGACGAAACTATGCAAGTTCGTCGCAGATCGGTAAAAGGTGGGTCGGTGGGCCGTGTTTTATGCTACAAATTGCTATGTCGCAGATTTGCATACGACGAATAGAAGCGGACTTATTGTTGTTTATATCTGTGAGGCCATGAATCACCATTGACGGCCAGATTGCCTACCACTCGAAACGATCGATGTTTGACGAAACTATGCAAGTTCGTCGCAGATCGGCACAAGGTGGGTCGATGTGTCGTGTTTTAAGCTACAAATTGCTATGTCGCAGATTTGCATTCGACGAATAGAAGCGGAGTTATAGTTGTTTATATCTGTGAGGCCATGAATCACCATTGACGGCCGGATTGCTTACCACTCGAAACGATCGATGTTTGACAAAACTATGCAATTTCGTCGCAGATCGGCACATGGTGGGTCGATGTGACGTGTTTTAAGCTACAAATTGCTATGTCGCAGATTTGCATTTGACGAATAGAAGCGGAGTTAAAGATGTTTATATCTGTCTGGCCATGAATCACCATTGACGGCAGGATTGCCTACCGCTCGAAACGATCGATGTTTGACGAAACTATGCAAGTTCATCGCAGATCGGCACAAGGTGGGTCGATGTGACGTGTTTTAAGCTACAAATTGCTATGTCGGATATTGGCATACGACGAATAGTAGCCAAGTTTTAGGTGCTTATATCTGTGAGATCATGAATCACCATTGACGGCCGGATTGCTTGCCACTCGAAACGATCGATGTTTGACGAAACTATGCAAGTTCGTCGCAGATCGGCACAAGGTGGGTCGATGTGTCGTGTTTTAAGCTACAAATTGCTATGTCGCAGATTTGCATTCGACGAATAGAAGCTGAGTTATAGTTGTTTATATCTGTCAGGCCATGAATCACCATTGACGGCCGGATTGCTTTCCACTCGAAACGATCGATGTTTGACAAAACTATGCAAGTTCGTCGCAGTTTGGTATAAGGTGGTTCTTTGGGGCGTGTTTTATGCTACAAATGGCTATGTCGCAGATTTGCATACGACGAATAGAAGCGGAGTTATCGATGTTTATATCTGTGAGGCCTATGAATCACCATTGACGGCCGGATTCCCTACCACTCGAAACGATCGTCGTTTGACGAAACCATGCAAGTTCGTCGCAGATCGGCATGAGATGGGTCGATGTGACGTGTTTTAAGCTACAAATTGCTACGTCGCATATCCGCATACGACGAATAGAAGCGGAGTTATTGTTGTTTATATGTGTCAGGCCATGAATCACCATTGACGACCGGATTGCTTTCCACTCAAAACGATCGATGTTTGACAAAACTATGCAAGTTCGTCGCAGACCGGTATAAGGTGGTTCGTTGGGGCGTGTTTTAAGCTACTAATTGCTACGTCGCAGATTCGCATACGACGAATAGAAGCGGAGTTATTGTTGTTTATATCTGTGAGGCCATGAATCGCCATTGACGACCGGATTGCCTACCACTCGAAACGATCGACGTTTGACGAAACTATACAAGTATGTCGCAGATCGGCATGAGGTGGGTCGATGTGTCGTGTTTTAAGCTACAAATTGCTATGTCGCAGATTTGCATACGACTTATATAAGCGGAGCTATTGTTGTTTATATCTGTGAGGCCATGAATCACCATTGACTGCCGGATTGCTTTCCACTCGAACCGATCGATGTTTGACAAAACTATGCAAGTTCGTCGCAGGTCGGTATAAGGTGGTTCATTGGGGCGTGTTTTAAGCTACAAATTGCTAGGGCGCAGATTCGCATACGACGAATAGAAGCGGAGTTATAGTTGTTTATATCTGTGAGGCCATGAATCACCATTGACGGCCGGATTGCCTACTACTCGAAACGATCGATGTTTGACGAAACTATGCAAGTTCGTCGCAGATCGGCACAAGGCGGGTCGATGTGACGTGTTTTTAGCTACAAATTGCTATGTCGCAGATTTGCATTCGACGAATAGAAGCGGAGTTATAGTTGTTTATATCTCTCAGGCCATGAATCACCATTGACTGCCGGATTGCTTTCTACTCGAACCGATCGATGTTTGACAAAACTATGCAAGTTCGTCGCAGATCGGTGTAAGGTGGTTCGTTGGGGCGTGTTTTAAGCTACAAATTGCTATGTCGCAGATTCGCATACGACGAATAGAAGCGGAGTTATTGTTGTTGATATCTTTGAGGCCATGAATCACCATTGACGGCCGGATTCCCTACCACTCGAAACGATCGACGTTTGACGAAACCATGCAAGTTCGTCGCAGATCGGCACAAGGTGGGTCGATGTGACGTGTTTTAAGCTACAAATTGCTATGTCGCAGATTCGCATACGATGAGTAGGAGCGGAGTTATCGTTGTTTATATCTGTCAGGCCATGAATCACCATTGACGGCCGGATTGTTTTCCACTCGAAACGATCGATGTTTGACAAATCTATGCAAGTTCGTCGCAGGCCGGTATAAGGTGGTTCGTTGGGGCGTGTTTTAAGCTACAAATTGCTACGTCGCAGATTCGCATACGACGAATAGAAGCGAAGTTATTGTTGTTTATATCTGTGAGGCCATGAATCACCATTGACGGCCGGATTCCCTACCACTCGAAACGATCGACGTTTGACGAAACTATGCAATTTCGTCGCAGATCGGCACATGGTGGGTCGATGTGACGTGTTTTAAGCTACAAATTGCTATGTCGGATATTGGCATACGACGAATAGAAGCGGACTTATTGTTGTTTATATCTGTGAGGCCATGAATCACCATTGACGGCCGGAATGCCTACCACTCGAAACGTTCGATGTTTGACGAAACTATGCAAGGTCGTCGCAGATCGGCACAAGGTGGGTCGATGTGTCGTGTTTTAAGCTACAAGTTGCTGTGTCGCAAATTTGCATTCGACGAATAGAAGCTGAGTTATAGTTGTTTATATCTGTCAGGCCATGAATCACCATTGACGGCCGGATTGCTTACCACTCGAAACGATCGATGTTTGACAAAACTATGCAAGTTCGTCGCAGATCGGTATAAAGTGGTTCTTTGGGGCGTGTTTTATGCTACAAATTGCTATGTCGCAGATTTGCATACCACGAATAGAAGCTGAGTTATCGATGTTTATATCTGTGAGGCCTATGAATCACCATTGACGGCCGGATTCCCTACCACTCGAAACGATCGTCGTTTGACGAAACCATGCAAGTTCGTCGCAGATCGGCATGAGATGGGTCGATGTGACGTGTTTTAAGCTACAAATTGCTATGTCGCATATCCGCATACGACGAATAGAAGCGGAGTTATTGTTGTTTATATCTGTGAGGCCATGAATCACCATTGACGGCCGGATTGCCTACCACTCGAAACGATCGACGTTTGACGAAACTATGCAAGTTCGTCGCAGATCGGTAAAAGGTGGGTCGGTGGGCCGTGTTTTATGCTACAAATTGCTATGTCGGATATTGGCATACGACGAATAGAAGCCAAGTTTTAGGTGCTTATATTTGTGAGGCCTATGAATCACCATTGACGGCCGGATTGCCTACCACTCGAAACGATCGATGTTTGACGAAACTATGCAAGTTTGTCGCAGATCGGCACAAGGTGGGTCGATGTGTCGTGTTTTAAGCTACAAATTGCTATGTCGCAGATTTGCATTCGACGAATAGAAGCGGAGTTAGAGTTGTTTATATCTGTGAGGCCATGAATCACCATTGACGGCCGGATTGCTTACCATTTGAACCGATCGATGTTTGACAAAACTATGCAAGTTCGTCGCAGATCGGTATAAAGTGGTTCTTTGGGGCGTGTTTTATGCTACAAATTGCTATGTCGCAGATTTGCATACCACGAATAGAAGCTGAGTTATCGATGTTTATATCTGTGTGGCCTATGAATCACCATTGACGGCCGGATTCCCTACCACTCGAAACGATCGTCGTTTGACGAAACCATGCAAGTTCGTCGCAGATCGGCATGAGATGGGTCGATGTGACGTGTTTTAAGCTACAAATTGCTATGTCGCATATCCGCATACGACGAATAGAAGCGGAGTTATTGTTGTTTATATCTGTGAGGCCATGAATCACCATTGACGGCCGGATTGCCTACCACTCGAAACGATCGACGTTTGACGAAACTATGCAAGTTCGTCGCAGATCGGTAAAAGGTGGGTCGGTGGGCCGTGTTTTATGCTACAAATTGCTATGTCGGATATTGGCATACGACGAATAGAAGCCAAGTTTTAGGTGCTTATATTTGTGAGGCCTATGAATCACCATTGACGGCCGGATTGCCTACCACTCGAAACGATCGATGTTTGACGAAACTATGCAAGTTTGTCGCAGATCGGCACAAGGTGGGTCGATGTGTCGTGTTTTAAGCTACAAATTGCTATGTCGCAGATTTGCATTCGACGAATAGAAGCGGAGTTAGAGTTGTTTATATCTGTGAGGCCATGAATCACCATTGACGGCCGGATTGCTTACCATTTGAACCGATCGATGTTTGACAAAACTATGCAATTTCGTCGCAGATCGGCACATGGTGGGTCGATGTGACGTGTTTTAAGCTACAAATTGCTATGTCGCAGATTTGCATTTGACGAATAGAAGCGGAGTTAAAGATGTTTATATCTGTCTGGCCATGAATCACCATTGACGGCAGGATTGCCTACCGCTCGAAACGATCGATGTTTGACGAAACTATGCAAGTTCATCGCAGATCGGCACAAGGTGGGTCGATGTGACGTGTTTTAAGCTACAAATTGCTATGTCGGATATTGGCATACGACGAATAGAAGCCAAGTTTTAGGTGCTTATATCTGTGAGATCATGAATCACCATTGACTGCCGGATTGCTTGCCACTCGAAACGATCGACGTTTGACGAAACTATGCAAGTTCGTCGCAGATCGGTATAAGGTGGGTCGTTGGGCCATGTTTTAAGCTACAAATCGCTATGTCGCAGATTCGCATACGACGAATAGAAGGGGAGTTATCGATGTTTATATCTGTGAGGCCATGAATCACCATTGACGGCCGGATTGCTTACCACTCGAAACGATCGATGTTTGACAAAACTATGCAATTTCGTCGCAGATCGGCACATGGTGGGTCGATGTGACGTGTTTTAAGCTACAAATTGCTATGTCGCAGATTTGCATTTGACGAATAGAAGCGGAGTTAAAGATGTTTATATCTGTCTGGCCATGAATCACCATTGACGGCAGGATTGCCTACCGCTCGAAACGATCGATGTTTGACGAAACTATGCAAGTTCATCGCAGATCGGCACAAGGTGGGTCGATGTGACGTGTTTTAAGCTACAAATTGCTATGTCGGATATTGGCATACGACGAATAGAAGCCAAGTTTTAGGTGCTTATATTTGTGAGATCATGAATCACCATTGACGGCCGGATTGCTTGCCACTCGAAACGATCGATGTTTGACGAAACTATGCAAGTTCGTCGCAGATCGGCACAAGGTGGGTCGATGTGTCGTGTTTTAAGCTACAAATTGCTATGTCGCAGATTTGCATTCGACGAATAGAAGCTGAGTTATAGTTGTTTATATCTGTCAGTCCATGAATCACCATTGACGGCCGGATTGCTTTCCACTCGAAACGATCGATGTTTGACAAAACTATGCAAGTTCGTCGCAGGTCGGTATAAGGTGGTTCATTGGGGCGTGTTTTAAGCTACAAATTGCTAGGGCGCAGATTCGCATACGACGAATAGAAGCGGAGTTATTGTTGTTTATATCTGTGAGGCCATGAATCACCATTGACGGCCGGATTCCCTACCACTCGAAACGATCGACGTTTGACGAAACTATGCAATTTCGTCGGAGATCGGCACATGGTGGGTCGATGTGACGTGTTTTAAGCTACAAATTGCTATGTCGGATATTGGCATACGACGAAGAGAAGCGGACTTATTGTTGTTTATATCTGTGAGGCCATGAATCACCATTGACGGCCGGAATGCCTACCACTCGAAACGTTCGATGTTTGACGAAACTATGCAAGTTCGTCGCAGATCGGCACAAGGTGGGTCGATGTGTCGTGTTTTAAGCTACAAATTGCTATGTCGCAAATTTGCATTCGACGAATAGAAGCTGAGTTATAGTTGTTTATATCTGTCAGGCCATGAATCACCATTGACGGCCGGATTGCTTACCACTCGAAACGATCGATGTTTGACAAAACTATGCAAGTTCGTCGCAGATCGGTATAAAGTGGTTCTTTGGGGCGTGTTTTATGCTACAAATTGCTATGTCGCAGATTTGCATACCTCGAATAGAAGCTGAGTTATCGATGTTTATATCTGTGAGGCCTATGAATCACCATTGACGGCCGGATTCCCTACCACTCGAAAAGATCGTCGTTTGACGAAACCATGCAAGTTCGTCGCAGATCGGCATGAGATGGGTCGATGTGACGTGTTTTAAGCTACAAATTGCTATGTCGCATATCCGCATACGACGAATAGAAGCGGAGTTATTGTTGTTTATATCTGTGAGGCCATGAATCACCATTGACTGCCGGATTGCTTTCCACTCGAAACAATCGATGTTTGACAAAACTATGCAAGTTCGTCGCAGATCGGTGTAAGGTGGTTCGTTGGGGCGTGTTTTAAGCTACACATTGCTACGTCTCAGATTCGCATACGACGAATAGAAGCGGAGTTATCGTTGTTTATATCTGTGAGGCCATGAATCACCATTGACGTCCGGATTCCCTACCACTCGAAACGATCGACGTTTGACGAAACCATGCAAGTTCGTCGCAGATCGGCACAAGGTGGGTCGATGTGACGTGTTTTAAGCTACAAATTGCTATGTCGCAGATTTGCATTCGACGAATAGAAGCGGAGTTATAGATGTTTATATCTGTCTGGCCATGAATCACCATTGATGGCAGGATTGCCTACCGCTCGAAACGATCGATGTTTGACGAAACTATGCAAGTTCATCGCAGATCGGCAAAAGGTGGGTCGATGTGACGTGTTTTAAGCTACAAATTGCTATGTCGGATATTGGCATACGACGGATAGAAGCCAAGTTTTAGGTGCTTATATCTGTGAGACCATGAATCACCATTGACGGCCGGATTGCTTACCACTCGAAACGATCGACGTTTGACGAAACTATGCAAGTTCGTCGCAGATCGGCATGAGATGGGTCGATGTGACGTGTTTTAAGCTACAAATTGCTATGTCGCATATCCGCATACGACGAATAGAAGCGGAGTTATTGTTGTTTATATCTGTGAGGCCATGAATCACCATTAACGGCCGGATTGCCTACCACTCGAAACGATCGACGTTTGACGAAACTATGCAAGTTCGTCGCAGATCGGTAAAAGGTGGGTCGGTGGGCCGTGTTTTATGCTACAAATTGCTATGTCGCAGATTTGCATTCGACGAATAGAAGCGGAGTTATAGTTGTTTATATCTGTGAGGCCATGAATCACCAATGACGGCCGGATTGCTTACCACTCGAAACGATCGATGTTTGACAAAACTATGCAAGTTCGTCGCAGATCGGTATAGGGTGGTTCGTTTGGGCGTGTTTTAAGCTACAAATTGCTATGTCGCAGATTCGCATACGACGAATAGAAGCTGAGTTATTGTTGTTGATATCTGTGAGGCCATGAATCACCATTGACGGCCGGATTCCCTACCACTCGAAACGATCGACGTTTGACGAAACCATGCAAGTTCGTCGCAGATCGGCACAAGGTGGGTCGATGTGACGTGTTTTAAGCTACAAATTGCTATGTCGCAGATTCGCATACGATGAATAGGAGCGGAGTTATAGTTGTTTATATCTGTGAGGCCATGAATCACCATTGACTGCCGGATTGCTTTCCACTCGAAACAATCGATGTTTGACAAAACTATGCAAGTTCGTCGCAGATCGGTGTAAGGTGGTTCGTTGGGGCGTGTTTTAAGCTACACATTGCTACGTCTCAGATTCGCATACGACGAATAGAAGCGGAGTTATCGTTGTTTATATCTGTGAGGCCATGAATCACCATTGACGTCCGGATTCCCTACCACTCGAAACGATCGACGTTTGACGAAACCATGCAAGTTCGTCGCAGATCGGCACAAGGTGGGTCGATGTGACGTGTTTTAAGCTACACATTGCTACGTCGCAGATTCGCATACGACGAATAGAAGCGGAGTTATTGTTGTTTATATCTGTGAGGCCATGAATCACCATTGACTGCCGGATTGCTTTCCACTAGAAACGATCGACGTTTGACGAAACTATGCAAGTTCGTCGCAGATCGGTATAAGGTGGTTCATTGGGGCGTGTTTTAAGCTACAAATTGCTAGGTCGCAGATTCGCATACGACGAATAGAATCGGAGTTATAGTTGTTTATATCTGTGAGGCCATGAATCACCATTGACGGCCGGATTCCCTACCACTCGAAACGATCGACGTTTGACGAAACTATACAAGTACGTCGCAGATCGGCATGAGGTGGGTCGATGTGTCGTGTTTTAAGCTACAAATTGCTATGTTGCAGATTTGCATACGACGTATAGAAGCGGAGTTATTGTTGTTTATATCTGTGAGGCCATGAATCACCATTGACGGCCGGATTGCTTTCCACTAGAAACGATCGATGTTTGACGAAACTATGCAAGTTCGTCGCAGATCGGTATAAGGTGGATCATTGGGGCGTGTTTTAAGCTACAAATTGCTAGGTCGCAGATTCGCATACGACGAATAGAATCGGAGTTATAGTTGTTTATATCTGTGAGGCCATGAATCACCATTGACGGCCGGATTCCCTACCACTCGAAACGATCGACGTTTGACGAAACTATACAAGTATATCGCAGATCGACATGAGGTGGGTCGATGTGTCGTGTTTTAAGCTACAAATTGCTATGTCGCAGATTTGCATACGACGTATAGAAGCGGAGTTATTGTTGTTTATATCTGTGAGGCCATGAATCACCATTGGCGGCCGGATTGCTTTCCACTAGAAACGATCGATGTTTGACGAAACTATGCAAGTTCGTCGCAGATCGGTATAAGGTGGTTCATTGGGGCGTGTTTTAAGCTACAAATTGCTAGGTCGCAGATTCGCATACGACGAATAGAATCGGAGTTATAGTTGTTTATATCTGTGAGGCCATGAATCACCATTGACGGCCGGATTCCCTACCACTCGAAACGATCGACGTTTGACGAAACTATACAAGTACGTCGCAGATCGGCATGAGGTGGGTCGATGTGTCGTGTTTTAAGCTACAAATTGCTATGTCGCAGATTTGCATTCGACGAATAGAAGCGGAGTTATAGTTGTTTATATCTGTGAGGCCATGAATCACCATTGACGGCCGGATTGCTTACCACTCGAAACGATCGATGTTTGACAAAACTATGCAATTTCGTCGCAGATCGGCACATGGTGGGTCGATGTGACGTGTTTTAAGCTACAAATTGCTATGTCGCAGATTTGCATTTGACGAATAGAAGCGGAGTTAAAGATGTTTATATCTGTCTGGCCATGAATCACCACTGACGGCAGGATTGCCTACCGCTCGAAACGATCGATGTTTGACGAAACTATGCAAGTTCATCGCAGATCGGCACAAGGTGGGTCGATGTGACGTGTTTTAAGCTACAAATTGCTATGTCGGATATTGGCATACGACGAATAGTAGCCAAGTTTTAGGTGCTTATATCTGTGAGATCATGAATCACCATTGACGGCCGGATTGCTTGCCACTCGAAACGATCGATGTTTGACGAAACTATGCAAGTTCGTCGCAGATCGGCACAAGGTGGGTCGATGTGTCGTGTTTTAAGCTACAAATTGCTATGTCGCAGATCTGCATTCGACGAATAGAAGCTGAGTTATAGTTGTTTATATCTGTCAGGCCATGAATCACCATTGACGGCCGGATTGCTTTCCACTCGAAACGATCGATGTTTGACGAAACTATGCAAGTTCGTCGTAGATCGGTATAAGGTGGTTCATTGGGGCGTGTTTTAAGCTACAAATTGATACGTCGCAGATTCGCATACGACGAATAGAATCGGAGTTATAGTTGTTTATATCTGTGAGGCCATGAATCACCATTGACGGCCGGATTGCCTACCACTCGAAACGATCGATGTTTGACGAAACTATGCAAGTTCGTCGCAGATCGGCACAGGGTGCGTCGATGTGACGTGTTTTTAGCTACAAATTGCTATGTCGCAGATTTGCATTCGACGAATAGAAGCGGAGTTATAGTTGTTTATATCTGTCAGGCCATGAATCACCATTGACTGCCGGATTGCTTTCCACTCGAAACGATCGATGTTTGACAAAACTATGCAAGTTCGTTGCAGATCGGTGTAAAGTGGTTCGTTGGGGCGTGTTTTAAGCTACACATTGCTACGTCGCAGATTCGCATACGACGAATAGAAGCGGAGTTATTGTTGTTTATATCTGTGAGGCCATGAATCACCATTGACTGCCGGATTGCTTACCACTCGAAACGATCGATGTTTGACAAAACTATGCAAGTTCGTCGCAGATCGGTGTAAGGTGGTTCGTTGGGGCGTGTTTTAAGCTACACATTGCTACGTTGCAGATTCGCATACGACGAATAGAAGCGGAGTTATTGTTGTTTATGTCTGTGAGGCCATGAATCACCATTGACGTCCGGATTCCCTACCACTCGAAACGATCGACGTTTGACGAAACCATGCAAGTTCGTCGCAGATCGGCACAAGGTGGGTCGATGTGACGTGTTTTAAGCTACAAATTGCTATGTCGCAGATTTGCATTCGACGAATAGAAGCGGAGTTATTGTTGTTTATATCTGTGAGGCCATGAATCACCATTGACGTCCGGATTCCCTACCACTCGAAACGATCGACGTTTGACGAAACCATGCAAGTTCGTCGCAGATCGGCACAAGGTGGGTCGATGTGACGTGTTTTAAGCTACAAATTGCTATGTCGCAGATTTGCATTCGACGAATAGAAGCGGAGTTATAGATGTTTATATCTGTCTGGCCATGAATCACCATTGATGGCAGGATTGCCTACCGCTCGAAACGATCGATGTTTGACGAAACTATGCAAGTTCATCGCAGATCGGCAAAAGGTGGGTCGATGTGACGTGTTTTAAGCTACAAATTGCTATGTCGGATATTGGCATACGACGGATAGAAGCCAAGTTTTAGGTGCTTATATCTGTGAGACCATGAATCACCATTGACGGCCGGATTGCTTACCACTCGAAACGATCGACGTTTGACGAAACTATGCAAGTTCGTCGCAGATCGGCATGAGATGGGTCGATGTGACGTGTTTTAAGCTACAAATTGCTATGTCGCATATCCGCATACGACGAATAGAAGCGGAGTTATTGTTGTTTATATCTGTGAGGCCATGAATCACCATTGACGGCCGGATTCCCTACCACTCGAAACGATCGACGTTTGACGAAACCATGCAAGTTCGTCGCAGATCGGCACAAGGTGGGTCGATGTGACGTGTTTTAAGCTACAAATTGCTATGTCGCAGATTCGCATACGATGAATAGGAGCGGAGTTATAGTTGTTTATATCTGTGAGGCCATGAATCACCATTGACTGCCGGATTGCTTTCCACTCGAAACAATCGATGTTTGACAAAACTATGCAAGTTCGTCGCAGATCGGTGTAAGGTGGTTCGTTGGGGCGTGTTTTAAGCTACACATTGCTACGTCTCAGATTCGCATACGACGAATAGAAGCGGAGTTATCGTTGTTTATATCTGTGAGGCCATGAATCACCATTGACGTCCGGATTCCCTACCACTCGAAACGATCGACGTTTGACGAAACCATGCAAGTTCGTCGCAGATCGGCACAAGGTGGGTCGATGTGACGTGTTTTAAGCTACACATTGCTACGTCGCAGATTCGCATACGACGTATAGAAGCGGAGTTATTGTTGTTTATATCTGTGAGGCCATGAATCACCATTGACGGCCGGATTGCTTTCCACTAGAAAAGATCGATGTTTGACGAAACTATGCAAGTTCGTCGCAGATCGGTATAAGGTGGATCATTGGGGCGTGTTTTAAGCTACAAATTGTTAGGTCGCAGATTCGCATACGACGAATAGAATCGGAGTTATAGTTGTTTATATCTGTGAGGCCATGAATCACCATTGACGGCCGGATTCCCTACCACTCGAAACGATCGACGTTTGACGAAACTATACAAGTATATCGCAGATCGACATGAGGTGGGTCGATGTGTCGTGTTTTAAGCTACAAATTGCTATGCCGCAGATTTGCATACGACGTATAGAAGCGGAGTTATTGTTGTTTATATCTGTGAGGCCATGAATCACCATTGACGGCCGGATTGCTATCCACTAGAAACGATCGATGTTTGACGAAACTATGCAAGTTCGTCGCAGATCGGTATAAGGTGGTTCATTGGGGCGTGTTTTAAGCTACAAATTGCTAGGTCGCAGATTCGCATACGACGAATAGAATCGGAGTTATAGTTGTTTATATCTGTGAGGCCATGAATCACCATTGACGGCCGGATTCCCTACCACTCGAAACGATCGACGTTTGACGAAACTATACAAGTACGTCGCAGATCGGCATGAGGTGGGTCGATGTGTCGTGTTTTAAGCTACAAATTGCTATGTTGCAGATTTGCATACGACGTATAGAAGCGGAGTTATTGTTGTTTATATCTGTGAGGCCATGAATCACCATTGACGGCCGGATTCCCTACCACTCGAAACGATCGTCGTTTGACGAAACCATGCAAGTTCGTCGCAGATCGGCATGAGATGGGTCGATGTGACGTGTTTTAAGCTACAAATTGCTACGTCGCATATCCGCATACGACGAATAGAAGCGGAGTTATTGTTGTTTATATCTGTGAGGCCATGAATCACCATTGACGGACGGATTGCCGTTCACTCGAAACGATCGACGTTTGACGAAACTATGCAAGTTCGTCGCAGATCGGTAAAAGGTGGGTCGGTGGGCCGTGTTTTATGCTACAAATTGCTATGTCGCAGATTTGCATACGACGAATAGAAGCGGACTTATTGTTGTTTATATCTGTGAGGCCATGAATCACCATTGACGGCCAGATTGCCTACCACTCGAAACGATCGATGTTTGACGAAACTATGCAAGTTCGTCGCAGATCGACACAAGGTGGGTCGATGTGTCGTGTTTTAAGCTACAAATTGCTATGTCGCAGATTTGCATTCGACGAATAGAAGCGGAGTTATAGTTGTTTATATCTGTGAGGCCATGAATCACCATTGACGGCCGGATTGCTTACCACTCGAAACGATCGATGTTTGACAAAACTATGCAATTTCGTCGCAGATCGGCACATGGTGGGTCGATGTGACGTGTTTTAAGCTACAAAATGCTATGTCGCAGATTTGCAATTGACGAATAGAAGCGGAGTTAAAGATGTTTATATCTGTCTGGCCATGAATCACCATTGACGGCAGGATTGCCTACCGCTCGAAACGATCGATGTTTGACGAAACTATGCAAGTTCATCGCAGATCGGCACAAGGTGGGTCGATGTGACATGTTTTAAGCTACAAATTGCTATGTCGGATATTGGCATACGACGAATAGTAGCCAAGTTTTAGGTGCTTATATCTGTGAGATCATGAATCACCATTGACGGCCGGATTGCTTGCCACTCGAAACGATCGATGTTTGACGAAACTATGCAAGTTCGTCGCAGATCGGCACAAGGCGGTCGATGTGACGTGTTTTTAGCTACAAATTGCTATGTCGCAGATTTGCATTCGACGAATAGAAGCGGAGTTATTGTTGTTTACATGTGTCAGGCCATGAATCACCATTGACTGCCGGATTGCTTTCCACTCGAACCGATCGATGTTTGACAAAACTATGCAAGTTCGTCGCAGATCGGTGTAAGGTGGTTCGTTGGGGCGTGTTTTAAGCTACAAATTGCTATGTCGCAGATTCGCATACGACGAATAGAAGCGGAGTTATTGTTGTTGATATCTGTGAGGCCATGAATCACCATTGACGGCCGGATTCCCTACCACTCGAAACGATCGACGTTTGACGAAACCATGCAAGTTCGTCGCAGATCGGCACAAGGTGGGTCGATGTGACGTGTTTTACGCTACAAATTGCTATGTCGCAGATTTGCATACGATGAATAGGAGCGGAGTTATAGTTGTTTATATCTCTCAGGCCATGAATCACCATTGACTGCCGGATTGCTTTCCACTCGAAACGATCGATGTTTGACAAAACTATGCAAGTTCGTCGCAGATCGGTGTAAGGTGGTTCGTTGGGGCGTGTTTTAAGCTACAAATTGCTACGTCGCAGATTCGCATACGACGAATAGAAGCGGAGTTATTGTTGTTGATATCTGTGAGGCCATGAATCACCATTAACGGCCGGATTCCCTACCACTCGAAACGATCGACGTTTGACGAAACCATGCAAGTTCGTCGCAGATCGGCACAAGGTGGGTCGATGTGACGTGTTTTAAGCTACAAATTGCTATGTCGCATATCCGCATACGACGAATAGAAGCGGAGTTATTGTTGTTTATATCTGTGAGGCCATGAATCACCATTGACGGCCGGATTGCCTACCACTCGAAACGATCGACGTTTGACGAAACTATGCAAGTTCGTCGCAGATCGGTAAAAGGTGGGTCGGTGGGCCGTGTTTTATGCTACAAATTGCTATGTCGGATATTGGCATACGACAAATAGAAGCCAAGTTTTAGGTGCTTATATCTGTGAGGCCTATGAATCACCATTGACGGCCGGATTGCCTACCACTCGAAACGATCGATGTTTGACGAAACTATGCAAGTTTGTCGCAGATCGGCACAAGGTGGGTCGATGTGTCGTGTTTTAAGCTACAAATTGCTATGTCGCAGATTTGCATTCGACGAATAGAAGCGGAGTTATAGTTGTTTATATCTGTGAGGCCATGAATCACCATTGACGGCCGGATTGCTTACCACTCGAAACGATCGATGTTTGACAAAACTATGCAATTTCGTCGCAGATCGGCACATGGTGGGTCGATGTGACGTGTTTTAAGCTACAAATTGCTATGTCGCAGATTTGCATTTGGCGAATAGAAGCGGAGTTAAAGATGTTTATATCTGTCTGGCCATGAATCACCATTGACGGCAGGATTGCCTGCCGCGCGAAACGATCGATGTTTGACGAAACTATGCAAGTTCATCGCAGATCGGCACAAGGTGGGTCGATGTGACGTGTTTTAAGCTACAAATTGCTATGTCGGATATTGGCATACGACGAATAGAAGCCAAGTTTTAGGTGCTTATATCTGTGAGATCATGAATCACCATTGACGGCCGGATTGCCTACCACTCGAAACGATCGATGTTTGACGAAACTATGCAAGTTCGTCGCAGATCGGCACAAGGTGGGTCGATGTGTCGTGTTTTAAGCTACAAATTGCTATGTCGCAGATTTGCATTCGACGAATAGAAGCGGAGTTATAGTTGTTTATATCTGTGAGGCCATGAATCACCATTGACGGCCGGATTGCTTACCACTCGAACCGATCGATGTTTGACAAAACTATGCAATTTCGTCGCAGATCGGCACAAGGTGGGTCGATGTGTCGTGTTTTAAGCTACAAATTGCTATGTCGCAAATTTGCATTCGACGAATAGAAGCTGAGTTATAGTTGTTTATATCTGTCAGGCCATGAATCACCATTGACGGCCGGATTGCTTACCACTCGAAACGATCGACGTTTGACGAAACTATACAAGTATATCGCAGATCGACATGAGGTGGGTCGATGTGTCGTGTTTTAAGCTACAAATTGCTATGCCGCAGATTTGCATACGACGTATAGAAGCGGAGTTATTGTTGTTTATATCTGTGAGGCCATGAATCACCATTGACGGCCGGATTGCTATCCACTAGAAACGATCGATGTTTGACGAAACTATGCAAGTTCGTCGCAGATCGGTATAAGGTGGTTCATTGGGGCGTGTTTTAAGCTACAAATTGCTAGGTCGCAGATTCGCATACGACGAATAGAATCGGAGTTATAGTTGTTTATATCTGTGAGGCCATGAATCACCATTGACGGCCGGATTCCCTACCACTCGAAACGATCGACGTTTGACGAAACTATACAAGTACGTCGCAGATCGGCATGAGGTGGGTCGATGTGTCGTGTTTTAAGCTACAAATTGCTATGTTGCAGATTTGCATACGACGTATAGAAGCGGAGTTATTGTTGTTTATATCTGTGAGGCCATGAATCACCATTGACGGCCGGATTCCCTACCACTCGAAACGATCGTCGTTTGACGAAACCATGCAAGTTCGTCGCAGATCGGCATGAGATGGGTCGATGTGACGTGTTTTAAGCTACAAATTGCTACGTCGCATATCCGCATACGACGAATAGAAGCGGAGTTATTGTTGTTTATATCTGTGAGGCCATGAATCACCATTGACGGCCGGATTGCCGTTCACTCGAAAGGATCGACGTTTGACGAAACTATGCAAGTTCGTCGCAGATCGGTAAAAGGTGGGTCGGTGGGCCGTGTTTTATGCTACAAATTGCTATGTCGCAGATTTGCATACGACGAATAGAAGCGGACTTATTGTTGTTTATATCTGTGAGGCCATGAATCACCATTGACGGCCAGATTGCCTACCACTCGAAACGATCGATGTTTGACGAAACTATGCAAGTTCGTCGCAGATCGGCACAAGGTGGGTCGATGTGTCGTGTTTTAAGCTACAAATTGCTATGTCGCAGATTTGCATTCGACGAATAGAAGCGGAGTTATAGTTGTTTATATCTGTGAGGCCATGAATCACCATTGACGGCCGGATTGCTTACCACTCGAAACGATCGATGTTTGACAAAACTATGCAATTTCGTCGCAGATCGGCACATGGTGGGTCGATGTGACGTGTTTTAAGCTACAAATTGCTATGTCGCAGATTTGCATTTGACGAATAGAAGCGGAGTTAAAGATGTTTATATCTGTCTGGCCATGAATCACCATTGACGGCGGGATTGCCTACCGCTCGAAACGATCGATGTTTGACGAAACTATGCAAGTTCATCGCAGATCGGCACAAGGTGGGTCGATGTGACGTGTTTTAAGCTACAAATTGCTATGTCGGATATTGGCATACGACGAATAGTAGCCAAGTTTTAGGTGCTTATATCTGTGAGATCATGAATCACCATTGACGGCCGGATTGCTTGCCACTCGAAACGATCGATGTTTGACGAAACTATGCAAGTTCGTCGCAGATCGGCACAAGGTGGGTCGATGTGTCGTGTTTTAAGCTACAAATTGCTATGTCGCAGATTTGCATTCGACGAATAGAAGCTGAGTTATAGTTGTTTATATCTGTCAGGCCATGAATCACCATTGACGGCCGGATTGCTTTCCACTCGAAACGATCGATGTTTGACAAAACTATGCAAGTTCGTCGCAGTTTGGTATAAGGTGGTTCTTTGGGGCGTGTTTTATGCTACAAATTGCTATGTCGCAGATTTGCATACGACGAATAGAAGCGGAGTTATCGATGTTTATATCTGTGAGGCCTAAGAATCACCATTGACGGCCGGATTCCCTACCACTCGAAACGATCGTCGTTTGACGAAACCATGCAAGTTCGTCGCAGATCGGCATGAGATGGGTCGATGTGACGTGTTTTAAGCTACAAATTGCTACGTCGCATATCCGCATACGACGAATAGAAGCGGAGTTATTGTTGTTTATATGTGTCAGGCCATGAATCACCATTGACGACCGGATTGCTTTCCACTCAAAACGATCGATGTTTGACAAAACTATGCAAGTTCGTCGCAGACCGGTATAAGGTGGTTCGTTGGGGCGTGTTTTAAGCTACTAATTGCTACGTCGCAGATTCGCATACGACGAATAGAAGCGGAGTTATTGTTGTTTATATCTGTCTGGCCATGAATCACCATTGACGGCAGGATTGCCTACCGCTCGAAACGATCGATGTTTGACGAAACTATGCAAGTTCATCGCAGATCGGCACAAGGTGGGTCGATGTGACGTGTTTTAAGCTACAAATTGCTATGTCGGATATTGGCATACGACGAATAGAAGCCAAGTTTTAGGTGCTTATATCTGTGAGATCATGAATCACCATTGACGGCCGGATTGCTTGCCACTCGAAACGATCGATGTTTGACGAAACTATGCAAGTTCGTCGCAGATCGGCACAAGGTGGGTCGATGTGTCGTGTTTGAAGCTACAAATTGCTATGTCGCAGATTTGCATTCGACGAATAGAAGCTGAGTTATAGTTGTTTATATCTGTCAGTCCATGAATCACCATTGACGGCCGGATTGCTTTCCACTCGAAACGATCGATGTTTGACAAAACTATGAAAGTTCGTCGCAGGTCGGTATAAGGTGGTTCATTGGGGCGTGTTTTAAGCTACAAATTGCTAGGGCGCAGATTCGCATACGACGAATAGAAGCGGAGTTATTGTTGTTGATATCTGTGAGGCCATGAATCACCATTGACGGCCGGATTGTTTTCCACTCGAAACGATCGATGTTTGACGAAACTATGCAAGTTCATCGCAGATCGGCACAAGGTGGGTCGATGTGACGTGTTTTAAGCTACAAATTGCTATGTCGGATATTGGCATACGACGAATAGAAGCCAAGTTTTAGGTGCTTATATCTGTGAGATCATGAATCACCATTGACTGCCGGATTGCTTGCCACTCGAAACGATCGACGTTTGACGAAACTATGCAAGTTCGTCGCAGATCGGTATAAGGTGGGTCGTTGGGCCATGTTTTAAGCTACAAATCGCTATGTCGCAGATTCGCATACGACGAATAGAAGCGGAGTTATTGTTGTTTATATCTGTGAGGCCATGAATCACCATTGACGGCCGGATTGCGTACCACTCGAAACGATCGACGTTTGACGAAACTATGCAAGTTCGTCGCAGATCGGCACAAGGTGGGTCGATGTGACGTGTTTTAAGCTACAAATTGCTATGTCGCAGATTTGCATTCGACGAATAGAAGCGGAGTTATAGTTGTTTATATCTGTCTGGCCATGAATCACCATTGACGGACGGATTGCTTTCCACTAGAATCGATCGATGTTTGACGAAACTATGCAAGTTCGTCGCAGATCGGTATAAGGTGGTTCATTGGGGCGAGTTTTAAGCTACAAATTGCTAGGTCGCAGATTCGTATACGACGAATAGAAGCGGAATTATAGTTGTTTATATCTGTGAGGCCATGAATCGCCATTGACTACCGGATTGCCTACCACTCGAAACGATCGACGTTTGACGAAACTATACAAGTACGTCGCAGATCCGCATGAGGTGGGTCGATGTGTCGTGTTTTAAGCTACAAATTGCTATGTCGCAGATTTGCATTCGACGAATAGAAGCGCAAGTTATAGTTGTTTATATCTTTCTGGCCATGAATCACCATTGACGGCCGGATTGCTTTCCACTAGAATCGATCGATGTTTGACGAAACTATGCAAGTTCGTCGCAGATCGGCACAAGGTGGTTCGATGTGACGTGTTTTATGCTACAAATTGCTATGTCGCAGATTTGCATACGACGTATAGAAGCGGAGTTATTGTTGTTTATATCTGTGAGGCCATGAATCACCATTGACGGCCGGATTGCTTTCCACTCGAAACGATCGATGTTTGACAAAACTATGCAAGTTCGGCGCAGATCGGTATAAGGTGGTTCGTTGGGGTGTGTTTTATGCTACAAATTGCTATGTCGCAGATTTGCATACGACGAATAGCAGCGGAGTTATTGTTGTTTATATCTGTGAGGCCATGAATCACCATTGACGGCCGGATTGCCTACCACTCGAAACGACCGATGTTTGACGAAACTATGCAAGTTCGTCGCAGATCGGTATAAGGTGGTTCGTTGGGGCGTGTTTTATGCTACAAATTGCTATGTCGCAGATTTGCATACGACTAATAGAAGCGGAGTTATTGTTGCTTATATCTGTGAGGCCATGAATCACCTTTGACGGCCGGATTGCTTTCCACTCGAAACGATCGATGTTTGACAAAACTATGCAAGTTCGTCGCAGATCGGTATAAGGTGGTTCGTTGGGGCCTGTTTTAAGCTACAAATTGCTATGTCGCAGATTCGCATACGACGAATAGAAGTTGAGTTATAGTTGTTTATATCTGTGAGGCCATGAATCAACATTGATGGCCGGATTCCCTACCACTCGAAACGATCGACGTTTGACGAAACCATGCGAGTTCGTCGCAGATCGGTATTAGGTGGGTCGTTGGGCCATATTTTAAGCTACAAATCGCTACGTCGCAAATTTGCATTCGACGAATAGGAGCTGAGTTATAGTTGTTTATATCTGTCAGGTCATGAATCACCATTGACGGCCGGATTGCTTTCCACTCGAAACGATCGATGTTTGACGGAACTATGCAAGTTCGTCGCAGATCGGTATAAGGTGGTTCGTTGGGGCGTGCTTTAAGCGACTAATTGCTATGTCGCAGATTCGCATACGACGTATAGAAGCGGACTTATAGTTGTTTATATCTGTCAGGCCATGAATCACCATTGACGGCCGGATTGCCTACCACTCGAAACGATCGATGTTTGACGAAACTATGCAAGTTCGTCGCAGATCGGTATAAGGTGGTTCGTTGGGGCCTGTTTTAAGCTACAAATTGCTATGTCGCAGATTTGCATTCGACGAATAGAAGCGGTGTTATAGTTGTTTATATCTGTCAGGCCATGATACACCATTAACGGCCGGATTGCTTTCCACTCGAAACGATCGATGTTTGACAAAACTATGCAAGTTCATCGCAGATCGGCATAAGGTGGGTGGTTGGGCCGTGTTTGATGCTACAAATTGCTACGTCGCAGATTTGCATACGGCGAATAGATGCGGAGTTATAGTTGTTTATATCTGTGAGGCCATGAATCACCATTGACGGCCGGATTGCCTACCACTCGAAACGATCGATGTTTGACGAAACTATGCAAGTTCGTCGCAGATCGGTATAAGGTGGTTCGTTGGGGCGTGTTTTATGCTACAAATTGCTATGTCGCAGATTTGCATACGACTAATAGAAGCGGAGTTATTGTTGCTGATATCTGTGAGGCCATGAATCACCATTGACGGCCGGATTGCTTTCCACTCGAAACGATCGATGTTTGACAAAACTATGCAAGTTCGTCGCAGATCGGTATAAGGTGGTTCGTTGGGGCCTGTTTTAAGCTACAAATTGCTATGTCGCAGATTCGCATACGACGAATAGAAGTTGAGTTATAGTTGTTTATATCTGTGAGGCCATGAATCAACATTGACGGCCGGATTCCCTACCACTCGAAACGATCGACGTTTGACGAAACCATGCGAGTTCGTCGCAGATCGGTATTAGGTGGGTCGTTGGGCCATATTTTAAGCTACAAATCGCTACGTCGCAAATTTGCATTCGACGAATAGGAGCTGAGTTATAGTTGTTTATATCTGTCAGGTCATGAATCACCATTGACGGCCGGATTGCTTTCCACTCGAAACGATCGATGTTTGACAAAACTATGCAAGTTCGTCGCAGATCGGTATAAGGTGGTTCGTTTTCGGCGTGTTTTATGCTACAAATTGCTATGTCGCAGATTTGCATACGACGAATAGAAGCGGAGTTATTGTTGTTTATATCTGTGAGGCCATGAATCACCATTGACGGCCGGATTGCCTACCACTCGAAACGATCGATGTTTGACGAAACTATGCAAGCTCGTCGCAGATCGGCATGAGGTGGGTCGATGTGTCGTGTTTTAAGCTACAAATAGCTATGTCGCAGATTCGCATACGACGAATAGAAGTGGAGTTATTGTTGTTTATATCTGTGAGGCCATGAATCACCATTGACGGCCGGATTCCCTACCACTCGAAACGATCGATGTTTGACGAAACTATGCAAGTTCGTCGCAGATCGGCACAAGGTGGGTCGATGTGGCGTGTTTTAAGCTACAAATTGCTATGTCGCAGATTTGCATACGACGAATAGAAGCGGAGTTATTGTTGTTTATATCTGTGAGGCCATGAATCACCATTGACTACCGGATTGCCTACCACTCGAAACGATCGACGTTTGACGAAACTATACAAGTACGTCGCAGATCGGCATGAGGTGGGTCGATGTGTCGTGTTTTAAGCTACAAATTGCTATGTCGCAGATTCGCATACGACGAATAGGAGCTGAGTTATAGTTGTTTATATCTGTGAGGCCATGAATCAACATTGACGGCCGGATTGCTTTCCACTCGAAACGATCGATGTTTGACAAAACTATGCAAGTTCGTCGCAGATCGGTATAAGGTGGTTCGTTTTCGGCGTGTTTTATGCTACAAATTGCTATGTCGCAGATTTGCATACGACGAATAGAAGCGGAGTTATTGTTGTTTATATCTGTGAGGCCATGAATCACCATTGACGGCCGGATTGCCTACCACTCGAAACGATCGATGTTTGACGAAACTATGCAAGTTCGTCGCAGATCGGCATGAGGTGGGTCGATGTGTCGTGTTTTAAGCTACAAATAGCTATGTCGCAGATTTGCATACGACTAATAGAAGCGGAGTTATTGTTGCTTATATCTGTGAGGCCATGAATCACCATTGACGGCCGGATTGCTTTCCACTCGAAACGATCGATGTTTGACAAAACTATGCAAGTTCGTCGCAGATCGGTATAAGGTGGTTCGTTGGGGCCTGTTTTAAGCTACAAATTGCTATGTCGCAGATTCGCATACGACGAATAGAAGTTGAGTTATAGTTGTTTATATCTGTGAGGCCATGAATCAACATTGACGGCCGGATTCCCTACCACTCGAAACGATCGACGTTTGACGAAACCATGCGAGTTCGTCGCAGATCGGTATTAGGTGGGTCGTTGGGCCATATTTTAAGCTACAAATCGCTACGTCGCAAATTTGCATTCGACGAATAGGAGCTGAGTTATAGTTGTTTATATCTGTCAGGTCATGAATCACCATTGACGGCCGGATTGCTTTCCACTCGAAACGATCGATGTTTGACGGAACTATGCAAGTTCGTCGCAGATCGGTATAAGGTGGTTCGTTGGGGCCTGTTTTAAGCTACAAATTGCTATGTCGCAGATTCGCATACGACGAATAGAAGTTGAGTTATAGTTGTTTATATCTGTGAGGCCATGAATCAACATTGACGGCCGGATTCCCTACCACTCGAAACGATCGACGTTTGACGAAACCATGCGAGTTCGTCGCAGATCGGTATTAGGTGGGTCGTTGGGCCATATTTTAAGCTACAAATCGCTACGTCGCAAATTTGCATTCGACGAATAGGAGCTGAGTTATAGTTGTTTATATCTGTCAGCTCATGAATCACCATTGACGGCCGGATTGCTTTCCACTCGAAACGATCGATGTTTGACAAAACTATGCAAGTTCGTCGCAGATCGGTATAAGGTGGTTCGTTGGGGCGTGTTTTATGCTACAAATTGCTATGTCGCAGATTTGCATACGACGAATAGAAGCGGAGTTATTGTTGTTTATATCTGTGAGGCCATGAATCACCATTGACGGCCGGATTGCCTACCACTCGAAACGACCGATGTTTGACGAAACTATGCAAGTTCGTCGCAGATCGGCACAAGGTGGGTCGATGTGACGTGTTTCAACCTACAAATTGCTATGTCGCAGATTTGCATTCGACGAATAGAAGCGGTGTTATAGTTGTTTATATCTGTCAGGCCATGATACACCATTAACGGCCGGATTGCTTTCCACTCGAAACGATCGATGTTTGACAAAACTATGCAAGTTCATCGCAGATCGGCATAAGGTGGGTGGTTGGGCCGTGTTTGATGCTACAAATTGCTACGTCGCAGATTTGCATACGGCGAATAGATGCGGAGTTATAGTTGTTTATATCTGTGAGGCCATGAATCACCATTGACGGCCGGATTGCCTACCACTCGAAACGATCGACGTTTGACGAAACTATGCAAGTTCGTCGCAGATCGGTATAAGGTGGTTCGTTGGGGCGTGTTTCATGCTACAAATTGCTATGTCGCAGATTTGCATACGACTAATAGAAGCGGAGTTATTGTTGCTTATATCTGTGAGGCCATGAATCACCATTGACGGCCGGATTGCTTTCCACTCGAAACGATCGATGTTTGACAAAACTATGCAAGTTCGTCGCAGATCGGTATAAGGTGGTTCGTTGGGGCCTGTTTTAAGCTACAAATTGCTATGTCGCAGATTCGCATACGACGAATAGAATTTGAGTTATAGTTGTTTATATCTGTGAGGCCATGAATCAACATTGACGGCCGGATTCCCTACCACTCGAAACGAACGACGTTTGACGAAACCATGCGAGTTCGTCGCAGATCGGTATTAGGTGGGTCGTTGGGCCATATTTTAAGCTACAAATCGCTACGTCGCAAATTTGCATTCGACGAATAGGAGCTGAGTTATAGTTGTTTATATCTGTCAGGTCATGAATCACCATTGACGGCCGGATTGCTTTCCACTCGAAACGATCGATGTTTGACAAAACTATGCAAGTTCGTCGCAGATCGGTATAAGGTGGTTCGTTTTCGGCGTGTTGTATGCTACAAATTGCTATGTCGCAGATTTGCATACGACGAATAGAAGCGGAGTTATTGTTGTTTATATCTGTGAGGCCATGAATCACCATTGACGGCCGGATTGCCTACCACTCGAAACGATCGATGTTTGACGAAACTATGCAAGTTCGTCGCAGATCGGCATGAGGTGGGTCGATGTGTCGTGTTTTAAGCTACAAATAGCTATGTCGCAGATTCGCATACGACGAATAGAAGTGGAGTTATTGTTGTTTATATCTGTGAGGCCATGAATCACCATTGACGGCCGGATTCCCTACCACTCGAAACGATCGATGTTTGACGAAACTATGCAAGTTCGTCGCAGATCGGCACAAGGTGGGTCGATGTGGCGTGTTTTAAGCTACAAATTGCTATGTCGCAGATTTGCATACGACGAATAGAAGCGGAGTTATTGTTGTTTATATCTGTGAGGCCATGAATCACCATTGACGGCCGGATTGCCAACCACTCGAAACGATCGATGTTTGACGAAACTATGCAAGTTCGTCGCAGATCGGCACAAGGTGGGTCGATGTGACGTGTTATAAGCTACAAATTGCTATGTCGCAGATTTGCATTCGACGAATAGAAGCGGAGTTATAGTTGTTTATATCTGTCAGACCATGATACACCATTGACGGCCGGATTGCTTTCCACTCGAAACGATCGATGTTTGACAAAACTATGCAAGTTCTTCGCAGATCGGTATAAGGTGATTCGTTGGGGCGTGTTTTAAGCTACAAATTGCTATGTCGCAGATTCGCATACGACGAATAGAAGCGGAGTTATTGTTGTTTATATCTGTGAGGCCATGAATCGCCATTGACGGCCGGATTCCCTACCACTCGAAACGATCGACGTTTGACAAAACTATACAAGTATGTCGCAGATCGGCGTGAGGTGGGTTGATGTGTCTTGTTTTCAGCTACAAATTGCTATGTCGCAGATTTGCATACGAGGTATAGAAGCGGAGTTATTGTTGTTTATATCTGTGAGACCCTGAATCACCATTGACGGCCTGATTGCTTTCCACTAGAAACGATCGATGTTTGACGAAACTATGCAAGTTCGTCGCAGATCGGTATAAGTTGGTTCATTGGGGCGTGTTTTAAGCTACAAATTGCTAGGTCGCAGATTCGCATACGACGAATAGAAGCGGAGTTATAGTTGTTTATATCTGTGAGGCCATGAATTGCCATTGACTACCGGATTGCCTACCACTCGAAACGATCGACGTTTGACGAAACCATGCGAGTTCGTCGCAGATCGGTATTAGGTGGGTCGTTGGGCCATATTTTAAGCTACAATTCGCTACGTCGCAAATTTGCATTCGACGAATAGGAGCTGAGTTATTGTTGTTTATATCTGTGAGGCCATGATTCGCCATTGACTACCGGATTGCCTACCACTCGAAACGATCGACGTTTGACGAAACTATACAAGTACGTCGCAGATCGGCATGAGGTGGGTCGATGTGTCGTGTTTTAAGCTACAAATTGCTATGTCGCAGATTCGCATACGACGAATAGGAGCTGAGTTATAGTTGTTTATATCTGTCAGGTCATGAATCACCATTGACGGCCGGATTGCTTTCCACTCGAAACGATCGATGTTTGACAAAACTATGCAAGTTCGTCGCAGATCGGTATAGGTGGATCGTTTTCGGCGTGTTTTATGCTACAAATTGCTATGTCGCAGATTTGCATACGACGAATAGAAGCGGAGTTATTGTTGTTTATATCTGTGAGGCCATGAATCACCATTGACGGCCGGATTGCCTACCACTCGAAACGATCGATGTTTGACGAAACTATGCAAGTTCGTCGCAGATCGGCATGAGGTGGGTCGATGTGTCGTGTTTTAAGCTACAAATAGCTATGTCGCAGATTCGCATACGACGAATAGAAGTGGAGTTATAGTTGTTTATATCTGTGAGGCCATGAATCACCATTGACGGCCGGATTCCCTACCACTCGAAACGATCGATGTTTGACGAAACTATGCAAGTTCGTCGCAGATCGGCACACGGTGGGTCGATGTGACGTGTTTTAAGCTACAAATTGCTATGTCGCAGATTGGCATTCGACGAATAGAAACGGAGTTATAGTTGTTTATATCTGTCAGGCCATGAATCACCATTGACGGCCGGATTGCTTTCCACTCGAAACGATCGATGTTTGACAAAACTATGCAAGTTCGTCGCAGATCGGCATGAGGTGGGTCGATGTGTCGTGTTTTAAGCTACAAATTGCTATGTCGCAGATTCGCATACGACGAATAGAAGTGGAGTTATTGTTGTTTATATCTGTGAGGCCATGAATCACCATTGACGGCCGGATTCCCTACCACTCGAAACGATCGATGTTTGACGAAACTATGCAAGTTCGTCGCAGATCGGTATAAGTTGGTTCATTGGGGCGTGTTTTAAGCTACAAATTGCTAGGTCGCAGATTCGCATACGACGAATAGAAGCGGAGTTATAGTTGTTTATATCTGTGAGGCCATGAATTGCCATTGACTACCGGATTGCCTACCACTCGAAACGATCGACGTTTGACGAAACCATGCGAGTTCGTCGCAGATCGGTATTAGGTGGGTCGTTGGGCCATATTTTAAGCTACAATTCGCTACGTCGCAGATTTGCATTCGACGAATAGAAGCTGAGTTATAGTTGTTTATATCTGTCAGTCCATGAATCACCATTGACGGCCGGATTGCTTTCCACTCGAAACGATCGATGTTTGACAAAACTATGAAAGTTCGTCGCAGGTCGGTATAAGGTGGTTCATTGGGGCGTGTTTTAAGCTACAAATTGCTAGGGCGCAGATTGGCATACGACGAATAGAAGCGGAGTTATTGTTGTTGATATCTGTGAGGCCATGAATCACCATTGACGGCCGGATTGCCTTCCACTCGAAACGATCGATGTTTGACGAAACTATGCAAGTTCATCGCAGATCGGCACAAGGTGGGTCGATGTGACGTGTTTTAAGCTACAAATTGCTATGTCGGATATTGGCATACGACGAATAGAAGCCAAGTTTTAGGTGCTTATATCTGTGAGATCATGAATCACCATTGACTGCCGGATTGCTTGCCACTCGAAACGATCGACGTTTGACGAAACTATGCAAGTTCGTCGCAGATCGGTATAAGGTGGGTCGTTGGGCCATGTTTTAAGCTACAAATCGCTATGTCGCAGATTCGCATACGACGAATAGAAGCGGAGTTATTGTTGTTTATATCTGTGAGGCCATGAATCACCATTGACGGCCGGATTGCGTACCACTCGAAACGATCGACGTTTGACGAAACTATGCAAGTTCGTCGCAGATCGGCACAAGGTGGGTCGATGTGACGTGTTTTAAGCTACAAATTGCTATGTCGCAGATTTGCATTCGACGAATAGAAGCGGAGTTATAGTTGTTTATATCTGTCTGGCCATGAATCACCATTGACGGACGGATTGCTTTCCACTAGAATCGATCGATGTTTGACGAAACTATGCAAGTTCGTCGCAGATCGGTATAAGGTGGTTCATTGGGGCGAGTTTTAAGCTACAAATTGCTAGGTCGCAGATTCGTATACGACGAATAGAAGCGGAATTATAGTTGTTTATATCTGTGAGGCCATGAATCGCCATTGACTACCGGATTGCCTACCACTCGAAACGATCGACGTTTGACGAAACTATACAAGTACGTCGCAGATCCGCATGAGGTGGGTCGATGTGTCGTGTTTTAAGCTACAAATTGCTATGTCGCAGATTTGCATTCGACGAATAGAAGCGCAAGTTATAGTTGTTTATATCTTTCTGGCCATGAATCACCATTGACGGCCGGATTGCTTTCCACTAGAATCGATCGATGTTTGACGAAACTATGCAAGTTCGTCGCAGATCGGCACAAGGTGGTTCGATGTGACGTGTTTTATGCTACAAATTGCTATGTCGCAGATTTGCATACGACGTATAGAAGCGGAGTTATTGTTGTTTATATCTGTGAGGCCATGAATCACCATTGACGGCCGGATTGCTTTCCACTCGAAACGATCGATGTTTGACAAAACTATGCAAGTTCGGCGCAGATCGGTATAAGGTGGTTCGTTGGGGCGTGTTTTATGCTACAAATTGCTATGTCGCAGATTTGCATACGACGAATAGCAGCGGAGTTATTGTTGTTTATATCTGTGAGGCCATGAATCACCATTGACTACCGGATTGCCTACCGCTCGAAACGATCGATGTTTGACGAAACTATGCAAGTTCATCGCAGATCGGCACAAGGTGGGTCGATGTGACGTGTTTTAAGCTACAAATTGCTATGTCGGATATTGGCATACGACGAATAGTAGCCAAGTTTTAGGTGCTTATATCTGTGAGATCATGAATCACCATTGACGGCCGGATTGCTTGCCACTCGAAACGATCGATGTTTGACGAAACTATGCAAGTTCGTCGCAGATCGGCACAAGGTGGGTCGATGTGTCGTGTTTTAAGCTACAAATTGCTATGTCGCAGATTTGCATTCGACGAATAGAAGCTGAGTTATAGTTGTTTATATCTGTCAGGCCATGAATCACCATTGACGGCCGGATTGCTTTCCACTCGAAACGATCGATGTTTGACAAAACTATGCAAGTTCGTCGCAGTTTGGTATAAGGTGGTTCTTTGGGGCGTGTTTTATGCTACAAATTGCTATGTCGCAGATTTGCATACGACGAATAGAAGCGGAGTTATCGATGTTTATATCTGTGAGGCCTATGAATCACCATTGACGGCCGGATTCCCTACCACTCGAAACGATCGTCGTTTGACGAAACCATGCAAGTTCGTCGCAGATCGGCATGAGATGGGTCGATGTGACGTGTTTTAAGCTACAAATTGCTACGTCGCATATCCGCATACGACGAATAGAAGCGGAGTTATTGTTGTTTATATGTGTCAGGCCATGAATCACCATTGACGACCGGATTGCTTTCCACTCAAAACGATCGATGTTTGACAAAACTATGCAAGTTCGTCGCAGACCGGTATAAGGTGGTTCGTTGGGGCGTGTTTTAAGCTACTAATTGCTACGTCGCAGATTCGCATACGACGAATAGAAGCGGAGTTATTGTTGTTTATATCTGTGAGGCCATGAATCGCCATTGACGACCGGATTGCCTACCACTCGAAACGATCGACGTTTGACGAAACTATACAAGTATGTCGCAGATCGGCATGAGGTGGGTCGATGTGTCGTGTTTTAAGCTACAAATTGCTATGTCGCAGATTTGCATACGACTTATATAAGCGGAGTTATTGTTGTTTATATCTGTGAGGCCATGAATCACCATTGACTGCCGGATTGCTTTCCACTCGAACCGATCGATGTTTGTCAAAACTATGCAAGTTCGTCGCAGGTCGGTATAAGGTGGTTCATTGGGGCGTGTTTTAAGCTACAAATTGCTAGGGCGCAGATTCGCATACGACGAATAGAAGCGGAGTTATAGTTGTTTATATCTGTGAGGCCATGAATCACCATTGACGGCCGGATTCCCTACCACTCGAAACGATCGACGTTTGACGAAACCATGCAAGTTCGTCGCAGATCGGCACAAGGTGGGTCGATGTGACGTGTTTTAAGCTACAAATTGCTATGTCGCAGATTCGCATACGATGAATAGGAGCGGAGTTATCGTTGTTTATATCTGTCAGGCCATGAATCACCATTGACGGCCGGATTGTTTTCCACTCGAAACGATCGATGTTTGACAAATCTATGCAAGTTCGTCGCAGGCCGGTATAAGGTGGTTCGTTGGGGCGTGTTTTAAGCTACAAATTGCTACGTCGCAGATTCGCATACGACGAATAGAAGCGAAGTTATTGTTGTTTATATCTGTGAGGCCATGAATCACCATTGACGGCCGGATTCCCTACCACTCGAAACGATCGACGTTTGACGAAACTATGCAATTTCGTCGCAGATCGGCACATGGTGGGTCGATGTGACGTGTTTTAAGCTACAAATTGCTATGTCGGATATTGGCATACGACGAATAGAAGCGGACTTATTGTTGTTTATATCTGTGAGGCCATGAATCAC
The DNA here is from genome assembly GCA_914767735.1 of Anoplius nigerrimus. NCBI lineage: Eukaryota > Metazoa > Arthropoda > Insecta > Hymenoptera > Pompilidae > Anoplius > Anoplius nigerrimus. Next base: position 2,004,890 of record CAJZBX010000049.1, on the reverse strand, counting down.
CATTGACGGCCGGAATGCCTACCACTCGAAACGTTCGATGTTTGACGAAACTATGCAAGTTCGTCGCAGATCGGCACAAGGTGGGTCGATGTGTCGTGTTTTAAGCTACAAATTGCTATGTCGCAAATTTGCATTCGACGAATAGAAGCTGAGTTATAGTTGTTTATATCTGTCAGGCCATGAATCACCATTGACGGCCGGATTGCTTACCACTCGAAACGATCGATGTTTGACAAAACTATGCAAGTTCGTCGCAGATCGGTATAAAGTGGTTCTTTTGGGCGTGTTTTATGCTACAAATTGCTATGTCGCAGATTTGCATACCACGAATAGAAGCTGAGTTATCGATGTTTATATCTGTGAGGCCTATGAATCACCATTGACGGCCGGATTCCCTACCACTCGAAACGATCGTCGTTTGACGAAACCATGCAAGTTCGTCGCAGATCGGCATGAGATGGGTCGATGTGACGTGTTTTAAGCTACAAATTGCTATGTCGCATATCCGCATACGACGAATAGAAGCGGAGTTATTGTTGTTTATATCTGTGAGGCCATGAATCACCATTGACGGCCGGATTGCCTACCACTCGAAACGATCGACGTTTGACGAAACTATGCAAGTTCGTCGCAGATCGGTAAAAGGTGGGTCGGTGGGCCGTGTTTTATGCTACAAATTGCTATGTCGGATATTGGCATACGACGAATAGAAGCCAAGTTTTAGGTGCTTATATTTGTGAGGCCTATGAATCACCATTGACGGCCGGATTGCCTACCACTCGAAACGATCGATGTTTGACGAAACTATGCAAGTTTGTCGCAGATCGGCACAAGGTGGGTCGATGTGTCGTGTTTTAAGCTACAAATTGCTATGTCGCAGATTTGCATTCGACGAATAGAAGCGGAGTTAGAGTTGTTTATATCTGTGAGGCCATGAATCACCATTGACGGCCGGATTGCTTACCACTCGAAACGATCGATGTTTGACAAAACTATGCAATTTCGTCGCAGATCGGCACATGGTGGGTCGATGTGACGTGTTTTAAGCTACAAATTGCTATGTCGCAGATTTGCATTTGACGAATAGAAGCGGAGTTAAAGATGTTTATATCTGTCTGGCCATGAATCACCATTGACGGCAGGATTGCCTACCGCTCGAAACGATCGATGTTTGACGAAACTATGCAAGTTCATCGCAGATCGGCACAAGGTGGGTCGATGTGACGTGTTTTAAGCTACAAATTGCTATGTCGGATATTGGCATACGACGAATAGAAGCCAAGTTTTAGGTGCTTATATCTGTGAGATCATGAATCACCATTGACGGCCGGATTGCTTGCCACTCGAAACGATCGATGTTTGACGAAACTATGCAAGTTCGTCGCAGATCGGCACAAGGTGGGTCGATGTGTCGTGTTTGAAGCTACAAATTGCTATGTCGCAGATTTGCATTCGACGAATAGAAGCTGAGTTATAGTTGTTTATATCTGTCAGTCCATGAATCACCATTGACGGCCGGATTGCTTTCCACTCGAAACGATCGATGTTTGACAAAACTATGAAAGTTCGTCGCAGGTCGGTATAAGGTGGTTCATTGGGGCGTGTTTTAAGCTACAAATTGCTAGGGCGCAGATTCGCATACGACGAATAGAAGCGGAGTTATTGTTGTTGATATCTGTGAAGCCATGAATCACCATTGACGGCCGGATTGTTTTCCACTCGAAACGATCGATGTTTGACGAAACTATGCAAGTTCATCGCAGATCGGCACAAGGTGGGTCGATGTGACGTGTTTTAAGCTACAAATTGCTATGTCGGATATTGGCATACGACGAATAGAAGCCAAGTTTTAGGTGCTTATATCTGTGAGATCATGAATCACCATTGACTGCCGGATTGCTTGCCACTCGAAACGATCGACGTTTGACGAAACTATGCAAGTTCGTCGCAGATCGGTATAAGGTGGGTCGTTGGGCCATGTTTTAAGCTACAAATCGCTATGTCGCAGATTCGCATACGACGAATAGAAGCGGAGTTATTATTGTTTATATCTGTGAGGCCATGAATCACCATTGACGGCCGGATTGCGTACCACTCGAAACGATCGACGTTTGACGAAACTATGCAAGTTCGTCGCAGATCGGCACAAGGTGGGTCGATGTGACGTGTTTTAAGCTACAAATTGCTATGTCGCAGATTTGCATTCGACGAATAGAAGCGGAGTTATAGTTGTTTATATCTGTCTGGCCATGAATCACCATTGACGGACGGATTGCTTTCCACTAGAATCGATCGATGTTTGACGAAACTATGCAAGTTCGTCGCAGATCGGTATAAGGTGGTTCATTGGGGCGAGTTTTAAGCTACAAATTGCTAGGTCGCAGATTCGTATACGACGAATAGAAGCGGAATTATAGTTGTTTATATCTGTGAGGCCATGAATCGCCATTGACTACCGGATTGCCTACCACTCGAAACGATCGACGTTTGACGAAACTATACAAGTACGTCGCAGATCCGCATGAGGTGGGTCGATGTGTCGTGTTTTAAGCTACAAATTGCTATGTCGCAGATTTGCATTCGACGAATAGAAGCGCAAGTTATAGTTGTTTATATCTTTCTGGCCATGAATCACCATTGACGGCCGGATTGCTTTCCACTAGAATCGATCGACGTTTGACGAAACTATGCAAGTTCGTCGCAGATCGGCACAAGGTGGTTCGATGTGACGTGTTTTATGCTACAAATTGCTATGTCGCAGATTTGCATACGACGTATAGAAGCGGAGTTATTGTTGTTTATATCTGTGAGGCCATGAATCACCATTGACGGCCGGATTGCTTTCCACTCGAAACGATCGATGTTTGACAAAACTATGCAAGTTCGGCGCAGATCGGTATAAGGTGGTTCGTTGGGGCGTGTTTTATGCTACAAATTGCTATGTCGCAGATTTGCATACGACGAATAGCAGCGGAGTTATTGTTGTTTATATCTGTGAGGCCATGAATCACCATTGACGGCCGGATTGCCTACCACTCGAAACGACCGATGTTTGACGAAACTATGCAAGTTCGTCGCAGATCGGTATAAGGTGGTTCGTTGGGGCGTGTTTTATGCTACAAATTGCTATGTCGCAGATTTGCATACGACTAATAGAAGCGGAGTTATTGTTGCTTATATCTGTGAGGCCATGAATCACCATTGACGGCCGGATTGCTTTCCACTCGAAACGATCGATGTTTGACAAAACTATGCAAGTTCGTCGCAGATCGGTATAAGGTGGTTCGTTGGGGCCTGTTTTAAGCTACAAATTGCTATGTCGCAGATTCGCATACGACGAATAGAAGTTGAGTTATAGTTGTTTATATCTGTGAGGCCATGAATCAACATTGATGGCCGGATTCCCTACCACTCGAAACGATCGACGTTTGACGAAACCATGCGAGTTCGTCGCAGATCGGTATTAGGTGGGTCGTTGGGCCATATTTTAAGCTACAAATCGCTACGTCGCAAATTTGCATTCGACGAATAGGAGCTGAGTTATAGTTGTTTATATCTGTCAGGTCATGAATCACCATTGACGGCCGGATTGCTTTCCACTCGAAACGATCGATGTTTGACGGAACTATGCAAGTTCGTCGCAGATCGGTATAAGGTGGTTCGTTGGGGCGTGCTTTAAGCGACTAATTGCTATGTCGCAGATTCGCATACGACGTATAGAAGCGGACTTATAGTTGTTTATATCTGTCAGGCCATGAATCACCATTGACGGCCGGATTGCCTACCACTCGAAACGATCGATGTTTGACGAAACTATGCAAGTTCGTCGCAGATCGGTATAAGGTGGTTCGTTGGGGCCTGTTTTAAGCTACAAATTGCTATGTCGCAGATTTGCATTCGACGAATAGAAGCGGTGTTATAGTTGTTTATATCTGTCAGGCCATGATACACCATTAACGGCCGGATTGCATTCCACTCGAAACGATCGATGTTTGACAAAACTATGCAAGTTCATCGCAGATCGGCATAAGGTGGGTGGTTGGGCCGTGTTTGATGCTACAAATTGCTACGTCGCAGATTTGCATACGGCGAATAGATGCGGAGTTATAGTTGTTTATATCTGTGAGGCCATGAATCACCATTGACGGCCGGATTGCCTACCACTCGAAACGATCGACGTTTGACGAAACTATGCAAGTTCGTCGCAGATCGGTATAAGGTGGTTCGTTGGGGCGTGTTTTATGCTACAAATTGCTATGTCGCAGATTTGCATACGACTAATAGAAGCGGAGTTATTGTTGCTTATATCTGTGAGGCCATGAATCACCATTGACGGCCGGATTGCCTACCACTCGAAACGATCGATGTTTGACGAAACTATGCAAGTTCGTCGCAGATCGGCATGAGGTGGGTCGATGTGTCGTGTTTTAAGCTACAAATAGCTATGTCGCAGATTCGCATACGACGAATAGAAGTGGAGTTATTGTTGTTTATATCTGTGAGGCCATGAATCACCATTGACGGCCGGATTCCCTACCACTCGAAACGATCGATGTTTGACGAAACTATGCAAGTTCGTCGCAGATCGGCACAAGGTGGGTCGATGTGGCGTGTTTTAAGCTACAAATTGCTATGTCGCAGATTTGCATACGACGAATAGAAGCGGAGTTATTGTTGTTTATATCTGTGAGGCCATGAATCACCATTGACTACCGGATTGCCTACCACTCGAAACGATCGACGTTTGACGAAACTATACAAGTACGTCGCAGATCGGCATGAGGTGGGTCGATGTGTCGTGTTTTAAGCTACAAATTGCTATGTCGCAGATTCGCATACGACGAATAGGAGCTGAGTTATAGTTGTTTATATCTGTCAGGTCATGAATCACCATTGACGGCCGGATTGCTTTCCACTCGAAACGATCGATGTTTGACAAAACTATGCAAGTTCGTCGCAGATCGGTATAAGGTGGTTCGTTTTCGGCGTGTTTTATGCTACAAATTGCTATGTCGCAGATTTGCATACGACGAATAGAAGCGGAGTTATTGTTGTTTATATCTGTGAGGCCATGAATCACCATTGACGGCCGGATTGCCTACCACTCGAAACGATCGATGTTTGACGAAACTATGCAAGTTCGTCGCAGATCGGCATGAGGTGGGTCGATGTGTCGTGTTTTAAGCTACGAATAGCTATGTCGCAGATTTGCATACGACTAATAGAAGCGGAGTTATTGTTGCTTATATCTGTGAGGCCATGAATCACCATTGACGGCCGGATTGCTTTCCACTCGAAACGATCGATGTTTGACAAAACTATGCAAGTTCGTCGCAGATCGGTATAAGGTGGTTCGTTGGGGCCTGTTTTAAGCTACAAATTGCTATGTCGCAGATTCGCATACGACGAATAGAAGTTGAGTTATAGTTGTTTATATCTGTGAGGCCATGAATCAACATTGACGGCCGGATTCCCTACCACTCGAAACGATCGACGTTTGACGAAACCATGCGAGTTCGTCGCAGATCGGTATTAGGTGGGTCGTTGGGCCATATTTTAAGCTACAAATCGCTACGTCGCAAATTTGCATTCGACGAATAGGAGCTGAGTTATAGTTGTTTATATCTGTCAGGTCATGAATCACCATTGACGGCCGGATTGCTTTCCACTCGAAACGATCGATGTTTGACGGAACTATGCAAGTTCGTCGCAGATCGGTATAAGGTGGTTCGTTGGGGCGTGCTTTAAGCGACTAATTGCTATGTCGCAGATTCGCATACGACGTATAGAAGCGGACTTATAGTTGTTTATATCTGTGAGGCCATGAATCGCCATTGACTACCGGATTGTCTACCCCTCAAAACGATCGACGTATGACGAAACTATACAAGTACGTCGCAGATCGGCATGAGGTGGGTCGATGTGTCGTGTTTTAAGCTACAAATTCCTATGTCGCAGATTCGCATACGACGAATAGAAGCGGAGTTATTGTTGTTTATATCTGTCAGGCCATGAATCACCATTGACGGCCGGATTGCCTACCACTCGAAACGATCGATGTTTGACGAAACTATGCAAGTTCGTCGCAGATCGGTATAATGTGGTTCGTTGGGGCCTGTTTTAAGCTACAAATTGCTATGTCGCAGATTCGCATACGACGAATAGAAGTTGAGTTATAGTTGTTTATATCTGTGAGGCCATGAATCAACATTGACGGCCGGATTCCCTACCACTCGAAACGATCGACGTTTGACGAAACCATGCGAGTTCGTCGCAGATCGGTATTAGGTGGGTCGTTGGGCCATATTTTAAGCTACAAATCGCTACGTCGCAAATTTGCATTCGACGAATAGGAGCTGAGTTATAGTTGTTTATATCTGTCAGGTCATGAATCACCATTGACGGCCGGATTGCTTTCCACTCGAAACGATCGATGTTTGACAAAACTATGCAAGTTCGTCGCAGATCGGTATAAGGTGGTTCGTTTTCGGCGTGTTGTATGCTACAAATTGCTATGTCGCAGATTTGCATACGACGAATAGAAGCGGAGTTATTGTTGTTTATATCTGTGAGGCCATGAATCACCATTGACGGCCGGATTGCCTACCACTCGAAACGATCGATGTTTGACGAAACTATGCAAGTTCGTCGCAGATCGGCATGAGGTGGGTCGATGTGTCGTGTTTTAAGCTACAAATAGCTATGTCGCAGATTCGCATACGACGAATAGAAGTGGAGTTATTGTTGTTTATATCTGTGAGGCCATGAATCACCATTGACGGCCGGATTCCCTACCACTCGAAACGATCGATGTTTGACGAAACTATGCAAGTTCGTCGCAGATCGGCACAAGGTGGGTCGATGTGGCGTGTTTTAAGCTACAAATTGCTATGTCGCAGATTTGCATACGACGAATAGAAGCGGAGTTATTGTTGTTTATATCTGTGAGGCCATGAATCACCATTGACGGCCGGATTGCCAACCACTCGAAACGATCGATGTTTGACGAAACTATGCAAGTTCGTCGCAGATCGGCACAAGGTGGGTCGATGTGACGTGTTATAAGCTACAAATTGCTATGTCGCAGATTTGCATTCGACGAATAGAAGCGGAGTTATAGTTGTTTATATCTGTCAGACCATGATACACCATTGACGGCCGGATTGCTTTCCACTCGAAACGATCGATGTTTGACAAAACTATGCAAGTTCTTCGCAGATCGGTATAAGGTGATTCGTTGGGGCGTGTTTTAAGCTACAAATTGCTATGTCGCAGATTCGCATACGACGAATAGAAGCGGAGTTATTGTTGTTTATATCTGTGAGGCCATGAATCGCCATTGACGGCCGGATTCCCTACCACTCGAAACGATCGACGTTTGACAAAACTATACAAGTATGTCGCAGATCGGCGTGAGGTGGGTTGATGTGTCTTGTTTTCAGCTACAAATTGCTATGTCGCAGATTTGCATACGAGGTATAGAAGCGGAGTTATTGTTGTTTATATCTGTGAGACCCTGAATCACCATTGACGGCCTGATTGCTTTCCACTAGAAACGATCGATGTTTGACGAAACTATGCAAGTTCGTCGCAGATCGGTATAAGTTGGTTCATTGGGGCGTGTTTTAAGCTACAAATTGCTAGGTCGCAGATTCGCATACGACGAATAGAAGCGGAGTTATAGTTGTTTATATCTGTGAGGCCATGAATTGCCATTGACTACCGGATTGCCTACCACTCGAAACGATCGACGTTTGACGAAACCATGCGAGTTCGTCGCAGATCGGTATTAGGTGGGTCGTTGGGCCATGTTTTAAGCTACAATTCGCTACGTCGCAAATTTGCATTCGACGAATAGGAGCTGAGTTATTGTTGTTTATATCTGTGAGGCCATGATTCACCATTGACTACCGGATTGCCTACCACTCGAAACGATCGACGTTTGACGAAACTATACAAGTACGTCGCAGATCGGCATGAGGTGGGTCGATGTGTCGTGTTTTAAGCTACAAATTGCTATGTCGCAGATTCGCATACGACGAATAGGAGCTGAGTTATAGTTGTTTATATCTGTCAGGTCATGAATCACCATTGACGGCCGGATTGCTTTCCACTCGAAACGATCGATGTTTGACAAAACTATGCAAGTTCGTCGCAGATCGGTATAGGTGGATCGTTTTCGGCGTGTTTTATGCTACAAATTGCTATGTCGCAGATTTGCATACGACGAATAGAAGCGGAGTTATTGTTGTTTATATCTGTGAGGCCATGAATCACCATTGACGGCCGGATTGCCTACCACTCGAAACGATCGATGTTTGACGAAACTATGCAAGTTCGTCGCAGATCGGCATGAGGTGGGTCGATGTGTCGTGTTTTAAGCTACAAATAGCTATGTCGCAGATTCGCATACGACGAATAGAAGTGGAGTTATAGTTGTTTATATCTGTGAGGCCATGAATCACCATTGACGGCCGGATTCCCTACCACTCGAAACGATCGATGTTTGACGAAACTATGCAAGTTCGTCGCAGATCGGCACACGGTGGGTCGATGTGACGTGTTTTAAGCTACAAATTGCTATGTCGCAGATTGGCATTCGACGAATAGAAACGGAGTTATAGTTGTTTATATCTGTCAGGCCATGAATCACCATTGACGGCCGGATTGCTTTCCACTCGAAACGATCGATGTTTGACAAAACTATGCAAGTTCGTCGCAGATCGGCATGAGGTGGGTCGATGTGTCGTGTTTTAAGCTACAAATTGCTATGTCGCAGATTCGCATACGACGAATAGAAGTGGAGTTATTGTTGTTTATATCTGTGAGGCCATGAATCACCATTGACGGCCGGATTCCCTACCACTCGAAACGATCGATGTTTGACGAAACTATGCAAGTTCGTCGCAGATCGGTATAAGTTGGTTCATTGGGGCGTGTTTTAAGCTACAAATTGCTAGGTCGCAGATTCGCATACGACGAATAGAAGCGGAGTTATAGTTGTTTATATCTGTGAGGCCATGAATTGCCATTGACTACCGGATTGCCTACCACTCGAAACGATCGACGTTTGACGAAACCATGCGAGTTCGTCGCAGATCGGTATTAGGTGGGTCGTTGGGCCATATTTTAAGCTACAATTCGCTACGTCGCAGATTTGCATTCGACGAATAGAAGCTGAGTTATAGTTGTTTATATCTGTCAGTCCATGAATCACCATTGACGGCCGGATTGCTTTCCACTCGAAACGATCGATGTTTGACAAAACTATGAAAGTTCGTCGCAGGTCGGTATAAGGTGGTTCATTGGGGCGTGTTTTAAGCTACAAATTGCTAGGGCGCAGATTCGCATACGACGAATAGAAGCGGAGTTATTGTTGTTGATATCTGTGAGGCCATGAATCACCATTGACTGCCGGATTGCTTTCCACTCGAAACGATCGATGTTTGACGAAACTATGCAAGTTCATCGCAGATCGGCACAAGGTGGGTCGATGTGACGTGTTTTAAGCTACAAATTGCTATGTCGGATATTGGCATACGACGAATAGAAGCCAAGTTTTAGGTGCTTATATCTGTGAGATCATGAATCACCATTGACTGCCGGATTGCTTGCCACTCGAAACGATCGACGTTTGACGAAACTATGCAAGTTCGTCGCAGATCGGTATAAGGTGGGTCGTTGGGCCATGTTTTAAGCTACAAATCGCTATGTCGCAGATTCGCATACGACGAATAGAAGCGGAGTTATTGTTGTTTATATCTGTGAGGCCATGAATCACCATTGACGGCCGGATTGCGTACCACTCGAAACGATCGACGTTTGACGAAACTATGCAAGTTCGTCGCAGATCGGCACAAGGTGGGTCGATGTGACGTGTTTTAAGCTACAAATTGCTATGTCGCAGATTTGCATTCGACGAATAGAAGCGGAGTTATAGTTGTTTATATCTGTCTGGCCATGAATCACCATTGACGGACGGATTGCTTTCCACTAGAATCGATCGATGTTTGACGAAACTATGCAAGTTCGTCGCAGATCGGTATAAGGTGGTTCATTGGGGCGAGTTTTAAGCTACAAATTGCTAGGTCGCAGATTCGTATACGACGAATAGAAGCGGAATTATAGTTGTTTATATCTGTGAGGCCATGAATCGCCATTGACTACCGGATTGCCTACCACTCGAAACGATCGACGTTTGACGAAACTATACAAGTACGTCGCAGATCCGCATGAGGTGGGTCGATGTGTCGTGTTTTAAGCTACAAATTGCTATGTCGCAGATTTGCATTCGACGAATAGAAGCGCAAGTTATAGTTGTTTATATCTTTCTGGCCATGAATCACCATTGACGGCCGGATTGCTTTCCACTAGAATCGATCGATGTTTGACGAAACTATGCAAGTTCGTCGCAGATCGGCACAAGGTGGTTCGATGTGACGTGTTTTATGCTACAAATTGCTATGTCGCAGATTTGCATACGACGTATAGAAGCGGAGTTATTGTTGTTTATATCTGTGAGGCCATGAATCACCATTGACGGCCGGATTGCTTTCCACTCGAAACGATCGATGTTTGACAAAACTATGCAAGTTCGGCGCAGATCGGTATAAGGTGGTTCGTTGGGGCGTGTTTTATGCTACAAATTGCTATGTCGCAGATTTGCATACGACGAATAGCAGCGGAGTTATTGTTGTTTATATCTGTGAGGCCATGAATCACCATTGACGACCGGATTGCCTACCGCTCGAAACGATCGATGTTTGACGAAACTATGCAAGTTCATCGCAGATCGGCACAAGGTGGGTCGATGTGACGTGTTTTAAGCTACAAATTGCTATGTCGGATATTGGCATACGACGAATAGTAGCCAAGTTTTAGGTGCTTATATCTGTGAGATCATGAATCACCATTGACGGCCGGATTGCTTGCCACTCGAAACGATCGATGTTTGACGAAACTATGCAAGTTCGTCGCAGATCGGCACAAGGTGGGTCGATGTGTCGTGTTTTAAGCTACAAATTGCTATGTCGCAGATTTGCATTCGACGAATAGAAGCTGAGTTATAGTTGTTTATATCTGTCAGGCCATGAATCACCATTGACGGCCGGATTGCTTTCCACTCGAAACGATCGATGTTTGACAAAACTATGCAAGTTCGTCGCAGTTTGGTATAAGGTGGTTCTTTGGGGCGTGTTTTATGCTACAAATTGCTATGTCGCAGATTTGCATACGACGAATAGAAGCGGAGTTATCGATGTTTATATCTGTGAGGCCTATGAATCACCATTGACGGCCGGATTCCCTACCACTCGAAACGATCGTCGTTTGACGAAACCATGCAAGTTCGTCGCAGATCGGCATGAGATGGGTCGATGTGACGTGTTTTAAGCTACAAATTGCTACGTCGCATATCCGCATACGACGAATAGAAGCGGAGTTATTGTTGTTTATATGTGTCAGGCCATGAATCACCATTGACCACCGGATTGCTTTCCACTCAAAACGATCGATGTTTGACAAAACTATGCAAGTTCGTCGCAGACCGGTATAAGGTGGTTCGTTGGGGCGTGTTTTAAGCTACTAATTGCTACGTCGCAGATTCGCATACGACGAATAGAAGCGGAGTTATTGTTGTTTATATCTGTGAGGCCATGAATCGCCATTGACGACCGGATTGCCTACCACTCGAAACGATCGACGTTTGACGAAACTATACAAGTATGTCGCAGATCGGCATGAGGTGGGTCGATGTGTCGTGTTTTAAGCTACAAATTGCTATGTCGCAGATTTGCATACGACTTATATAAGCGGAGTTATTGTTGTTTATATCTGTGAGGCCATGAATCACCATTGACTGCCGGATTGCTTTCCACTCGAACCGATCGATGTTTGTCAAAACTATGCAAGTTCGTCGCAGGTCGGTATAAGGTGGTTCATTGGGGCGTGTTTTAAGCTACAAATTGCTAGGGCGCAGATTCGCATACGACGAATAGAAGCGGAGTTATAGTTGTTTATATCTGTGAGGCCATGAATCACCATTGACGGCCGGATTCCCTACCACTCGAAACGATCGACGTTTGACGAAACCATGCAAGTTCGTCGCAGATCGGCACAAGGTGGGTCGATGTGACGTGTTTTAAGCTACAAATTGCTATGTCGCAGATTCGCATACGATGAATAGGAGCGGAGTTATCGTTGTTTATATCTGTCAGGCCATGAATCACCATTGACGGCCGGATTGTTTTCCACTCGAAACGATCGATGTTTGACAAATCTATGCAAGTTCGTCGCAGGCCGGTATAAGGTGGTTCGTTGGGGCGTGTTTTAAGCTACAAATTGCTACGTCGCAGATTCGCATACGACGAATAGAAGCGTAGTTATTGTTGTTTATATCTGTGAGGCCATGAATCACCATTGACGGCCGGATTCCCTACCACTCGAAACGATCGACGTTTGACGAAACTATGCAATTTCGTCGCAGATCGGCACATGGTGGGTCGATGTGACGTGTTTTAAGCTACAAATTGCTATGTCGGATATTGGCATACGACGAATAGAAGCGGACTTATTGTTGTTTATATCTGTGAGGCCATGAATCACCATTGACGGCCGGAATGCCTACCACTCGAAACGTTCGATGTTTGACGAAACTATGCAAGTTCGTCGCAGATCGGCACAAGGTGGGTCGATGTGTCGTGTTTTAAGCTACAAATTGCTATGTCGCAAATTTGCATTCGACGAATAGAAGCTGAGTTATAGTTGTTTATATCTGTCAGGCCATGAATCACCATTGACGGCCGGATTGCTTACCACTCGAAACGATCGATGTTTGACAAAACTATGCAAGTTCGTCGCAGATCGGTATAAAGTGGTTCTTTTGGGCGTGTTTTATGCTACAAATTGCTATGTCGCAGATTTGCATACCACGAATAGAAGCTGAGTTATCGATGTTTATATCTGTGAGGCCTATGAATCACCATTGACGGCCGGATTCCCTACCACTCGAAACGATCGTCGTTTGACGAAACCATGCAAGTTCGTCGCAGATCGGCATGAGATGGGTCGATGTGACGTGTTTTAAGCTACAAATTGCTATGTCGCATATCCGCATACGACGAATAGAAGCGGAGTTATTGTTGTTTATATCTGTGAGGCCATGAATCACCATTGACGGCCGGATTGCCTACCACTCGAAACGATCGACGTTTGACGAAACTATGCAAGTTCGTCGCAGATCGGTAAAAGGTGGGTCGGTGGGCCGTGTTTTATGCTACAAATTGCTATGTCGGATATTGGCATACGACGAATAGAAGCCAAGTTTTAGGTGCTTATATTTGTGAGGCCTATGAATCACCATTGACGGCCGGATTGCCTACCACTCGAAACGATCGATGTTTGACGAAACTATGCAAGTTCGTCGCAGATCGGCACAAGGTGGGTCGATGTGTCGTGTTTTAAGCTACAAATTGCTATGTCGCAGATTTGCATTCGACGAATAGAAGCGGAGTTAGAGTTGTTTATATCTGTGAGGCCATGAATCACCATTGACGGCCGGATTGCTTACCACTCGAAACGATCGATGTTTGACAAAACTATGCAATTTCGTCGCAGATCGGCACATGGTGGGTCGATGTGACGTGTTTTAAGCTACAAAATGCTATGTCGCAGATTTGCATTTGACGAATAGAAGCGGAGTTAAAGATGTTTATATCTGTCTGGCCATGAATCACCATTGACGGCAGGATTGCCTACCGCTCGAAACGATCGATGTTTGACGAAACTATGCAAGTTCATCGCAGATCGGCACAAGGTGGGTCGATGTGACGTGTTTTAAGCTACAAATTGCTATGTCGGATATTGGCATACGACGAATAGAAGCCAAGTTTTAGGTGCTTATATCTGTGAGATCATGAATCACCATTGACGGCCGGATTGCTTGCCACTCGAAACGATCGATGTTTGACGAAACTATGCAAGTTCGTCGCAGATCGGCACAAGGTGGGTCGATGTGTCGTGTTTGAAGCTACAAATTGCTATGTCGCAGATTTGCATTCGACGAATAGAAGCTGAGTTATAGTTGTTTATATCTGTCAGTCCATGAATCACCATTGACGGCCGGATTGCTTTCCACTCGAAACGATCGATGTTTGACAAAACTATGAAAGTTCGTCGCAGGTCGGTATAAGGTGGTTCATTGGGGCGTGTTTTAAGCTACAAATTGCTAGGGCGCAGATTCGCATACGACGAATAGAAGCGGAGTTATTGTTGTTGATATCTGTGAGGCCATGAATCACCATTGACGGCCGGATTGTTTTCCACTCGAAACGATCGATGTTTGACGAAACTATGCAAGTTCATCGCAGATCGGCACAAGGTGGGTCGATGTGACGTGTTTTAAGCTACAAATTGCTATGTCGGATATTGGCATACGACGAATAGAAGCCAAGTTTTAGGTGCTTATATCTGTGAGATCATGAATCACCATTGACTGCCGGATTGCTTGCCACTCGAAACGATCGACGTTTGACGAAACTATGCAAGTTCGTCGCAGATCGGTATAAGGTGGGTCGTTGGGCCATGTTTTAAGCTACAAATCGCTATGTCGCAGATTCGCATACGACGAATAGAAGCGGAGTTATTGTTGTTTATATCTGTGAGGCCATGAATCACCATTGACGGCCGGATTGCGTACCACTCGAAACGATCGACGTTTGACGAAACTATGCAAGTTCGTCGCAGATCGGCACAAGGTGGGTCGATGTGACGTGTTTTAAGCTACAAATTGCTATGTCGCAGATTTGCATTCGACGAATAGAAGCGGAGTTATAGTTGTTTATATCTGTCTGGCCATGAATCACCATTGACGGACGGATTGCTTTCCACTAGAATCGATCGATGTTTGACGAAACTATGCAAGTTCGTCGCAGATCGGTATAAGGTGGTTCATTGGGGCGAGTTTTAAGCTACAAATTGCTAGGTCGCAGATTCGTATACGACGAATAGAAGCGGAATTATAGTTGTTTATATCTGTGAGGCCATGAATCGCCATTGACTACCGGATTGCCTACCACTCGAAACGATCGACGTTTGACGAAACTATACAAGTACGTCGCAGATCCGCATGAGGTGGGTCGATGTGTCGTGTTTTAAGCTACAAATTGCTATGTCGCAGATTTGCATTCGACGAATAGAAGCGCAAGTTATAGTTGTTTATATCTTTCTGGCCATGAATCACCATTGACGGCCGGATTGCTTTCCACTAGAATCGATCGATGTTTGACGAAACTATGCAAGTTCGTCGCAGATCGGCACAAGGTGGTTCGATGTGACGTGTTTTATGCTACAAATTGCTATGTCGCAGATTTGCATACGACGTATAGAAGCGGAGTTATTGTTGTTTATATCTGTGAGGCCATGAATCACCATTGACGGCCGGATTGCTTTCCACTCGAAACGATCGATGTTTGACAAAACTATGCAAGTTCGGCGCAGATCGGTATAAGGTGGTTCGTTGGGGCGTGTTTTATGCTACAAATTGCTATGTCGCAGATTTGCATACGACGAATAGCAGCGGAGTTATTGTTGTTTATATCTGTGAGGCCATGAATCACCATTGACGGCCGGATTGCCTACCACTCGAAACGACCGATGTTTGACGAAACTATGCAAGTTCGTCGCAGATCGGTATAAGGCGGTTCGTTGGGGCGTGTTTTATGCTACAAATTGCTATGTCGCAGATTTGCATACGACTAATAGAAGCGGAGTTATTGTTGCTTATATCTGTGAGGCCATGAATCACCATTGACGGCCGGATTGCTTTCCACTCGAAACGATCGATGTTTGACAAAACTATGCAAGTTCGTCGCAGATCGGTATAAGGTGGTTCGTTGGGGCCTGTTTTAAGCTACAAATTGCTATGTCGCAGATTCGCATACGACGAATAGAAGTTGAGTTATAGTTGTTTATATCTGTGAGGCCATGAATCAACATTGATGGCCGGATTCCCTACCACTCGAAACGATCGACGTTTGACGAAACCATGCGAGTTCGTCGCAGATCGGTATTAGGTGGGTCGTTGGGCCATATTTTAAGCTACAAATCGCTACGTCGCAAATTTGCATTCGACGAATAGGAGCTGAGTTATAGTTGTTTATATCTGTCAGGTCATGAATCACCATTGACGGCCGGATTGCTTTCCACTCGAAACGATCGATGTTTGACGAAACTATGCAAGTTCGTCGCAGATCGGTATAAGGTGGTTCGTTGGGGCGTGCTTTAAGCGACTAATTGCTATGTCGCAGATTCGCATACGACGTATAGAAGCGGACTTATAGTTGTTTATATCTGTCAGGCCATGAATCACCATTGACGGCCGGATTGCCTACCACTCGAAACGATCGATGTTTGACGAAACTATGCAAGTTCGTCGCAGATCGGTATAAGG
Organism: Anoplius nigerrimus; assembly: GCA_914767735.1. NCBI lineage: Eukaryota > Metazoa > Arthropoda > Insecta > Hymenoptera > Pompilidae > Anoplius > Anoplius nigerrimus. The sequence continues at coordinate 1,988,443 of CAJZBX010000049.1, read as the reverse complement.
TGGTTCGTTGGGGCCTGTTTTAAGCTACAAATTGCTATGTCGCAGATTTGCATTCGACGAATAGAAGCGGTGTTATAGTTGTTTATATCTGTCAGGCCATGATACACCATTAACGGCCGGATTGCTTTCCACTCGAAACGATCGATGTTTGACAAAACTATGCAAGTTCATCGCAGATCGGCATAAGGTGGGTGGTTGGGCCGTGTTTGATGCTACAAATTGCTACGTCGCAGATTTGCATACGGCGAATAGATGCGGAGTTATAGTTGTTTATATCTGTGAGGCCATGAATCACCATTGACGGCCGGATTGCCTACCACTCGAAACGATCGACGTTTGACGAAACTATGCAAGTTCGTCGCAGATCGGTATAAGGTGGTTCGTTGGGGCGTGTTTTATGCTACAAATTGCTATGTCGCAGATTTGCATACGACTAATAGAAGCGGAGTTATTGTTGCTTATATCTGTGAGGCCATGAATCACCATTGACGGCCGGATTGCTTTCCACTCGAAACGATCGATGTTTGACAAAACTATGCAAGTTCGTCGCAGATCGGTATAAGGTGGTTCGTTGGGGCCTGTTTTAAGCTACAAATTGCTATGTCGCAGATTCGCATACGACGAATAGAAGTTGAGTTATAGTTGTTTATATCTGTGAGGCCATGAATCAACATTGACGGCCGGATTCCCTACCACTCGAAACGATCGACGTTTGACGAAACCATGCGAGTTCGTCGCAGATCGGTATTAGGTGGGTCGTTGGGCCATATTTTAAGCTACAAATCGCTACGTCGCAAATTTGCATTCGACGAATAGGAGCTGAGTTATAGTTGTTTATATCTGTCAGGTCATGAATCACCATTGACGGCCGGATTGCTTTCCACTCGAAACGATCGATGTTTGACAAAACTATGCAAGTTCATCGCAGATCGGTATAAGGTGGTTCGTTTTCGGCGTGTTTTATGCTACAAATTGCTATGTCGCAGATTTGCATACGACGAATAGAAGCGGAGTTATTGTTGTTTATATCTGTGAGGCCATGAATCACCATTGACGGCCGGATTGCCTACCACTCGAAACGATCGATGTTTGACGAAACTATGCAAGTTCGTCGCAGATCGGCATGAGGTGGGTCGATGTGTCGTGTTTTAAGCTACAAATAGCTATGTCGCAGATTCGCATACGACGAATAGAAGTGGAGTTATTGTTGTTTATATCTGTGAGGCCATGAATCACCATTGACGGCCGGATTCCCTACCACTCGAAACGATCGATGTTTGACGAAACTATGCAAGTTCGTCGCAGATCGGCACAAGGTGGGTCGATGTGGCGTGTTTTAAGCTACAAATTGCTATGTCGCAGATTTGCATACGACGAATAGAAGCGGAGTTATTGTTGTTTATATCTGTGAGGCCATGAATCACCATTGACTACCGGATTGCCTACCACTCGAAACGATCGACGTTTGACGAAACTATACAAGTACGTCGCAGATCGGCATGAGGTGGGTCGATGTGTCGTGTTTTAAGCTACAAATTGCTATGTCGCAGATTCGCATACGACGAATAGGAGCTGAGTTATAGTTGTTTATATCTGTCAGGTCATGAATCACCATTGACGGCCGGATTGCTTTCCACTCGAAACGATCGATGTTTGACAAAACTATGCAAGTTCGTCGCAGATCGGTATAAGGTGGTTCGTTTTCGGCGTGTTTTATGCTACAAATTGCTATGTCGCAGATTTGCATACGACGAATAGAAGCGGAGTTATTGTTGTTTATATCTGTGAGGCCATGAATCACCATTGACGGCCGGATTGCCTACCACTCGAAACGATCGATGTTTGACGAAACTATGCAAGTTCGTCGCAGATCGGCATGAGGTGGGTCGATGTGTCGTGTTTTAAGCTACAAATAGCTATGTCGCAGATTTGCATACGACTAATAGAAGCGGAGTTATTGTTGCTTATATCTGTGAGGCCATGAATCACCATTGACGGCCGGATTGCTTTCCACTCGAAACGATCGATGTTTGACAAAACTATGCAAGTTCGTCGCAGATCGGTATAAGGTGGTTCGTTGGGGCCTGTTTTAAGCTACAAATTGCTATGTCGCAGATTCGCATACGACGAATAGAAGTTGAGTTATAGTTGTTTATATCTGTGAGGCCATGAATCAACATTGACGGCCGGATTCCCTACCACTCGAAACGATCGACGTTTGACGAAACCATGCGAGTTCGTCGCAGATCGGTATTAGGTGGGTCGTTGGGCCATATTTTAAGCTACAAATCGCTACGTCGCAAATTTGCATTCGACGAATAGGAGCTGAGTTATAGTTGTTTATATCTGTCAGGTCATGAATCACCATTGACGGCCGGATTGCTTTCCACTCGAAACGATCGATGTTTGACGGAACTATGCAAGTTCGTCGCAGATCGGTATAAGGTGGTTCGTTGGGGCGTGCTTTAAGCGACTAATTGCTATGTCGCAGATTCGCATACGACGTATAGAAGCGGACTTATAGTTGTTTATATCTGTGAGGCCATGAATCGCCATTGACTACCGGATTGTCTACCCCTCAAAACGATCGACGTATGACGAAACTATACAAGTACGTCGCAGATCGGCATGAGGTGGGTCGATGTGTCGTGTTTTAAGCTACAAATTCCTATGTCGCAGATTCGCATACGACGAATAGAAGCGGAGTTATTGTTGTTTATATCTGTCAGGCCATGAATCACCATTGACGGCCGGATTGCCTACCACTCGAAACGATCGATGTTTGACGAAACTATGCAAGTTCGTCGCAGATCGGTATAATGTGGTTCGTTGGGGCCTGTTTTAAGCTACAAATTGCTATGTCGCAGATTCGCATACGACGAATAGAAGTTGAGTTATAGTTGTTTATATCTGTGAGGCCATGAATCAACATTGACGGCCGGATTCCCTACCACTCGAAACGATCGACGTTTGACGAAACCATGCGAGTTCGTCGCAGATCGGTATTAGGTGGGTCGTTGGGCCATATTTTAAGCTACAAATCGCTACGTCGCAAATTTGCATTCGACGAATAGGAGCTGAGTTATAGTTGTTTATATCTGTCAGCTCATGAATCACCATTGACGGCCGGATTGCTTTCCACTCGAAACGATCGATGTTTGACAAAACTATGCAAGTTCGTCGCAGATCGGTATAAGGTGGTTCGTTGGGGCGTGTTTTATGCTACAAATTGCTATGTCGCAGATTTGCATACGACGAATAGAAGCGGAGTTATTGTTGTTTATATCTGTGAGGCCATGAATCACCATTGACGGCCGGATTGCCTACCACTCGAAACGACCGATGTTTGACGAAACTATGCAAGTTCGTCGCAGATCGGCACAAGGTGGGTCGATGTGACGTGTTTCAACCTACAAATTGCTATGTCGCAGATTTGCATTCGACGAATAGAAGCGGTGTTATAGTTGTTTATATCTGTCAGGCCATGATACACCATTAACGGCCGGATTGCTTTCCACTCGAAACGATCGATGTTTGACAAAACTATGCAAGTTCATCGCAGATCGGCATAAGGTGGGTGGTTGGGCCGTGTTTGATGCTACAAATTGCTACGTCGCAGATTTGCATACGGCGAATAGATGCGGAGTTATAGTTGTTTATATCTGTGAGGCCATGAATCACCATTGACGGCCGGATTGCCTACCACTCGAAACGATCGACGTTTGACGAAACTATGCAAGTTCGTCGCAGATCGGTATAAGGTGGTTCGTTGGGGCGTGTTTCATGCTACAAATTGCTATGTCGCAGATTTGCATACGACTAATAGAAGCGGAGTTATTGTTGCTTATATCTGTGAGGCCATGAATCACCATTGACGGCCGGATTGCTTTCCACTCGAAACGATCGATGTTTGACAAAACTATGCAAGTTCGTCGCAGATCGGTATAAGGTGGTTCGTTGGGGCCTGTTTTAAGCTACAAATTGCTATGTCGCAGATTCGCATACGACGAATAGAATTTGAGTTATAGTTGTTTATATCTGTGAGGCCATGAATCAACATTGACGGCCGGATTCCCTACCACTCGAAACGAACGACGTTTGACGAAACCATGCGAGTTCGTCGCAGATCGGTATTAGGTGGGTCGTTGGGCCATATTTTAAGCTACAAATCGCTACGTCGCAAATTTGCATTCGACGAATAGGAGCTGAGTTATAGTTGTTTATATCTGTCAGGTCATGAATCACCATTGACGGCCGGATTGCTTTCCACTCGAAACGATCGATGTTTGACAAAACTATGCAAGTTCGTCGCAGATCGGTATAAGGTGGTTCGTTTTCGGCGTGTTGTATGCTACAAATTGCTATGTCGCAGATTTGCATACGACGAATAGAAGCGGAGTTATTGTTGTTTATATCTGTGAGGCCATGAATCACCATTGACGGCCGGATTGCCTACCACTCGAAACGATCGATGTTTGACGAAACTATGCAAGTTCGTCGCAGATCGGCAGGAGGTGGGTCGATGTGTCGTGTTTTAAGCTACAAATAGCTATGTCGCAGATTCGCATACGACGAATAGAAGTGGAGTTATTGTTGTTTATATCTGTGAGGCCATGAATCACCATTGACGGCCGGATTCCCTACCACTCGAAACGATCGAAGTTTGACGAAACAATGCAAGTTCGTCGCAGATCGGCAAAAGGTGGGTCGATGTGGCGTGTTTTAAGCTACAAATTGCTATGTCGCAGATTTGCATACGACGAATAGAAGCGGAGTTATTGTTGTTTATATCTGTGAGGCCATGAATCACCATTGACGGCCGGATTGCCAACCACTCGAAACGATCGATGTTTGACGAAACTATGCAAGTTCGTCGCAGATCGGCACAAGGTGGGTCGATGTGACGTGTTATAAGCTACAAATTGCTATGTCGCAGATTTGCATTCGACGAATAGAAGCGGAGTTATAGTTGTTTATATCTGTCAGACCATGATACACCATTGACGGCCGGATTGCTTTCCACTCGAAACGATCGATGTTTGACAAAACTATGCAAGTTCTTCGCAGATCGGTATAAGGTGATTCGTTGGGGCGTGTTTTAAGCTACAAATTGCTATGTCGCAGATTCGCATACGACGAATAGAAGCGGAGTTATTGTTGTTTATATCTGTGAGGCCATGAATCGCCATTGACGGCCGGATTCCCTACCACTCGAAACGATCGACGTTTGACAAAACTATACAAGTATGTCGCAGATCGGCGTGAGGTGGGTTGATGTGTCTTGTTTTCAGCTACAAATTGCTATGTCGCAGATTTGCATACGAGGTATAGAAGCGGAGTTATTGTTGTTTATATCTGTGAGACCCTGAATCACCATTGACGGCCTGATTGCTTTCCACTAGAAACGATCGATGTTTGACGAAACTATGCAAGTTCGTCGCAGATCGGTATAAGTTGGTTCATTGGGGCGTGTTTTAAGCTACAAATTGCTAGGTCGCAGATTCGCATACGACGAATAGAAGCGGAGTTATAGTTGTTTATATCTGTGAGGCCATGAATTGCCATTGACTACCGGATTGCCTACCACTCGAAACGATCGACGTTTGACGAAACCATGCGAGTTCGTCGCAGATCGGTATTAGGTGGGTCGTTGGGCCATATTTTAAGCTACAATTCGCTACGTCGCAAATTTGCATTCGACGAATAGGAGCTGAGTTATTGTTGTTTATATCTGTGAGGCCATGATTCACCATTGACTACCGGATTGCCTACCACTCGAAACGATCGACGTTTGACGAAACTATACAAGTACGTCGCAGATCGGCATGAGGTGGGTCGATGTGTCGTGTTTTAAGCTACAAATTGCTATGTCGCAGATTCGCATACGACGAATAGGAGCTGAGTTATAGTTGTTTATATCTGTCAGGTCATGAATCACCATTGACGGCCGGATTGCTTTCCACTCGAAACGATCGATGTTTGACAAAACTATGCAAGTTCGTCGCAGATCGGTATAGGTGGTTCGTTTTCGGCGTGTTTTATGCTACAAATTGCTATGTCGCAGATTTGCATACGACGAATAGAAGCGGAGTTATTGTTGTTTATATCTGTGAGGCCATGAATCACCATTGACGGCCGGATTGCCTACCACTCGAAACGATCGATGTTTGACGAAACTATGCAAGTTCGTCGCAGATCGGCATGAGGTGGGTCGATGTGTCGTGTTTTAAGCTACAAATAGCTATGTCGCAGATTCGCATACGACGAATAGAAGTGGAGTTATAGTTGTTTATATCTGTGAGGCCATGAATCACCATTGACGGCCGGATTCCCTACCACTCGAAACGATCGATGTTTGACGAAACTATGCAAGTTCGTCGCAGATCGGCACACGGTGGGTCGATGTGACGTGTTTTAAGCTACAAATTGCTATGTCGCAGATTGGCATTCGACGAATAGAAACGGAGTTATAGTTGTTTATATCTGTCAGGCCATGAATCACCATTGACGGCCGGATTGATTTCCACTCGAAACGATCGATGTTTGACAAAACTATGCAAGTTCGTCGCAGATCGGCATGAGGTGGGTCGATGTGTCGTGTTTTAAGCTACAAATTGCTATGTCGCAGATTCGCATACGACGAATAGAAGTGGAGTTATTGTTGTTTATATCTGTGAGGCCATGAATCACCATTGACGGCCGGATTCCCTACCACTCGAAACGATCGATGTTTGACGAAACTATGCAAGTTCGTCGCAGATCGGTATAAGTTGGTGCATTGGGGCGTGTTTTAAGCTACAAATTGCTAGGTCGCAGATTCGCATACGACGAATAGAAGCGGAGTTATAGTTGTTTATATCTGTGAGGCCATGAATTGCCATTGACTACCGGATTGCCTACCACTCGAAACGATCGACGTTTGACGAAACCATGCGAGTTCGTCGCAGATCGGTATTAGGTGGGTCGTTGGGCCATATTTTAAGCTACAATTCGCTACGTCGCAGATTTGCATTCGACGAATAGAAGCTGAGTTATAGTTGTTTATATCTGTCAGTCCATGAATCACCATTGACGGCCGGATTGCTTTCCACTCGAAACGATCGATGTTTGACAAAACTATGAAAGTTCGTCGCAGGTCGGTATAAGGTGGTTCATTGGGGCGTGTTTTAAGCTACAAATTGCTAGGGCGCAGATTCGCATACGACGAATAGAAGCGGAGTTATTGTTGTTGATATCTGTGAGGCCATGAATCACCATTGACGGCCGGATTGTTTTCCACTCGAAACGATCGATGTTTGACGAAACTATGCAAGTTCATCGCAGATCGGCACAAGGTGGGTCGATGTGACGTGTTTTAAGCTACAAATTGCTATGTCGGATATTGGCATACGACGAATAGAAGCCAAGTTTTAGGTGCTTATATCTGTGAGATCATGAATCACCATTGACTGCCGGATTGCTTGCCACTCGAAACGATCGACGTTTGACGAAACTATGCAAGTTCGTCGCAGATCGGTATAAGGTGGGTCGTTGGGCCATGTTTTAAGCTACAAATCGCTATGTCGCAGATTCGCATACGACGAATAGAAGCGGAGTTATTGTTGTTTATATCTGTGAGGCCATGAATCACCATTGACGGCCGGATTGCGTACCACTCGAAACGATCGACGTTTGACGAAACTATGCAAGTTCGTCGCAGATCGGCACAAGGTGGGTCGATGTGACGTGTTTTAAGCTACAAATTGCTATGTCGCAGATTTGCATTCGACGAATAGAAGCGGAGTTATAGTTGTTTATATCTGTCTGGCCATGAATCACCATTGACGGACGGATTGCTTTCCACTAGAATCGATCGATGTTTGACGAAACTATGCAAGTTCGTCGCAGATCGGTATAAGGTGGTTCATTGGGGCGAGTTTTAAGCTACAAATTGCTAGGTCGCAGATTCGTATACGACGAATAGAAGCGGAATTATAGTTGTTTATATCTGTGAGGCCATGAATCGCCATTGACTACCGGATTGCCTACCACTCGAAACGATCGACGTTTGACGAAACTATACAAGTACGTCGCAGATCCGCATGAGGTGGGTCGATGTGTCGTGTTTTAAGCTACAAATTGCTATGTCGCAGATTTGCATTCGACGAATAGAAGCGCAAGTTATAGTTGTTTATATCTTTCTGGCCATGAATCACCATTGACGGCCGGATTGCTTTCCACTAGAATCGATCGATGTTTGACGAAACTATGCAAGTTCGTCGCAGATCGGCACAAGGTGGTTCGATGTGACGTGTTTTATGCTACAAATTGCTATGTCGCAGATTTGCATACGACGTATAGAAGCGGAGTTATTGTTGTTTATATCTGTGAGGCCATGAATCACCATTGACGGCCGGATTGCTTTCCACTCGAAACGATCGATGTTTGACAAAACTATGCAAGTTCGTCGCAGATCGGTATAAGGTGGTTCGTTGGGGCGTGTTTTATGCTACAAATTGCTATGTCGCAGATTTGCATACGACGAATAGCAGCGGAGTTATTGTTGTTTATATCTGTGAGGCCATGAATCACCATTGACGGCCGGATTGCCTACCACTCGAAACGACCGATGTTTGACGAAACTATGCAAGTTCGTCGCAGATCGGTATAAGGTGGTTCGTTGGGGCGTGTTTTATGCTACAAATTGCTGTGTCGCAGATTTGCATACGACTAATAGAAGCGGAGTTATTGTTGCTGATATCTGTGAGGCCATGAATCACCATTGACGGCCGGATTGCTTTCCACTCGAAACGATCGATGTTTGACAAAACTATGCAAGTTCGTCGCAGATCGGTATAAGGTGGTTCGTTGGGGCCTGTTTTAAGCTACAAATTGCTATGTCGCAGATTCGCATACGACGAATAGAAGTTGAGTTATAGTTGTTTATATCTGTGAGGCCATGAATCAACATTGATGGCCGGATTCCCTACCACTCGAAACGATCGACGTTTGACGAAACCATGCGAGTTCGTCGCAGATCGGTATTAGGTGGGTCGTTGGGCCATATTTTAAGCTACAAATCGCTACGTCGCAAATTTGCATTCGACGAATAGGAGCTGAGTTATAGTTGTTTATATCTGTCAGGTCATGAATCACCATTGACGGCCGGATTGCTTTCCACTCGAAACGATCGATGTTTGACGGAACTATGCAAGTTCGTCGCAGATCGGTATAAGGTGGTTCGTTGGGGCGTGCTTTAAGCGACTAATTGCTATGTCGCAGATTCGCATACGACGTATAGAAGCGGACTTATAGTTGTTTATATCTGTCAGGCCATGAATCACCATTGACGGCCGGATTGCCTACCACTCGAAACGATCGATGTTTGACGAAACTATGCAAGTTCGTCACAGATCGGTATAAGGTGGTTCGTTGGGGCCTGTTTTAAGCTACAAATTGCTATGTCGCAGATTTGCATTCGACGAATAGAAGCGGTGTTATAGTTGTTTATATCTGTCAGGCCATGATACACCATTAACGGCCGGATTGCTTTCCACTCGAAACGATCGATGTTTGACAAAACTATGCAAGTTCATCGCAGATCGGCATAAGGTGGGTGGTTGGGCCGTGTTTGATGCTACAAATTGCTACGTCGCAGATTTGCATACGGCGAATAGATGCGGAGTTATAGTTGTTTATATCTGTGAGGCCATGAATCACCATTGACGGCCGGATTGCCTACCACTCGAAACGATCGACGTTTGACGAAACTATGCAAGTTCGTCGCAGATCGGTATAAGGTGGTTCGTTGGGGCGTGTTTTATGCTACAAATTGCTATGTCGCAGATTTGCATACGACTAATAGAAGCGGAGTTATTGTTGCTTATATCTGTGAGGCCATGAATCACCATTGACGGCCGGATTGCTTTCCACTCGAAACGATCGATGTTTGACAAAACTATGCAAGTTCGTCGCAGATCGGTATAAGGTGGTTCGTTGGGGCCTGTTTTAAGCTACAAATTGCTATGTCGCAGATTCGCATACGACGAATAGAAGTTGAGTTATAGTTGTTTATATCTGTGAGGCCATGAATCAACATTGACGGCCGGATTCCCTACCACTCGAAACGATCGACGTTTGACGAAACCATGCGAGTTCGTCGCAGATCGGTATTAGGTGGGTCGTTGGGCCATATTTTAAGCTACAAATCGCTACGTCGCAAATTTGCATTCGACGAATAGGAGCTGAGTTATAGTTGTTTATATCTGTCAGGTCATGAATCACCATTGACGGCCGGATTGCTTTCCACTCGAAACGATCGATGTTTGACAAAACTATGCAAGTTCGTCGCAGATCGGTATAAGGTGGTTCGTTTTCGGCGTGTTTTATGCTACAAATTGCTATGTCGCAGATTTGCATACGACGAATAGAAGCGGAGTTATTGTTGTTTATATCTGTGAGGCCATGAATCACCATTGACGGCCGGATTCCCTACCACTCGAAACGATCGATGTTTGACGAAACTATGCAAGTTCGTCGCAGATCGGCACAAGGTGGGTCGATGTGGCGTGTTTTAAGCTACAAATTGCTATGTCGCAGATTTGCATACGACGAATAGAAGCGGAGTTATTGTTGTTTATATCTGTGAGGCCATGAATCACCATTGACTACCGGATTGCCTACCACTCGAAACGATCGACGTTTGACGAAACTATACAAGTACGTCGCAGATCGGCATGAGGTGGGTCGATGTGTCGTGTTTTAAGCTACAAATTGCTATGTCGCAGATTCGCATACGACGAATAGGAGCTGAGTTATAGTTGTTTATATCTGTCAGGTCATGAATCACCATTGACGGCCGGATTGCTTTCCACTCGAAACGATCGATGTTTGACAAAACTATGCAAGTTCGTCGCAGATCGGCACAAGGTGGTTCGTTTTCGGCGTGTTTTATGCTACAAATTGCTATGTCGCAGATTTGCATACGACGAATAGAAGCGGAGTTATTGTTGTTTATATCTGTGAGGCCATGAATCACCATTGACGGCCGGATTGCCTACCACTCGAAACGATCGATGTTTGACGAAACTATGCAAGTTCGTCGCAGATCGGCATGAGGTGGGTCGATGTGTCGTGTTTTAAGCTACAAATAGCTATGTCGCAGATTTGCATACGACTAATAGAAGCGGAGTTATTGTTGATTATATCTGTGAGGCCATGAATCACCATTGACGGCCGGATTGCTTTCCACTCGAAACGATCGATGTTTGACAAAACTATGCAAGTTCGTCGCAGATCGGTATAAGGTGGTTCGTTGGGGCCTGTTTTAAGCTACAAATTGCTATGTCGCAGATTCGCATACGACGAATAGAAGTTGAGTTATAGTTGTTTATATCTGTGAGGCCATGAATCAACATTGACGGCCGGATTCCCTACCACTCGAAACGATCGACGTTTGACGAAACCATGCGAGTTCGTCGCAGATCGGTATTAGGTGGGTCGTTGGGCCATATTTTAAGCTACAAATCGCTACGTCGCAAATTTGCATTCGACGAATAGGAGCTGAGTTATAGTTGTTTATATCTGTCAGGTCATGAATCACCATTGACGGCCGGATTGCTTTCCACTCGAAACGATCGATGTTTGACGGAACTATGCAAGTTCGTCGCAGATCGGTATAAGGTGGTTCGTTGGGGCGTGCTTTAAGCGACTAATTGCTATGTCGCAGATTCGCATACGACGTATAGAAGCGGACTTATAGTTGTTTATATCTGTGAGGCCATGAATCGCCATTGACTACCGGATTGTCTACCCCTCAAAACGATCGACGTATGACGAAACTATACAAGTACGTCGCAGATCGGCATGAGGTGGGTCGATGTGTCGTGTTTTAAGCTACAAATTCCTATGTCGCAGATTCGCATACGACGAATAGAAGCGGAGTTATTGTTGTTTATATCTGTCAGGCCATGAATCACCATTGACGGCCGGATTGCCTACCACTCGAAACGATCGATGTTTGACGAAACTATGCAAGTTCGTCGCAGATCGGTATAATGTGGTTCGTTGGGGCCTGTTTTAAGCAACAAATTGCTATGTCGCAGATTCGCATACGACGAATAGAAGTTGAGTTATAGTTGTTTATATCTGTGAGGCCATGAATCAACATTGACGGCCGGATTCCCTACCACTCGAAACGATCGACGTTTGACGAAACCATGCGAGTTCGTCGCAGATCGGTATTAGGTGGGTCGTTGGGCCATATTTTAAGCTACAAATCGCTACGTCGCAAATTTGCATTCGACGAATAGGAGCTGAGTTATAGTTGTTTATATCTGTCAGCTCATGAATCACCATTGACGGCCGGATTGCTTTCCACTCGAAACGATCGATGTTTGACAAAACTATGCAAGTTCGTCGCAGATCGGTATAAGGTGGTTCGTTGGGGCGTGTTTTATGCTACAAATTGCTATGTCGCAGATTTGCATACGACGAATAGAAGCGGAGTTATTGTTGTTTATATCTGTGAGGCCATGAATCACCATTGACGGCCGGATTGCCTACCACTCGAAACGACCGATGTTTGACGAAACTATGCAAGTTCGTCGCAGATCGGCACAAGGTGGGTCGATGTGACGTGTTTCAACCTACAAATTGCTATGTCGCAGATTTGCATTCGACGAATAGAAGCGGTGTTATAGTTGTTTATATCTGTCAGGCCATGATACACCATTAACGGCCGGATTGCTTTCCACTCGAAACGATCGATGTTTGACAAAACTATGCAAGTTCATCGCAGATCGGCATAAGGTGGGTGGTTGGGCCGTGTTTGATGCTACAAATTGCTACGTCGCAGATTTGCATACGGCGAATAGATGCGGAGTTATAGTTGTTTATATCTGTGAGGCCATGAATCAACATTGACGGCCGGATTGCCTACCACTCGAAACGATCGACGTTTGACGAAACTATGCAAGTTCGTCGCAGATCGGTATAAGGTGGTTCGTTGGGGCGTGTTTCATGCTACAAATTGCTATGTCGCAGATTTGCATACGACTAATAGAAGCGGAGTTATTGTTGCTTATATCTGTGAGGCCATGAATCACCATTGACGGCCGGATTGCTTTCCACTCGAAACGATCGATGTTTGACAAAACTATGCAAGTTCGTCGCAGATCGGCATGAGGTGGGTCGATGTGTCGTGTTTTAAGCTACAAATTGCTATGTCGCAGATTCGCATACGACGAATAGAAGTGGAGTTATTGTTGTTTATATCTGTGAGGCCATGAATCACCATTGACGGCCGGATTCCCTACCACTCGAAACGATCGATGTTTGACGAAACTATGCAAGTTCGTCGCAGATCGGCACAAGGTGGGTCGATGTGACGTGTTTTAAGCTACAAATTGCTATGTCGCAGATTTGCATTCGACGAATAGAAGCGGAGTTATTGTTGTTTATATCTGTGAGGCCATGATTCACAATTGACTACCGGATTGCCTACCACTCGAAACGATCGACGTTTGACGAAACTATACAAGTACGTCGCAGATCGGCATGAGGTGGGTCGATGTGTCGTGTTTTAAGCTACAAATTGCTATGTCGCAGATTCGCATACGACGAATAGAAGTGGAGTAATTGTTGTTTATATCTGTGAGGCCATGAATCACCATTGACGGCCGGATTCCCTACCACTCGAAACGATCGACGTTTGACAAAACTATACAAGTATGTCGCAGATCGGCGTGAGGTGGGTTGATGTGTCGTGTTTTAAGCTACAAATTGCTATGTCGCAGATTTGCATACGAGGTATAGAAGCGGAGTTATTGTTGTTTATATCTGTAAGGCCATGAATCACCATTGACGGCCGGATTGCTTTCCACTAGAAACAATCGATGTTTGACGAAACTATGCAAGTTCGTCGCAGATCGGTATAAGTTGGTTCATTGGGGCGTGTTTTAAGCTACAAATTGCTATTTTGCTGATTTGCATACGACGAATAGAAGCGGAGTTATTGTTGTTTATATCTGTGAGGCCATGAATCACCATTGACGGCCGGATTGTCTACCACTCGAAACGATCGATGTTTGACGAAACTATGCAAGTTCGTCGCAGACCGGCACAAGGTGGGTCGATGTGACGTGTTTTAAGCTACAAATTGCTATGTGGCAGATTTGCGTTCGACGAATAGAAGCGGAGTTATAGTTGTTTATATCTGTCAGGCCATGATACACCATTGACGGCCGGATTGCTTTCCACTCGAAACGATCGATGTTTGACAAAACTATGCAAGTTCGTCGCAGATCGGTATAGGTGGTTCGTTTTCGGCGTGTTTTATGCTACAAATTGCTATGTCGCAGATTTGCATACGACGAATAGAAGCGGAGTTATTGTTGTTTATATCTGTGAGGCCATGAATCACCATTGACGGCCGGATTGCCTACCACTCGAAACGACCGATGTTTGACGAAACTATGCAAGTTCGTCGCAGATCGGCACAAGGTGGGTCGATGTGACGTGTTTCAACCTACAAATTGCTATGTCGCAGATTTGCATTCGACGAATAGAAGCGGTGTTATAGTTGTTTATATCTGTCAGGCCATGATACACCATTAACGGCCGGATTGCTTTCCACTCGAAACATTCGATGTTTGACAAAACTATGCAAGTTCATCGCAGATCGGCATAAGGTGGGTGGTTGGGCCGTGTTTGATGCTACAAATTGCTACGTCGCAGATTTGCATACGGCGAATAGATGCGGAGTTATAGTTGTTTATATCTGTGAGGCCATGAATCACCATTGACGGCCGGATTGCCTACCACTCGAAACGATCGACGTTTGACGAAACTATGCAAGTTCGTCGCAGATCGGTATAAGGTGGTTCGTTGGGGCGTGTTTTATGCTACAAATTGCTATGTCGCAGATTTGCATACGACTAATAGAAGCGGAGTTATTGTTGCTTATATCTGTGAGGCCATGAATCACCATTGACGGCCGGATTGCTTTCCACTCGAAACGATCGATGTTTGACAAAACTATGCAAGTTCGTCGCAGATAGGTATAAGGTGGTTCGTTGGGGCCTGTTTTAAGCTACAAATTGCTATGTCGCAGATTCGCATACGACGAATAGAAGTTGAGTTATAGTTGTTTATATCTGTGAGGCCATGAATCAACATTGACGGCCGGATTCCCTACCACTCGAAACGATCGACGTTTGACGAAACCATGCGAGTTCGTCGCAGATCGGTATTAGGTGGGTCGTTGGGCCATATTTTAAGCTACAAATCGCTACGTCGCACATTTGCATTCGACGAATAGGAGCTGAGTTATAGTTGTTTATATCTGTCAGGTCATGAATCACCATTGACGGCCGGATTGCTTTCCACTCGAAACGATCGATGTTTGACAAAACTATGCAAGTTCGTCGCAGATCGGTATAAGGTGGTTCGTTTTCGGCGTGTTTTATGCTACAAATTGCTATGTCGCAGATTTGCATACGACGAATAGAAGCGGAGTTATTGTTGTTTATATCTGTGAGGCCATGAATCACCATTGACGGCCGGATTGCCTACCACTCGAAACGATCGATGTTTGACGAAACTATGCAAGTTCGTCGCAGATCGGCATGAGGTGGGTCGATGTGTCGTGTTTTAAGCTACAAATAGCTATGTCGCAGATTCGCATACGACGAATAGAAGTGGAGTTATTGTTGTTTATATCTGTGAGGCCATGAATCACCATTGACGGCCGGATTCCCTACCACTCGAAACGATCGATGTTTGACGAAACTATACAAGTTCGTCGCAGATCGGCACAAGGTGGGTCGATGTGGCGTGTTTTAAGCTACAAATTGCTATGTCGCAGATTTGCATACGACGAATAGAAGCGGAGTTATTGTTGTTTATATCTGTGAGGCCATGAATCAACATTGACGGCCGGATTCCCTACCACTCGAAACGATCGACGTTTGACGAAACCATGCGAGTTCGTCGCAGATCGGTATTAGGTGGGTCGTTGGGCCATATTTTAAGCTACAAATCGCTACGTCGCAAATTTGCATTCGACGAATAGGAGCTGAGTTATAGTTGTTTATATCTGTCAGGTCATGAATCACCATTGACGGCCGGATTGCTTTCCACTCGAAACGATCGATGTTTGACGGAACTATGCAAGTTCGTCGCAGATCGGTATAAGGTGGTTCGTTGGGGCGTGCTTTAAGCGACTAATTGCTATGTCGCAGATTCGCATACGACGTATAGAAGCGGACTTATAGTTGTTTATATCTGTGAGGCCATGAATCGCCATTGACTACCGGATTGTCTACCCCTCAAAACGATCGACGTATGACGAAACTATACAAGTACGTCGCAGATCGGCATGAGGTGGGTCGATGTGTCGTGTTTTAAGCTACAAATTCCTATGTCGCAGATTCGCATACGACGAATAGAAGCGGAGTTATTGTTGTTTATATCTGTCAGGCCATGAATCACCATTGACGGCCGGATTGCCTACCACTCGAAACGATCGATGTTTGACGAAACTATGCAAGTTCGTCGCAGATCGGTATAAGGTGGTTCGTTGGGGCCTGTTTTAAGCTACAAATTGCTATGTCGCAGATTCGCATACGACGAATAGAAGTTGAGTTATAGTTGTTTATATCTGTGAGGCCATGAATCAACATTGACGGCCGGATTCCCTACCACTCGAAACGATCGACGTTTGACGAAACCATGCGAGTTCGTCGCAGATCGGTATTAGGTGGGTCGTTGGGCCATATTTTAAGCTACAAATCGCTACGTCGCAAATTTGCATTCGACGAATAGGAGCTGAGTTATAGTTGTTTATATCTGTCAGCTCATGAATCACCATTGACGGCCGGATTGCTTTCCACTCGAAACGATCGATGTTTGACAAAACTATGCAAGTTCGTCGCAGATCGGTATAAGGTGGTTCGTTGGGGCGTGTTTTATGCTACAAATTGCTATGTCGCAGATTTGCATACGACGAATAGAAGCGGAGTTATTGTTGTTTATATCTGTGAGGCCATGAATCACCATTGACGGCCGGATTGCCTACCACTCGAAACGACCGATGTTTGACGAAACTATGCAAGTTCGTCGCAGATCGGCACAAGGTGGGTCGATGTGACGTGTTTCAACCTACAAATTGCTATGTCGCAGATTTGCATTCGACGAATAGAAGCGGTGTTATAGTTGTTTATATCTGTCAGGCCATGATACACCATTAACGGCCGGATTGCTTTCCACTCGAAACGATCGATGTTTGACAAAACTATGCAAGTTCATCGCAGATCGGCATAAGGTGGGTGGTTGGGCCGTGTTTGATGCTACAAATTGCTACGTCGCAGATTTGCATACGGCGAATAGATGCGGAGTTATAGTTGTTTATATCTGTGAGGCCATGAATCACCATTGACGGCCGGATTGCCTACCACTCGAAACGATCGACGTTTGACGAAACTATGCAAGTTCGTCGCAGATTGGTATAAGGTGGTTCGTTGGGGCGTGTTTTATGCTACAAATTGCTATGTCGCAGATTTGCATACGACTAATAGAAGCGGAGTTATTGTTGCTTATATCTGTGAGGCCATGAATCACCATTGACGGCCGGATTGCTTTCCACTCGAAACGATCGATGTTTGACAAAACTATGCAAGTTCGTCGCAGATCGGTATAAGGTGGTTCGTTGGGGCCTGTTTTAAGCTACAAATTGCTATGTCGCAGATTCGCATACGACGAATAGAATTTGAGTTATAGTTGTTTATATCTGTGAGGCCATGAATCAACATTGACGGCCGGATTCCCCACCACTCGAAACGATCGACGTTTGACGAAACCATGCGAGTTCGTCGCAGATCGGTATTAGGTGGGTCGTTGGGCCATATTTTAAGCTACAAATCGCTACGTCGCAAATTTGCATTCGACGAATAGGAGCTGAGTTATAGTTGTTTATATCTGTCAGGTCATGAATCACCATTGACGGCCGGATTGCTTTCCACTCGAAACGATCGATGTTTGACAAAACTATGCAAGTTCGTCGCAGATCGGTATAAGGTGGTTCGTTTTCGGCGTGTTGTATGCTACAAATTGCTATGTCGCAGATTTGCATACGACGAATAGAAGCGGAGTTATTGTTGTTTATATCTGTGAGGCCATGAATCACCATTGACGGCCGGATTGCCTACCACTCGAAACGATCGATGTTTGACGAAACTATGCAAGTTCGCCGCAGATCGGCATGAGGTGGGTCGATGTGTCGTGTTTTAAGCTACAAATAGCTATGTCGCAGATTCGCATACGACGAATAGAAGTGGAGTTATTGTTGTTTATATCTGTGAGGCCATGAATCACCATTGACGGCCGGATTCCCTACCACTCGAAACGATCGATGTTTGACGAAACTATGCAAGTTCGTCGCAGATCGGCACAAGGTGGGTCGATGTGGCGTGTTTTAAGCTACAAATTGCTATGTCGCAGATTTGCATACGACGAATAGAAGCGGAGTTATTGTTGTTTATATCTGTGAGGCCATGAATCACCATTGACGGCCGGATTGCCAACCACTCGAAACGATCGATGTTTGTCGAAACTATGCAAGTTCGTCGCAGATCGGCACAAGGTGGGTCGATGTGACGTGTTATAAGCTACAAATTGCTATGTCGCAGATTTGCATTCGACGAATAGAAGCGGAGTTATAGTTGTTTATATCTGTCAGACCATGATACACCATTGACGGCCGGATTGCTTTCCACTCGAAACGATCGATGTTTGACAAAACTATGCAAGTTCTTCGCAGATCGGTATAAGGTGATTCGTTGGGGCGTGTTTTAAGCTACAAATTGCTATGTCGCAGATTCGCATACGACGAATAGAAGCGGAGTTATTGTTGTTTATATCTGTGAGGCCATGAATCGCCATTGACGGCCGGATTCCCTACCACTCGAAACGATCGACATTTGACAAAACTATACACGTATGTCGCAGATCGGCGTGAGGTGGGTTGATGTGTCTTGTTTTCAGCTACAAATTGCTATGTCGCAGATTTGCATACGAGGTATAGAAGCGGAGTTATTGTTGTTTATATCTGTGAGACCCTGAATCACCATTGACGGCCTGATTGCTTTCCACTAGAAACGATCGATGTTTGACGAAACTATGCAAGTTCGTCGCAGATCGGTATAAGTTGGTTCATTGGGGCGTGTTTTAAGCTACAAATTGCTAGGTCGCAGATTCGCATACGACGAATAGAAGCGGAGTTATAGTTGTTTATATCTGTGAGGCCATGAATTGCCATTGACTACCGGATTGCCTACCACTCGAAACGATCGACGTTTGACGAAACCATGCGAGTTCGTCGCAGATCGGTATTAGGTGGGTCGTTGGGCCATATTTTAAGCTACAATTCGCTACGTCGCAAATTTGCATTCGACGAATAGGAGCTGAGTTATTGTTGTTTATATCTGTGAGGCCATGATTCACCATTGACTACCGGATTGCCTACCACTCGAAACGATCGACGTTTGACGAAACTATACAAGTACGTCGCAGATCGGCATGAGGTGGGTCGATGTGTCGTGTTTTAAGCTACAAATTGCTATGTCGCAGATTCGCATACGACGAATAGGAGCTGAGTTATAGTTGTTTATATCTGTCAGGTCATGAATCACCATTGACGGCCGGATTGCTTTCCACTCGAAACGATCGATGTTTGACAAAACTATGCAAGTTCGTCGCAGATCGGTATAGGTGGTTCGTTTTCGGCGTGTTTTATGCTACAAATTGCTATGTCGCAGATTTGCATACGACGAATAGAAGCGGAGTTATTGTTGTTTATATCTGTGAGGCCATGAATCACCATTGACGTCCGGATTGCCTACCACTCGAAACGATCGATGTTTGACGAAACTATGCAAGTTCGTCGCAGATCGGCATGAGGTGGGTCGATGTGTCGTGTTTTAAGCTACAAATAGCTATGTCGCAGATTCGCATACGACGAATAGATGTGGAGTTATAGTTGTTTATATCTGTGAGGCCATGAATCACCATTGACGGCCGGATTCCCTACCACTCGAAACGATCGATGTTTGACGAAACTATGCAAGTTCGTCGCAGATCGGCACACGGTGGGTCGATGTGACGTGTTTTAAGCTACAAATTGCTATGTCGCAGATTGGCATTCGACGAATAGAAACGGAGTTATAGTTGTTTATATCTGTCAGGCCATGAATCACCATTGACGGCCGGATTGCTTTCCACTCGAAACGATCGATGTTTGACAAAACTACGCAAGTTCGTCGCAGATCGGCATGAGGTGGGTCGATGTGTCGTGTTTTAAGCTACAAATTGCTATGTCGCAGATTCGCATACGACGAATAGAAGTGGAGTTATTGTTGTTTATATCTGTGAGGCCATGAATCACCATTGACGGCCGGATTCCCTACCACTCGAAACGATCGATGTTTGACGAAACTATGCAAGTTCGTCGCAGATCGGCACAAGGTGGGTCGATGTGACGTGTTTTAAGCTACAAATTGCTATGTCGCAGATTTGCATTCGACGAATAGAAGCGGAGTTATTGTTGTTTATATCTGTGAGGCCATGATTCACAATTGACTACCGGATTGCCTACCACTCGAAACGATCGACGTTTGACGAAACTATACAAGTACGTCGCAGATCGGCATGAGGTGGGTCGATGTGTCGTGTTTTAAGCTACAAATTGCTATGTCGCAGATTCGCATACGACGAATAGAAGTGGAGTAATTGTTGTTTATATCTGTGAGGCCATGAATCACCATTGACGGCCGGATTCCCTACCACTCGAAACGATCGACGTTTGACAAAACTATACAAGTATGTCGCAGATCGGCGTGAGGTGGGTTGATGTGTCGTGTTTTAAGCTACAAATTGCTATGTCGCAGATTTGCATACGAGGTATAGAAGCGGAGTTATTGTTGTTTATATCTGTAAGGCCATGAATCACCATTGACGGCCGGATTGCTTTCCACTAGAAACAATCGATGTTTGACGAAACTATGCAAGTTCGTCGCAGATCGGTATAAGTTGGTTCATTGGGGCGTGTTTTAAGCTACAAATTGCTATTTTGCTGATTTGCATACGACGAATAGAAGTTGAGTTATAGTTGTTTATATCTGTGAGGCCATGAATCAACATTGACGGCCGGATTCCCTACCACTCGAAACGATCGACGTTTGACGAAACCATGCGAGTTCGTCGCAGATCGGTATTAGGTGGGTCGTTGGGCCATATTTTAAGCTACAAATCGCTACGTCGCAAATTTGCATTCGACGAATAGGAGCTGAGTTATAGTTGTTTATATCTGTCAGCTCATGAATCACCATTGACGGCCGGATTGCTTTCCACTCGAAACGATCGATGTTTGACAAAACTATGCAAGTTCGTCGCAGATCGGTATAAGGTGGTTCGTTGGCGCGTGTTTTATGCTACAAATTGCTATGTCGCAGATTTGCATACGACGAATAGAAGCGGAGTTATTGTTGTTTATATCTGTGAGGCCATGAATCACCATTGACGGCCGGATTGCCTACCACTCGAAACGACCGATGTTTGACGAAACTATGCAAGTTCGTCGCAGATCGGCACAAGGTGGGTCGATGTGACGTGTTTCAACCTACAAATTGCTATGTCGCAGATTTGCATTCGACGAATAGAAGCGGTGTTATAGTTGTTTATATCTGTCAGGCCATGATACACCATTAACGGCCGGATTGCTTTCCACTCGAAACGATCGATGTTTGACAAAACTATGCAAGTTCATCGCAGATCGGCATAAGGTGGGTGGTTGGGCCGTGTTTGATGCTACAAATTGCTACGTCGCAGATTTGCATACGGCGAATAGATGCGGAGTTATAGTTGTTTATATCTGTGAGGCCATGAATCACCATTGACGGCCGGATTGCCTACCACTCGAAACGATCGACGTTTGACGAAACTATGCAAGTTCGTCGCAGATCGGTATAAGGTGGTTCGTTGGGGCGTGTTTTATGCTACAAATTGCTATGTCGCAGATTTGCATACGACTAATAGGAGCGGAGTTATTGTTGCTTATATCTGTGAGGCCATGAATCACCATTGACGGCCGGATTGCTTTCCACTCGAAACGATCGATGTTTGACAAAACTATGCAAGTTCGTCGCAGATCGGTATAAGGTGGTTCGTTTGGGCCTGTTTTAAGCTACAAATTGCTATGTCGCAGATTCGCATACGACGAATAGAATTTGAGTTATAGTTGTTTATATCTGTGAGGCCATGAATCAACATTGACGGCCGGATTCCCTACCACTCGAAACGATCGACGTTTGACGAAACCATGCGAGTTCGTCGCAGATCGGTATTAGGTGGGTCGTTGGGCCATATTTTAAGCTACAAATCGCTACGTCGCAAATTTGCATTCGACGAATAGGAGCTGAGTTATAGTTGTTTATATCTGTCAGGTCATGAATCACCATTGACGGCCGGATTGCTTTCCACTCGAAACGATCGATGTTTGTCAAAACTATGCAAGTTCGTCGCAGATCGGTATAAGGTGGTTCGTTTTCGGCGTGTTGTATGCTACAAATTGCTATGTCGCAGATTTGCATACGACGAATAGAAGCGGAGTTATTGTTGTTTATATCTGTGAGGCCATGAATCACCATTGACGGCCGGATTGCCTACCACTCGAAACGATCGATGTTTGACGAAACTATGCAAGTTCGTCGCAGATCGGCATGAGGTGGGTCGATGTGTCGTGTTTTAAGCTACAAATAGCTATGTCGCAGATTCGCATACGACGAATAGAAGTGGAGTTATTGTTGTTTATATCTGTGAGGCCATGAATCACCATTGACGGCCGGATTCCCTACCACTCGAAACGATCGATGTTTGACGAAACTATGCAAGTTCGTCGCAGATCGGCACAAGGTGGGTCGATGTGGCGTGTTTTATGCTACAAATTGCTATGTCGCAGATTTGCATACGACGAATAGAAGCGGAGTTATTGTTGTTTATATCTGTGAGGCCATGAATCACCATTGACGGCCGGATTGCCAACCACTCGAAACGATCGATGTTTGTCGAAACTATGCAAGTTCGTCGCAGATCGGCACAAGGTGGGTCGATGTGACGTGTTATAAGCTACAAATTGCTATGTCGCAGATTTGCATTCGACGAATAGAAGCGGAGTTATAGTTGTTTATATCTGTCAGACCATGATACACCATTGACGGCCGGATTGCTTTCCACTCGAAACGATCGATGTTTGACAAAACTATGCAAGTTCTTCGCAGATCGGTATAAGGTGATTCGTTGGGGCGTGTTTTAAGCTACAAATTGCTATGTCGCAGATTCGCATACGACGAATAGAAGCGGAGTTATTGTTGTTTATATCTGTGAGGCCATGAATCGCCATTGACGGCCGGATTCCCTACCACTCGAAACGATCGACGTTTGACAAAACTATACAAGTATGTCGCAGATCGGCGTGAGGTGGGTTGATGTGTCTTGTTTTCAGCTACAAATTGCTATGTCGCAGATTTGCATACGAGGTATAGAAGCGGAGTTATTGTTGTTTATATCTGTGAGACCCTGAATCACCATTGACGGCCTGATTGCTTTCCACTAGAAACGATCGATGTTTGACGAAACTATGCAAGTTCGTCGCAGATCGGTATAAGTTGGTTCATTGGGGCGTGTTTTAAGCTACAAATTGCTAGGTCGCAGATTCGCATACGACGAATAGAAGCGGAGTTATAGTTGTTTATATCTGTGAGGCCATGAATTGCCATTGACTACCGGATTGCCTACCACTCGAAACGATCGACGTTTGACGAAACCATGCGAGTTCGTCGCAGATCGGTATTAGGTGGGTCGTTGGGCCATATTTTAAGCTACAATTCGCTACGTCGCAAATTTGCATTCGACGAATAGGAGCTGAGTTATTGTTGTTTATATCTGTGAGGCCATGATTCACCATTGACTACCGGATTGCCTACCACTCGAAACGATCGACGTTTGACGAAACTATACAAGTACGTCGCAGATCGGCATGAGGTGGGTCGATGTGTCGTGTTTTAAGCTACAAATTGCTATGTCGCAGATTCGCATACGACGAATAGGAGCGGAGTTATTGTTGTTTATATCTGTGAGGCCATGAATCGCCATTGACGGCCGGATTCCCTACCACTCGAAACGATCGACGTTTGACAAAACTATACAAGTATGTCGCAGATCGGCGTGAGGTGGGTTGATGTGTCTTGTTTTCAGCTACAAATTGCTATGTCGCAGATTTGCATACGAGGTATAGAAGCGGAGTTATTGTTGTTTATATCTGTGAGACCCTGAATCACCATTGACGGCCTGATTGCTTTCCACTAGAAACGATCGATGTTTGACGAAACTATGCAAGTTCGTCGCAGATCGGTATAAGTTGGTTCATTGGGGCGTGTTTTAAGCTACAAATTGCTAGGTCGCAGATTCGCATACGACGAATAGAAGCGGAGTTATAGTTGTTTATATCTGTGAGGCCATGAATTGCCATTGACTACCGGATTGCCTACCACTCGAAACGATCGACGTTTGACGAAACCATGCGAGTTCGTCGCAGATCGGTATTAGGTGGGTCGTTGGGCCATATTTTAAGCTACAATTCGCTACGTCGCAAATTTGCATTCGACGAATAGGAGCTGAGTTATTGTTGTTTATATCTGTGAGGCCATGATTCACCATTGACTACCGGATTGCCTACCACTCGAAACGATCGACGTTTGACGAAACTATACAAGTACGTCGCAGATCGGCATGAGGTGGGTCGATGTGTCGTGTTTTAAGCTACAAATTGCTATGTCGCAGATTCGCATACGACGAATAGGAGCTGAGTTATAGTTGTTTATATCTGTCAGGTCATGAATCACCATTGACGGCCGGATTGCTTTCCACTCGAAACGATCGATGTTTGACAAAACTATGCAAGTTCGTCGCAGATCGGTATAGGTGGTTCGTTTTCGGCGTGTTTTATGCTACAAATTGCTATGTCGCAGATTTGCATACGACGAATAGAAGCGGAGTTATTGTTGTTTATATCTGTGAGGCCATGAATCACCATTGACGGCCGGATTGCCTACCACTCGAAACGATCGATGTTTGACGAAACTATGCAAGTTCGTCGCAGATCGGCATGAGGTGGGTCGATGTGTCGTGTTTTAAGCTACAAATAGCTATGTCGCAGATTCGCATACGACGAATAGAAGTGGAGTTATAGTTGTTTATATCTGTGAGGCCATGAATCACCATTGACGGCCGGATTCCCTACCACTCGAAACGATCGATGTTTGACGAAACTATGCAAGTTCGTCGCAGATCGGCACACGGTGGGTCGATGTGACGTGTTTTAAGCTACAAATTGCTATGTCGCAGATTGGCATTCGACGAATAGAAACGGAGTTATAGTTGTTTATATCTGTCAGGCCATGAATCACCATTGACGGCCGGATTGCTTTCCACTCGAAACGATCGATGTTTGACAAAACTACGCAAGTTCGTCGCAGATCGGCATGAGGTGGGTCGATGTGTCGTGTTTTAAGCTACAAATTGCTATGTCGCAGATTCGCATACGACGAATAGAAGTGGAGTTATTGTTGTTTATATCTGTGAGGCCATGAATCACCATTGACGGCCGGATTCCCTACCACTCGAAACGATCGATGTTTGACGAAACTATGCAAGTTCGTCGCAGATCGGCACAAGGTGGGTCGATGTGACGTGTTTTAAGCTACAAATTGCTATGTCGCAGATTTGCATTCGACGAATAGAAGCGGAGTTATTGTTGTTTATATCTGTGAGGCCATGATTCACAATTGACTACCGGATTGCCTACCACTCGAAACGATCGACGTTTGACGAAACTATACAAGTACGTCGCAGATCGGCATGAGGTGGGTCGATGTGTCGTGTTTTAAGCTACAAATTGCTATGTCGCAGATTCGCATACGACGAATAGAAGTGGAGTAATTGTTGTTTATATCTGTGAGGCCATGAATCACCATTGACGGCCGGATTCCCTACCACTCGAAACGATCGACGTTTGACAAAACTATACAAGTATGTCGCAGATCGGCGTGAGGTGGGTTGATGTGTCGTGTTTTAAGCTACAAATTGCTATGTCGCAGATTTGCATACGAGGTATAGAAGCGGAGTTATTGTTGTTTATATCTGTAAGGCCATGAATCACCATTGACGGCCGGATTGCTTTCCACTAGAAACAATCGATGTTTGACGAAACTATGCAAGTTCGTCGCAGATCGGTATAAGTTGGTTCATTGGGGCGTGTTTTAAGCTACAAATTGCTATTTTGCTGATTTGCATACGACGAATAGAAGCGGAGTTATTGTTGTTTATATCTGTGAGGCCATGAATCACCATTGACGGCCGGATTGCCTACCACTCGAAACGATCGATGTTTGACGAAACTATGCAAGTTCGTCGCAGACCGGCACAAGGTGGGTCGATGTGACGTGTTTTAAGCTACAAATTGCTATGTGGCAGATTTGCGTTCGACGAATAGAAGCGGAGTTATAGTTGTTTATATCTGTCAGGCCATGATACACCATTGACGGCCGGATTGCTTTCCACTCGAAACGATCGATGTTTGACAAAACTATGCAAGTTCGTCGCAGATCGGTATAAGGTGATTCGTTGGGGCGTGTTTTAAGCTACAAATTGCTATGTCGCAAATTCGCATACGACGAATAGAAGCGGAGTTATTGTGATATATATCTGTGAGGCCATGAATCACCATTGACGGCCGGATTCCCTAGCACTCGAAACGATCGACGTTTGACGAAACCATGCAAGCTCGTCGCAGATCGGCACAAGGTGGGTCGATGTGACGTGTTTTAAGCTACAAATTGCTATGTCGCATATTCGCATACGACGAATAGAAGCGGAGTTATTGTTGTTTGTATCTGTGAGGCCATGAATCACCATTGACCGCCGGATTGCCTACCACTCGAACCGATCGATGTTTGACGAAACTATGCAAGTTCGTCCCAGATCGGCACAAGGTGGGTCGATGTGACGTGTTTTAAGCTACAAATTGCTATGTCGCAGATTTGCATTCGACGAATAGAAGCGGAGTTATAGTTGTTTATATCTGTCAGGCCATGAATCACCATTGATGGCCGGATTGCTTTCCACTCGAAACGATCGATGTTTGACAAAACTATGCAAGTTCGTCGCAGATCGGTGTAAGGTGGGTCGTTGGGCCGTGTTTTATGCTACAAATTGCTACGTCGCAGATTTGCATACGGCGATTAGAAGCGGAGTTATAGTTGTTTATATCTGTGAGGCCATGAATCACCATTGACGGCCGGATTGCCTACCACTTGAAACGATCGATGTTTGACGAAACTATGCAAGTTCGTCGCAGATCGGCACAAGGTGGGTCGATGTGACGTGTTTTAAGCTACAAATTGCTATGTGGCAGATTTGCGTTCGACGAATAGAAGCGGAGTTATAGTTGTTTATATCTGTCAGGCCATGATACACCATTGACGGCCGGATTGCTTTCCACTCGAAACGATCGATGTTTGACAAAACTATGCAAGTTCGTCGCAGATCGGTATAAGGTGATTCGTTGGGGCGTGTTTTAAGCTACAAATTGCTATGTCGCAAATTCGCATACGACGAATAGAAGCGGAGTTATTGTGATATATATCTGTGAGGCCATGAATCACCATTGACGGCCGGATTCCCTAGCACTCGAAACGATCGACGTTTGACGAAACCATGCAAGCTCGTCGCAGATCGGCACAAGGTGGGTCGATGTGACGTGTTTTAAGCTACAAATTGCTATGTCGCATATTCGCATACGACGAATAGAAGCGGAGTTATTGTTGTTTGTATCTGTGAGGCCATGAATCACCATTGACCGCCGGATTGCCTACCACTCGAACCGATCGATGTTTGACGAAACTATGCAAGTTCGTCGCAGATCGGCACAAGGTGGGTCGATGTGACGTGTTTTAAGCTACAAATTGCTATGTCGCAGATTTGCATTCGACGAATAGAAGCGGAGTTATAGTGGTTTATATCTGTCTGGCCATGAATCACCATTGACGGCCGGATTGCCTACCACTCGAAACGATCGATGTTTGACGAAACTATGCAAGTTCGTCGCAGACCGGAATAAGGTGGTTCGTTGGGGCGTGTTTTGAGCTACAAATTACTCCGTCGCAGATTCGCATACGACGAATAGAAGCGGAGTTATAGTTGTTTATATCTGTGAGGCCATGAATTGCCATTGACTACCGGATTGCCTACCACTCGAAACGATCGACGTTTGACGAAACTATACAAGTACGTCGCAGATCGGCATGAGGTGGGTCGATGTGCCGTGTTTTAAGCTACAAACCGCTATGTCGGAAAATTTGCATTCGACGAATAGAAGCTGAGTTATAGTTGTTTATATCTGTGAGGCCATGAATCACCATTGACGGCCGGATTGCCTACCACTCGAAACGATCGATGTTTGACGAAACTATGCAAGTTCGTCGCAGATTGGCACAAGGTGGGTCGATGTGACGTGTTTTAAGCTACAAATTGCTATGTCGCAGATTTGCATTCGACGAATAGAAGCGGAGTTATAGTTGTTTATATCTGTCAGGCCACGAATCACCATTGTCGGCCGGATTGCTTTCCCCTCGAAACGATCGATGTTTGACAGAACTATGCAAGTTCGTCGCAGATCGGCACAAGGTGGGTCGATGTGACGTGTTTTAAGCTACAAATTGCTATGTCGCAAATTTGCATTCGACGAATAGAAGCGGAGTTATAGTTGTTTATATCTGTCAGGCCATGATACACCATTGACGGCCGGATTGCTTTCCACTCGAAACGATCGATGTTGGCAAACTATGCAAGTTCGTCGCAGATTGGTATAAGGTGGTTCGTTGGGGCGTGTTTTAAGCAACAAATTGCTATGCCGCAGATTCGCATACGACGAATAGAAGCGGAGTTATTGTGGTTTATATCTGTGACGCCATGAATCACCATTGGCGGCCGGATTCCCAACCACTCGAAACGATCGACGTTTGACGAAACCATGCAAGCTCGTCGCAGATCGGCACAAGGTGGGTCTATGTGACGTGTTTTACGCTACAATTTGCTATGTCGCATATTCGCATACGACGAATAGAAGCGGAGTAATTGTTGTTTGTATCTGTGAGGCCATGAATCACCATTGACGGCCGGATTCCCTACCACTCGAAACGATCGATGTTTGACGAAACTATGCAAGTTCGTCGCAGATCGGCACACGGTGGGTCGATGTGACGTGTTTTAAGCTACAAATTGCTATGTCGCAGATTGGCATTCGACGAATAGAAACGGAGTTATAGTTGTTTATATCTGTCAGGCCATGAATCACCATTGACGGCCGGATTGCTTTCCACTCGAAACGATCGATGTTTGACAAAACTATGCAAGTTCGTGGCAGATCGGCATGAGGTGGGTCGATGTGTCGTGTTTAAGCTACAAATTGCTATGTCGCAGATTCGCATACGACGAATAGAAGTGGAGTTATTGTTGTTTATATCTGTGAGGCCATGAATCACCATTGACGGCCGGATTCCCTACCACTCGAAACGATCGATGTTTGACGAAACTATGCAAGTTCGTCGCAGATCGGCACAAGGTGGGTCGATGTGACGTGTTTTAAGCTACAAATTGCTATGTCGCAGATTTGCATTCGACGAATAGAAGCAGAGTTATAGTTGTTTATATCTGTCAGGCCATGATACACCATTGACGGCCGGATTGCTTTCCACTCGAAACGATCGATGTTTGACAAAACTATGCATGTTCGTCGCAGATCGGTATAAGGTGATTCGTTGGGGCGTGTTTTAAGCTACAAATTGCTATGTCGCTGATTTGCATACGACGAATAGAAGCGGAGTTATTGTTGTTTATATCTGTGAGGCCATGAATCACCATTGACGGTCGGATTGCCTACCACTCGAAACGATCGATGTTTGACGAAACTATGCAAGTTCGTCGCAGATCGGTATAAGTTGATTCGTTGGGGCGTGTTTTAAGCTACAAATTGCTATGTCGCAAATTCGCATACGACGAATAGAAGCGGAGTTATTGTGATATATATCTGTGAGGCCATGAATCACCATTGACGGCCGGATTCCCTAGCACTCGAAACGATCGACGTTTGACGAAACCATGCAAGCTCGTCGCAGATCGGCACAAGGTGGGTCGATGTGACGTGTTTTAAGCTACAAATTGCTATGTCGCATATTCGCATACGACGAATAGAAGCGGAGTTATTGTTGTTTGTATCTGTGAGGCCATGAATCACCATTGACCGCCGGATTGCCTACCACTCGAACCGATCGAGGTTTGACGAAACTATGCAAGTTCGTCGCAGATCGGCACAAGGTGGGTCGATGTGACGTGTTTTAAGCTACAAATTGCTATGTCGCAGATTTGCATTCGACGAATAGAAGCGGAGTTATAGTTGTTTATATCTGTCAGGCCATGATACACCATTGACGGCCGGATTGCTTTCCACTCGAAACGATCGATGTTTGACAAAACTATGCAAGTTCGTCGCAGATCGGTAACAGGTGGTTCGTTGGGTCGTGTTTTATGCTACAAATTGCTATGTCGCAGATTTGCATACGACGTATAGAAGCGGAGTTATTGTGATATATATCTGTGAGGCCATGAATCACCATTGACGGCCGGATTCCCTAGCACTCGAAACGATCGACGTTTGACGAAACCATGCAAGCTCGTCGCAGATCGGCACAAGGTGGGTCGATGTGACGTGTTTTAAGCTACAAATTGCTATGTCGCATATTCGCATACGACGAATAGAAGCGGAGTTATTGTTGTTTGTATCTGTGAGGCCATGAATCACCATTGACCGCCGGATTGCCTACCACTCGAACCGATCGATGTTTGACGAAACTATGCAAGTTCGTCGCAGATCGGCACAAGGTGGGTCGATGTGACGTGTTTTAAGCTACAAATTGCTATGTCGCAGATTTGCATTCGACGAATAGAAGCGGAGTTATAGTGGTTTATATCTGTGTTGCCATGAATCACCATTGACGGCCGGATTGCCTACCACTCGAAACGATCGATGTTTGACGAAACTATGCAAGTTCGTCGCAGACCGGAATAAGGTGGTTCGTTGGGGCGTGTTTTAAGCTACAAATTACTCCGTCGCAGATTCGCATGCGACGAATAGAAGCGGAGTTATTGTTGTTTATATCTGTGAGGCCATGAATCGCCATTGACGGCCGGATTCCCTACCACTCGAAACGATCGACGTTTGACAAAACTATACAAGTATGTCGCAGATCGGCGTGAGGTGGGTTGATGTGTCGTGGTTTCAGCTACAAATTGCTATGTCGCAGATTTGCATTCGACGAATAGAAGCGGAGTTATAGTTGTTTATATCTGTCAGGCCATGAATCACCATTGATGGCCGGATTGCGTTCCACTCGAAACGATCGATGTTTGACAAAACTATGCAAGTTCGTCGCAGATCGGTGTAAGGTGGGTCGTTGGGCCGCGTTTTATGCTACAAACTGCTACGTCGCAGATTTGCATACGGCGATTAGAAGCGGAGTTATAGTTGTTTATATCTGTGAGGCCATGAATCACCATTGACGGCCGGATTGCCTACCACTTGAAACGATCGACGTTTGACGAAACTATGCAAGTTCTTCACAGATCGGCACAAGGTGGGTCGATGTGACGTGTTTTAAGCTACAAATTGCTATGTCGCAGATTTGCATTCGACGAATAGAAGCGGAGTTATAGTGGTTTATATCTGTGTTGCCATGAATCACCTTTGACGGCCGGATTGCCTACCACTCGAAACGATCGATGTTTGACGAAACTATGCAAGTTCGTCGCAGACCGGAATAAGGTGGTTCGTTGGGGCGTGTTTTAAGCTACAAATTACTCCGTCGCAGATTCGCATACGACGAATAGAAGCGGAGTTATTGTTGTTTATATCTGTGAGGCCATGAATCGCCATTGACGGCCGGATTCCCTACCACTCGAAACGATCGACGTTTGACAAAACTATACAAGTATGTCGCAGATCGGCGTGAGGTGGGTTGATGTGTCGTGTTTTCAGCTACAAATTGCTATGTCGCAGATTTGCATACGAGGTATAGAAGCGGAGTTATTGTTGTTTATGTCTGTGAGACCATGAATCACCATTGACGGCCGGATTGCTTTCCACTAGAAACGATCGATGTTTGACGAAACTATGCAAGTTCGTCGCAGATCGGTATAAGTTGGTTCATTGGGGCGTGTTTTAAGCTACAAATTGCTAGGTCGCAGATTCGCATACGACGAATAGAAGCGGAGTTATAGTTGTTTATATCTGTGAGGCCATGAATTGCCATTGACTACCGGATTGCCTACCACTCGAAACGATCGACGTTTGACGAAACTATACAAGTACGTCGCAGATCGGCATGAGGTGGGTCGAT
This sequence comes from Anoplius nigerrimus, assembly GCA_914767735.1. Classification (NCBI taxonomy): domain Eukaryota; kingdom Metazoa; phylum Arthropoda; class Insecta; order Hymenoptera; family Pompilidae; genus Anoplius; species Anoplius nigerrimus. The sequence goes on along the minus strand of CAJZBX010000049.1, from coordinate 1,955,903 downwards.
GTGCCGTGTTTTAAGCTACAAACCGCTATGTCGGAAAATTTGCATTCGACGAATAGAAGCTGAGTTATAGTTGTTTATATCTGTGAGGCCATGAATCACCATTGACGGCCGGATTGCCTACCACTCGAAACGATCGATGTTTGACGAAACTATGCAAGTTCGTCGCAGATTGGCACAAGGTGGGTCGATGTGACGTGTTTTAAGCTACAAATTGCTATGTCGCAGATTTGCATTCGACGAATAGAAGCGGAGTTATAGTTGTTTATATCTGTCAGGCCACGAATCACCATTGTCGGCCGGATTGCTTTCCCCTCGAAACGATCGATGTTTGACAGAACTATGCAAGTTCGTCGCAGATCGGCACAAGGTGGGTCGATGTGACGTGTTTTAAGCTACAAATTGCTATGTCGCAAATTTGCATTCGACGAATAGAAGCGGAGTTATAGTTGTTTATATCTGTCAGGCCATGATACACCATTGACGGCCGGATTGCTTTCCACTCGAAACGATCGATGTTGGCAAACTATGCAAGTTCGTCGCAGATTGGTATAAGGTGGTTCGTTGGGGCGTGTTTTAAGCAACAAATTGCTATGCCGCAGATTCGCATACGACGAATAGAAGCGGAGTTATTGTGGTTTATATCTGTGACGCCATGAATCACCATTGGCGGCCGGATTCCCAACCACTCGAAACGATCGACGTTTGACGAAACCATCCAAGCTCGTCGCAGATCGGCACAAGGTGGGTCTATGTGACGTGTTTTACGCTACAATTTGCTATGTCGCATATTCGCATACGACGAATAGAAGCGGAGTAATTGTTGTTTGTATCTGTGAGGCCATGAATCACCATTGACGGCCGGATTCCCTACCACTCGAAACGATCGATGTTTGACGAAACTATGCAAGTTCGTCGCAGATCGGCACACGGTGGGTCGATGTGACGTGTTTTAAGCTACAAATTGCTATGTCGCAGATTGGCATTCGACGAATAGAAACGGAGTTATAGTTGTTTATATCTGTCAGGCCATGAATCACCATTGACGGCCGGATTGCTTTCCACTCGAAACGATCGATGTTTGACAAAACAATGCAAGTTCGTGGCAGATCGGCATGAGGTGGGTCGATGTGTCGTGTTTAAGCTACAAATTGCTATGTCGCAGATTCGCATACGACGAATAGAAGCAGAGTTATAGTTGTTTATATCTGTCAGGCCATGATACACCATTGACGGCCGGATTGCTTTCCACTCGAAACGATCGATGTTTGACAAAACTATGCATGTTCGTCGCAGATCGGTATAAGGTGATTCGTTGGGGCGTGTTTTAAGCTACAAATTGCTATGTCGCTGATTTGCATACGACGAATAGAAGCGGAGTTATTGTTGTTTATATCTGTGAGGCCATGAATCACCATTGACGGTCGGATTGCCTACCACTCGAAACGATCGATGTTTGACGAAACTATGCAAGTTCGTCGCAGATCGGTATAAGTTGATTCGTTGGGGCGTGTTTTAAGCTACAAATTGCTATGTCGCAAATTCGCATACGACGAATAGAAGCGGAGTTATTGTGATATATATCTGTGAGGCCATGAATCACCATTGACGGCCGGATTCCCTAGCACTCGAAACGATCGACGTTTGACGAAACCATGCAAGCTCGTCGCAGATCGGCACAAGGTGGGTCGATGTGACGTGTTTTAAGCTACAAATTGCTATGTCGCATATTCGCATACGACGAATAGAAGCGGAGTTATTGTTGTTTGTATCTGTGAGGCCATGAATCACCATTGACCGCCGGATTGCCTACCACTCGAACCGATCGAGGTTTGACGAAACTATGCAAGTTCGTCGCAGATCGGCACAAGGTGGGTCGATGTGACGTGTTTTAAGCTACAAATTGCTATGTCGCAGATTTGCATTCGACGAATAGAAGCGGAGTTATAGTTGTTTATATCTGTCAGGCCATGAATCACCATTGATGGCCGGATTGCTTTCCACTCGAAACGATCGATGTTTGACAAAACTATGCAAGTTCGTCGCAGATCGGTGTAAGGTGGGTCGTTGGGCCGTGTTTTATGCTACAAATTGCTACGTCGCAGATTTGCATACGGCGATTAGAAGCGGAGTTATAGTTGTTTATATCTGTGTGGCCATGAATCACCATTGACTGCCGGATTGCCTACCACTCGAAACGATCGATGTTTGACGAAACTATGCAAGTTCGTCGCAGATCGGTAACAGGTGGTTCGTTGGGTCGTGTTTTATGCTACAAATTGCTATGTCGCAGATTTGCATACGACGTATAGAAGCGGAGTTATTGTTGTTTATATCTGTGAGGTCATGAATCACCATTGACGGCCGGATTGCTTTCCACTCCAAACGATCGATGTTTGACGAAACTATGCAAGTTCGTCCCAGATCGACACAAGGTGGGCCGATGTGACGTGTTTTAAGCTACAAATTGCTATGTCGCAGATTTGCATACGACGAGCAGAAGCGGAGTTATTGTTGTTTATATCTGTGAGGCCATGAATCACCATTGAGGGCCGGATTCCCTACCACTCGAAACGATCGACGTTTGACGAAACCATGCAAGTTCGTCGCAGATCGGTATAAGGTGGTTCGTTGGGGCGTGTTTTAAGCTAAAAATTGCTATGTTGTAGATTCGCATACGACGAATAGAAGCGGAGTTATTGTTGTTTGTATCTGTGAGGCCATGAATCACCATTGACGGCCGGATTCCCTACCACTCGAAACGATCGATGTTTGACGAAACTATGCAAGTTCGTCGCAGATCGGCACACGGTGGGTCGATGTGACGTGTTTTAAGCTACAAATTGCTATGTCGCAGATTGGCATTCGACGAATAGAAACGGAGTTATAGTTGTTTATATCTGTCAGGCCATGAATCACCATTGACGGCCGGATTGCTTTCCACTCGAAACGATCGATGTTTGACAAAACTATGCAAGTTCGTGGCAGATCGGCATGAGGTGGGTCGATGTGTCGTGTTTAAGCTACAAATTGCTATGTCGCAGATTCGCATACGACGAATAGAAGTGGAGTTATTGTTGTTTATATCTGTGAGGCCATGAATCACCATTGACGGCCGGATTCCCTACCACTCGAAACGATCGATGTTTGACGAAACTATGCAAGTTCGTCGCAGATCGGCACAAGGTGGGTCGATGTGACGTGTTTTAAGCTACAAATTGCTATGTCGCAGATTTGCATTCGACGAATAGAAGCAGAGTTATAGTTGTTTATATCTGTCAGGCCATGATACACCATTGACGGCCGGATTGCTTTCCACTCGAAACGATCGATGTTTGACAAAACTATGCATGTTCGTCGCAGATCGGTATAAGGTGATTCGTTGGGGCGTGTTTTAAGCTACAAATTGCTATGTCGCTGATTTGCATACGACGAATAGAAGCGGAGTTATTGTTGTTTATATCTGTGAGGCCATGAATCACCATTGACGGTCGGATTGCCTACCACTCGAAACGATCGATGTTTGACGAAACTATGCAAGTTCGTCGCAGATCGGTATAAGTTGATTCGTTGGGGCGTGTTTTAAGCTACAAATTGCTATGTCGCAAATTCGCATACGACGAATAGAAGCGGAGTTATTGTGATATATATCTGTGAGGCCATGAATCACCATTGACGGCCGGATTCCCTAGCACTCGAAACGATCGACGTTTGACGAAACCATGCAAGCTCGTCGCAGATCGGCACAAGGTGGGTCGATGTGACGTGTTTTAAGCTACAAATTGCTATGTCGCATATTCGCATACGACGAATAGAAGCGGAGTTATTGTTGTTTGTATCTGTGAGGCCATGAATCACCATTGACCGCCGGATTGCCTACCACTCGAACCGATCGAGGTTTGACGAAACTATGCAAGTTCGTCGCAGATCGGCACAAGGTGGGTCGATGTGACGTGTTTTAAGCTACAAATTGCTATGTCGCAGATTTGCATTCGACGAATAGAAGCGGAGTTATAGTTGTTTATATCTGTCAGGCCATGAATCACCATTGATGGCCGGATTGCTTTCCACTCGAAACGATCGATGTTTGACAAAACTATGCAAGTTCGTCGCAGATCGGTGTAAGGTGGGTCGTTGGGCCGTGTTTTATGCTACAAATTGCTACGTCGCAGATTTGCATACGGCGATTAGAAGCGGAGTTATAGTTGTTTATATCTGTCTGGCCATGAATCACCATTGACTGCCGGATTGCCTACCACTCGAAACGATCGATGTTTGACGAAACTATGCAAGTTCGTCGCAGATCGGTAACAGGTGGTTCGTTGGGTCGTGTTTTATGCTACAAATTGCTATGTCGCAGATTTTCATACGACGTATAGAAGCGGAGTTATTGTTGTTTATATCTGTGAGGACATGAATCACCATTGACGGCCGGATTGCTTTCCACTCCAAACGATCGATGTTTGACGAAACTATGCAAGTTCGTCCCAGATCGACACAAGGTGGGCCGATGTGACGTGTTTTAAGCTACAAATTGCTATGTCGCAGATTTGCATACGACGAGCAGAAGCGGAGTTATTGTTGTTTATATCTGTGAGACCATGAATCACCATTGAGGGCCGGATTCCCTACCACTCGAAACGATCGACGTTTGACGAAACCATGCAAGTTCGTCGCAGATCGGTATAAGGTGGTTCGTTGGGGCGTGTTTTAAGCTAAAAATTGCTATGTTGTAGATTCGCATACGACGAATAGAAGCGGAGTTATTGTTGTTTATATCTGTGAGGCCATGAATCACCATTGACGGCCGGATTCCCTACCACTCTCAACGATCGACGTTTGACGAAACCATGCAAGTTCGTCGCAGATCGGCAGAAGGTGAGTCGATGTGACGTGTTTTAAGCTACAAATTGCTATGTCGCATATTCGCATACGACGAATAGAAGCGGAGTTATTGATGTTTATATCTGTGAGGCCATGAATCACCATTGACGGCCGGATTGCTTTCCACTCGAAACGATCGATGTTTGACAAAACTATGCATGTTCGTTGCAGATCGGTATAAGGTGGGTGGTTGGACCGTGTTTTATGCTACAAATTGCTACGTCGCAGATTTGCATTCGACGAATAGAAGCGTAGTTATAGTTGTTTATATCTGTCAGGCCATGAATCACCATTGACCGCCGGATTGCTTTCCACTCGAAACGATCGATGTTTGACAAAACTATGCAAGTTCGTCGCAGATCGGTATAAGGTGGTTCGTTGGGGCGTGTTTTATGCTACAAATTGCTATGTCGCAGATCCGCATTCGACAAATAGAAGCGGAGTTATTGCTGTTTATATCTGTGAGGCCATGAATCACCATTCACGGCCGGATTGCCTACCACTCGAAACGATCGATGTTTGACAAAACTATGCAAGTTCATCGCAGATCGGTGTAAGGTGGGTCGTTGGGCCGTGTTTCATGCTACAAATTGCTACGTCGCAGATTTCCATACGGCGAATAGAAGCGGAGTTATAGTTGTTTATATCTGTGAGGCCATGAATCACCATTGACGGCCGGATTGCTTTCCACTCGAAACGATCGATGTTTGACAAAACTATGCAAGTTCGTCGCAGATCGGTATAAAGTGGGTGGTTGGGCCGTGTTTTATGCTACAAATTGCTACGTCGCAGATTTGCATACGGCGATTAGAAGCGGAGTTATAGTTGTATATATCTGTGAGGCCATGAATCACCATTGACGGCCGGATTGCCTACCACTCGAAACGATCGACGTTTGACGAAACTATGCAAGTTCGTCGCAGATCGGCACAAGGTGGTTCGATGTGACGTGTTTTAAGCTACAAATTGCTATGTCGCAGATTTGCATTCGACGAATAGAAGCGTAGTTACAGTTGTTTATATCTGTCAGGCCATGAATCACCATTGACCGCCGGATTGCTTTCCACTCGAAACGATCGATGTTTGACAAAACTATGCAAGTTCGTCGCAGATCGGTATAAGGTGGTTCGTTGGGGCGTGTTTTATGCTACAAATTGCTATGTCGCAGATTTGCATACGACTAATAGAAGCGGAGTTATTGTTGTTTATATCTGTGAGGCCATGAATCACCATTGACGGCCGGATTGCTTTTCACTCGAAACGATCGATGTTTGACAAAACTATGCAAGTTCGTCGCAGATCGGTGTAAGGTGGTTCGTTAGGGCGTGTTTTAAGCTACACATTGCTACGTTGCAGATTCGCATACGACGAATAGAAGCGGAGTTATTGTTGTTTATGTCTGTGAGGCCATGAATCACCATTGACGTCCGGATTCCCTACCACTCGAAACGATCGACGTTTGACGAAACCATGCAAGTTCGTCGCAGATCGGCACAAGGTGGGTCGATGTGACGTGTTTTAAGCTACAAATTGCTATGTCGCAGATTTGCATTCGACGAATAGAAGCGGAGTTATTGTTGTTTATATCTGTGAGGCCATGAATCACCATTGACGTCCGGATTCCCTACCACTCGAAACGATCGACGTTTGACGAAACCATGCAAGTTCGTCGCAGATCGGCACAAGGTGGGTCGATGTGACGTGTTTTAATCTACAAATTGCTATGTCGCAGATTTGCATTCGACGAATAGAAGCGGAGTTATAGATGTTTATATCTGTCTGGCCATGAATCACCATTGATGGCAGGATTGCCTACCGCTCGAAACGATCGATGTTTGACGAAACTATGCAAGTTCATCGCAGATCGGCAAAAGGTGGGTCGATGTGACGTGTTTTAAGCTACAAATTGCTATGTCGGATATTGGCATACGACGGATAGAAGCCAAGTTTTAGGTGCTTATATCTGTGAGACCATGAATCACCATTGACGGCCGGATTGCTTACCACTCGAAACGATCGACGTTTGACGAAACTATGCAAGTTCGTCGCAGATCGGCATGAGATGGGTCGATGTGACGTGTTTTAAGCTACAAATTGCTATGTCGCATATCCGCATACGACGAATAGAAGCGGAGTTATTGTTGTTTATATCTGTGAGGCCATGAATCACCATTAACGGCCGGATTGCCTACCACTCGAAACGATCGACGTTTGACGAAACTATGCAAGTTCGTCGCAGATCGGTAAAAGGTGGGTCGGTGGGCCGTGTTTTATGCTACAAATTGCTATGTCGCAGATTTGCATTCGACGAATAGAAGCGGAGTTATAGTTGTTTATATCTGTGAGGCCATGAATCACCAATGACGGCCGGATTGCTTACCACTCGAAACGATCGATGTTTGACAAAACTATGCAAGTTCGTCGCAGATCGGTATAGGGTGGTTCGTTTGGGCGTGTTTTAAGCTACAAATTGCTATGTCGCAGATTCGCATACGACGAATAGAAGCTGAGTTATAGTTGTTGATATCTGTGAGGCCATGAATCACCATTGACGGCCGGATTCCCTACCACTCGAAACGATCGACGTTTGACGAAACCATGCAAGTTCGTCGCAGATCGGCACAAGGTGGGTCGATGTGACGTGTTTTAAGCTACAAATTGCTATGTCGCAGATTTGCATTCGACGAATAGAAGCGGAGTTATTGTTGTTTATATCTGTGAGGCCATGAATCACCATTGACGTCCGGATTCCCTACCACTCGAAACGATCGACGTTTGACGAAACCATGCAAGTTCGTCGCAGATCGGCACAAGGTGGGTCGATGTGACGTGTTTTAAGCTACAAATTGCTATGTCGCAGATTTGCATTCGACGAATAGAAGCGGAGTTATAGATGTTTATATCTGTCTGGCCATGAATCACCATTGATGGCAGGATTGCCTACCGCTCGAAACGATCGATGTTTGACGAAACTATGCAAGTTCATCGCAGATCGGCAAAAGGTGGGTCGATGTGACGTGTTTTAAGCTACAAATTGCTATGTCGGATATTGGCATACGACGGATAGAAGCCAAGTTTTAGGTGCTTATATCTGTGAGACCATGAATCACCATTGACGGCCGGATTGCTTACCACTCGAAACGATCGACGTTTGACGAAACTATGCAAGTTCGTCGCAGATCGGCATGAGATGGGTCGATGTGACGTGTTTTAAGCTACAAATTGCTATGTCGCATATCCGCATACGACGAATAGAAGCGGAGTTATTGTTGTTTATATCTGTGAGGCCATGAATCACCATTAACGGCCGGATTGCCTACCACTCGAAACGATCGACGTTTGACGAAACTATGCAAGTTCGTCGCAGATCGGTAAAAGGTGGGTCGGTGGGCCGTGTTTTATGCTACAAATTGCTATGTCGCAGATTTGCATTCGACGAATAGAAGCGGAGTTATAGTTGTTTATATCTGTGAGGCCATGAATCACCAATGACGGCCGGATTGCTTACCACTCGAAACGATCGATGTTTGACAAAACTATGCAAGTTCGTCGCAGATCGGTATAGGGTGGTTCGTTTGGGCGTGTTTTAAGCTACAAATTGCTATGTCGCAGATTCGCATACGACGAATAGAAGCTGAGTTATAGTTGTTGATATCTGTGAGGCCATGAATCACCATTGACGGCCGGATTCCCTACCACTCGAAACGATCGACATTTGACGAAACCATGCAAGTTCGTCGCAGATCGGCACAAGGTGGGTCGATGTGACGTGTTTTAAGCTACAAATTGCTATGTCGCAGATTCGCATACGATGAATAGGAGCGGAGTTATAGTTGTTTATATCTGTGAGGCCATGAATCACCATTGACTGCCGGATTGCTTTCCACTCGAAACAATCGATGTTTGACAAAACTATGCAAGTTCGTCGCAGATCGGTGTAAGGTCGTTCGTTGGGGCGTGTTTTAAGCTACACATTGCTACGTCTCAGATTCGCATACGACGAATAGAAGCGGAGTTATCGTTGTTTATATCTGTGAGGCCATGAATCACCATTGACGTCGGATTCCCTACCACTCGAAACGATCGACGATTGACGAAACCATGCAAGTTCGTCGCAGATCGGCACAAGGTGGGTCGATGTGACGTGTTTTAAGCTACACATTGCTACGTCGCAGATTCGCATACGACGAACAGAAGCGGAGTTATTGTTGTTTATATCTGTGAGGCCATGAATCACCATTGACTGCCGGATTGCTTTCCACTAGAAACGATCGATGTTTGACGAAACTATGCAAGTTCGTCGCAGATCGGTATAAGGTGGTTCATTGGGGCGTGTTTTAAGCTACAAATTGCTAGGTCGCAGATTCGCATACGACGAATAGAATCGGAGTTATAGTTGTTTATATCTGTGAGGCCATGAATCACCATTGACGGCCGGATTCCCTACCACTCGAAACGATCGACGTTTGACGAAACTATACAAGTACGTCGCAGATCGGCATGAGGTGGGTCGATGTGTCGTGTTTTAAGCTACAAATTGCTATGTCGCAGATTTGCATACGACGTATAGAAGCGGAGTTATTGTTGTTTATATCTGTGAGGCCATGAATCACCATTGACGGCCGGATTGCTTTCCACTAGAAACGATCGATGTTTGACGAAACTATGCAAGTTCGTCGCAGATCGGTATAAGGTGGATCATTGGGGCGTGTTTTAAGCTACAAATTGCTAGGTCGCAGATTCGCATACGACGAATAGAATCGGAGTTATAGTTGTTTATATCTGTGAGGCCATGAATCACCATTGACGGCCGGATTCCCTACCACTCGAAACGATCGACGTTTGACGAAACTATACAAGTATATCGCAGATCGACATGAGGTGGGTCGATGTGTCGTGTTTTAAGCTACAAATTGCTATGCCGCAAATTTGCATACGACGTATAGAAGCGGAGTTATTGTTGTTTATATCTGTGAGGCCATGAATCACCATTGACGGCCGGATTGCTTTCCACTAGAAACGATCGATGTTTGACGAAACTATGCAAGTTCGTCGCAGATCGGTATAAGGTGGTTCATTGGGGCGTGTTTTAAGCTACAAATTGCTAGGTCGCAGATTCGCATACGACGAATAGAATCGGAGTTATAGTTGTTTATATCTGTGAGGCCATGAATCACCATTGACGGCCGGATTCCCTACCACTCGAAACGATCGACGTTTGACGAAACTATACAAGTACGTCGCAGATCGGCATGAGGTGGGTCGATGTGTCGTGTTTTAAGCTACAAATTGCTATGTTGCAGATTTGCATACGACGTATAGAAGCGGAGTTATTGTTGTTTATATCTGTGAGGCCATGAATCACCATTGACGGCCGGATTCCCTACCACTCGAAACGATCGTCGTTTGACGAAACCATGCAAGTTCGTCGCAGATCGGCATGAGATGGGTCGATGTGATGTGTTTTAAGCTACAAATTGCTACGTCGCATATCCGCATACGACGAATAGAAGCGGAGTTATTGTTGTTTATATCTGTGAGGCCATGAATCACCATTGACGGCCGGATTGCCGTTCACTCGAAACGATCGACGTTTCACGAAACTATGCAAGTTCGTCGCAGATCGGTAAAAGGTGGGTCGGTGGGCCGTGTTTTATGCTACAAATTGCTATGTCGCAGATTTGCATACGACGAATAGAAGCGGACTTATTGTTGTTTATATCTGTGAGGCCATGAATCACCATTGACGGCCAGATTGCCTACCACTCGAAACGATCGATGTTTGACGAAACTATGCAAGTTCGTCGCAGATCGGCACAAGGTGGGTCGATGTGTCGTGTTTTAAGCTACAAATTGCTATGTCGCAGATTTGCATTCGACGAATAGAAGCGGAGTTATAGTTGTTTATATCTGTGAGGCCATGAATCACCATTGACGGCCGGATTGCTTACCACTCGAAACGATCGATGTTTGACAAAACTATGCAATTTCGTCGCAGATCGGCACAAGGTGGGTCGATGTGACGTGTTTTAAGCTACAAATTGCTATGTCGCAGATTTGCATTTGACGAATAGAAGCGGAGTTAAAGATGTTTATATCTGTCTGGCCATGAATCACCATTGACGGCAGGATTGCCTACCGCTCGAAACGATCGATGTTTGACGAAACTATGCAAGTTCATCGCAGATCGGCACAAGGTGGGTCGATGTGACGTGTTTTAAGCTACAAATTGCTATGTCGGATATTGGCATACGACGAATAGTAGCCAAGTTTTAGGTGCTTATATCTGTGAGATCATGAATCACCATTGACGGCCGGATTGCTTGCCACTCGAAACGATCGATGTTTGACGAAACTATGCAAGTTCGTCGCAGATCGGCACAAGGTGGGTCGATGTGTCGTGTTTTAAGCTACAAATTGCTATGTCGCAGATTTGCATTCGACGAATAGAAGCTGAGTTATAGTTGTTTATATCTGTCAGGCCATGAATCACCATTGACGGCCGGATTGCTTACCACTCGAAACGATCGATGTTTGACAAAACTATGCAAGTTCGTCGCAGATCGGTATAAAGTGGTTCTTTGGGGCGTGTTTTATGCTACAAATTGCTATGTCGCAGATTTGCATACCACGAATAGAAGCTGAGTTATCGATGTTTATATCTGTGAGGCCTATGAATCACCATTGACGGCCGGATTCCCTACCACTCGAAACGATCGTCGTTTGACGAAACCATGCAAGTTCGTCGCAGATCGGCATGAGATGGGTCGATGTGACGTGTTTTAAGCTACAAATTGCTATGTCGCATATCCGCATACGACGAATAGAAGCGGAGTTATTGTTGTTTATATCTGTGAGGCCATGAATCACCATTGACGGCCGGATTGCCTACCACTCGAAACGATCGACGTTTGACGAAACTATGCAAGTTCGTCGCAGATCGGTAAAAGGTGGGTCGGTGGGCCGTGTTTTATGCTACAAATTGCTATGTCGGATATTGGCATACGACGAATAGAAGCCAAGTTTTAGGTGCTTATATTTGTGAGGCCTATGAATCACCATTGACGGCCGGATTGCCTACCACTCGAAACGATCGATGTTTGACGAAACTATGCAAGTTTGTCGCAGATCGGCACAAGGTGGGTCGATGTGTCGTGTTTTAAGCTACAAATTGCTATGTCGCAGATTTGCATTCGACGAATAGAAGCGGAGTTATAGTTGTTTATATCTGTGAGGCCATGAATCACGATTGACGGCAGGATTGCCTACCGCTCGAAACGATCGATGTTTGACGAAACTATGCAAGTTCATCGCAGATCGGCACAAGGTGGGTCGATGTGACGTGTTTTAAGCTACAAATTGCTATGTCGGATATTGGCATACGACGAATAGAAGCCAAGTTTTAGGTGCTTATATCTGTGAGATCATGAATCACCATTGACTGCCGGATTGCTTGCCACTCGAAACGATCGACGTTTGACGAAACTATGCAAGTTCGTCGCAGATCGGTATAAGGTGGGTCGTTGGGCCATGTTTTAAGCTACAAATCGCTATGTCGCAGATTCGCATACGACGAATAGAAGGGGAGTTATCGATGTTTATATCTGTGAGGCCATGAATCACCATTGACGGCCGGATTGCTTACCACTCGAAACGATCGATGTTTGACAAAACTATGCAATTTCGTCGCAGATCGGCACATGGTGGGTCGATGTGACGTGTTTTAAGCTACAAATTGCTATGTCGCAGATTTGCATACGACGAGCAGAAGCGGAGTTATTGTTGTTTATATCTGTGAGGCCATGAATCACCATTGAGGGCCGGATTCCCTACCACTCGAAACGATCGACGTTTGACGAAACCATGCAAGTTCGTCGCAGATCGGTATAAGGTGGATCGTTGGGGCGTGTTTTAAGCTAAAAATTGCTATGTTGTAGATTCGCATACGACGAATAGAAGCGGAGTTATTGTTGTTTATATCTGTGAGGCCATGAATCACCATTGGCGGCCGGATTCCCTACCACTCTCAACGATCGACGTTTGACGAAACCATGCAAGTTCGTCGCAGATCGGCAGAAGGTGAGTCGATGTGACGTGTTTTAAGCTACAAATTGGTATGTCGCATATTCGCATACGACGGATAGAAGCGGAGTTATTGATGTTTATATCTGTGAGGCCATGAATCACCATTGAAGGCCGGATTGCCTACCACTCGAAACGATCGATGTTTGACGAAACTATGCAAGTTCGTCGCAGATCCGCACAAGGTGGGTCGATGTGACGTGTTTTAATCTACAAATTGCTATGTCGCAGATTTGCATTCGACGAATAGAAGCGGAGTTATAGTTGTTTATATCTGTCAGGCCATGAATCACCATTGTCGGCCGGATGGCTTTCCACTCGAAACGATCCATGTTTGACAAAACTATGCAAGTTCGTCGCAGATCGGTATAAGGTGGGTGGTTGGACCGTGTTTTATGCTACAAATTGCTATGTCGCAGATCCGCATTCGACAAATAGAAGCGGAGTTATTGCTGTTTATATCTGTGAGGCCATGAATCACCATTGACGGACGGATTGCCTACCACTCGAAACGATCGATGTTTGACAAAACTATGCAAGTTCATCGCAGATCGGTGTAAGGTGGGTCGTTGGGCCGTGTTTTATGCTACAAATTGCTACGTCGCAGATTTCCATACGGCGAATAGAAGCGGAGTTATAGTTGTTTATATCTGTGAGGCCATGAATCACCATTGACGGCCGGATTGCTTTCCACTCGAAACGATCGATGTTTGACAAAACTATGCAAGTTCGTCGCAGATCGGTATAAAGTGGGTGGTTGGGCCGTGTTTTATGCTACAAATTGCTACGTCGCAGATTTGCATACGGCGATTAGAAGCGGAGTTATAGTTGTTTATATCTGTGAGGCCAGGAATCACCATTGACGGCCGGATTGCCTACCACTCGAAACGATCGACGTTTGACGAAACTATGCAAGTTCGTCGCAGATCGGCACAAGGTGGTTCGATGTGACGTGTTTTAAGCTACAAATTGCTATGTCGCAGATTTGCATTCGACGAATATAAGCGTAGTTATAGTTGTTTATATCTGTCAGGCCATGAATCACCATTGACCGCCGGATTGCTTTCCACTCGAAACGATCGATGTTTGACAAAACTATGCAAGTTCGTCGCAGATCGGTATAAGGTGGTTCGTTGGGGCGTGTTTTATGCTACAAATTGCTATGTCGCAGATTTGCATACGACTAATAGAAGCGGAGTTATTGTTGTTTATATCTGTGAGGCCATGAATCACCATTGACGGCCGGATTGCTTTTCACTCGAAACGATCGATGTTTGACAAAACTATGCAAGTTCGTCGCAGATCGGTGTAAGGTGGTTCGTTAGGGCGTGTTTTAAGCTACACATTGCTACGTTGCAGATTCGCATACGACGAATAGAAGCGGAGTTATTGTTGTTTATGTCTGTGAGGCCATGAATCACCATTGACGTCCGGATTCCCTACCACTCGAAACGATCGACGTTTGACGAAACCATGCAAGTTCGTCGCAGATCGGCACAAGGTGGGTCGATGTGACGTGTTTTAAGCTACAAATTGCTATGTCGCAGATTTGCATTCGACGAATAGAAGCGGAGTTATTGTTGTTTATATCTGTGAGGCCATGAATCACCATTGACGTCCGGATTCCCTACCACTCGAAACGATCGACGTTTGACGAAACCATGCAAGTTCGTCGCAGATCGGCACAAGGTGGGTCGATGTGACGTGTTTTAAGCTACAAATTGCTATGTCGCAGATTTGCATTCGACGAATAGAAGCGGAGTTATAGATGTTTATATCTGTCTGGCCATGAATCACCATTGATGGCAGGATTGCCTACCGCTCGAAACGATCGATGTTTGACGAAACTATGCAAGTTCATCGCAGATCGGCAAAAGGTGGGTCGATGTAACGTGTTTTAAGCTACAAATTGCTATGTCGGATATTGGCATACGACGGATAGAAGCCAAGTTTTAGGTGCTTATATCTGTGAGACCATGAATCACCATTGACGGCCGGATTGCTTACCACTCGAAACGATCGACGTTTGACGAAACTATGCAAGTTCGTCGCAGATCGGCATGAGATGGGTCGATGTGACGTGTTTTAAGCTACAAATTGCTATGTCGCATATCCGCATACGACGAATAGAAGCGGAGTTATTGTTGTTTATATCTGTGAGGCCATGAATCACCATTAACGGCCGGATTGCCTACCACTCGAAACGATCGACGTTTGACGAAACTATGCAAGTTCGTCGCAGATCGGTAAAAGGTGGGTCGGTGGGCCGTGTTTTATGCTACAAAGTGCTATGTCGCAGATTTGCATTCGACGAATAGAAGCGGAGTTATAGTTGTTTATATCTGTGAGGCCATGAATCACCAATGACGGCCGGATTGCTTACCACTAGAAACGATCGATGTTTGACAAAACTATGCAAGTTCGTCGCAGATCGGTATAGGGTGGTTCGTTTGGGCGTGTTTTAAGCTACAAATTGCTATGTCGCAGATTCGCATACGACGAATAGAAGCTGAGTTATAGTTGTTGATATCTGTGAGGCCATGAATCACCATTGACGGCCGGATTCCCTACCACTCGAAACGATCGATGTTTGACGAAACCATGCAAGTTCGTCGCAGATCGGCACAAGGTGGGTCGATGTGACGTGTTTTAAGCTACAAATTGCTATGTCGCAGATTCGCATACGATGAATAGGAGCGGAGTTATAGTTGTTTATATCTGTGAGGCCATGAATCACCATTGACTGCCGGATTGCTTTCCACTCGAAACAATCGATGTTTGACAAAACTATGCAAGTTCGTCGCAGATCGGTGTAAGGTGGTTCGTTGGGGCGTGTTTTAAGCTACACATTGCTACGTCGCAGATTCGCATACGACGAATAGAAGCGGAGTTATTGTTGTTTATATCTGTGAGGCCATGAATCACCATTGACTGCCGGATTGCTTTCCACTAGAAACGATCGATGTTTGACGAAACTATGCAAGTTCGTCGCAGATCGGTATAAGGTGGTTCATTGGGGCGTGTTTTAAGCTACAAATTGCTAGGTCGCAGATTCGCATACGACGAATAGAATCGGAGTTATAGTTGTTTATATCTGTGAGGCCATGAATCACCATTGACGGCCGGATTCCCTACCACTCGAAACGATCGACGTTTGACGAAACTATACAAGTACGTCGCAGATCGGCATGAGGTGGGTCGATGTGTCGTGTTTTAAGCTACAAATTGCTATGTTGCAGATTTGCATACAACGTATAGAAGCGGAGTTATTGTTGTTTATATCTGTGAGGCCATGAATCACCATTGACGGCCGGATTGCTTTCCACTAGAAACGATCGATGTTTGACGAAACTATGCAAGTTCGTCGCAGATCGGCATGAGATGGGTCGATGTGACGTGTTTTAAGCTACAAATTGCTATGTCGCATATCCGCATACGACGAATAGAAGCGGAGTTATTGTTGTTTATATCTGTGAGGCCATGAATCACCATTAACGGCCGGATTGCCTACCACTCGAAACGATCGACGTTTGACGAAACTATGCAAGTTCGTCGCAGATCGGTAAAAGGTGGGTCGGTGGGCCGTGTTTTATGCTACAAATTGCTATGTCGCAGATTTGCATTCGACGAATAGAAGCGGAGTTATAGTTGTTTATATCTGTGAGGCCATGAATCACCAATGACGGCCGGATTGCTTACCACTAGAAACGATCGATGTTTGACAAAACTATGCAAGTTCGTCGCAGATCGGTATAGGGTGGTTCGTTTGGGCGTGTTTTAAGCTACAAATTGCTATGTCGCAGATTCGCATACGACGAATAGAAGCTGAGTTATAGTTGTTGATATCTGTGAGGCCATGAATCACCATTGACGGCCGGATTCCCTACCACTCGAAACGATCGATGTTTGACGAAACCATGCAAGTTCGTCGCAGATCGGCACAAGGTGGGTCGATGTGACGTGTTTTAAGCTACAAATTGCTATGTCGCAGATTCGCATACGATGAATAGGAGCGGAGTTATAGTTGTTTATATCTGTGAGGCCATGAATCACCATTGACTGCCGGATTGCTTTCCACTCGAAACAATCGATGTTTGACAAAACTATGCAAGTTCGTCGCAGATCGGTGTAAGGTGGTTCGTTGGGGCGTGTTTTAAGCTACAAATTGCTACGTCGCAGATTCGCATACGACGAATAGAAGCGGAGTTATTGTTGTTTATATCTGTGAGGCCATGAATCACCATTGACTGCCGGATTGCTTTCCACTAGAAACGATCGATGTTTGACGAAACTATGCAAGTTCGTCGCAGATCGGTATAAGGTGGTTCATTGGGGCGTGTTTTAAGCTACAAATTGCTAGGTCGCAGATTCGCATACGACGAATAGAATCGGAGTTATAGTTGTTTATATCTGTGAGGCCATGAATCACCATTGACGGCCGGATTCCCTACCACTCGAAACGATCGACGTTTGACGAAACTATACAAGTACGTCGCAGATCGGCATGAGGTGGGTCGATGTGTCGTGTTTTAAGCTACAAATTGCTATGTTGCAGATTTGCATACAACGTATAGAAGCGGAGTTATTGTTGTTTATATCTGTGAGGCCATGAATCACCATTGACGGCCGGATTGCTTTCCACTAGAAACGATCGATGTTTGACGAAACTATGCAAGTTCGTCGCAGATCGGTATAAGGTGGATCATTGGGGCGTGTTTTAAGCTACAAATTGCTAGGTCGCAGATTCGCATACGACGAATAGAATCGGAGTTATAGTTGTTTATATCTGTGAGGCCATGAATCACCATTGACGGCCGGATTCCCTACCACTCGAAACGATCGACGTTTGACGAAACTATACAAGTATATCGCAGATCGACATGAGGTGGGTCGATGTGTCGTGTTTTAAGCTACAAATTGCTATGTCGCAGATTTGCATACGACGTATAGAAGCGGAGTTATTGTTGTTTATATCTGTGAGGCCATGAATCACCATTGACGGCCGGATTGCTTTCCACTAGAAACGATCGATGTTTGACGAAACTATGCAAGTTCGTCGCAGATCGGTATAAGGTGGTTCATTGGGGCGTGTTTTAAGCTACAAATTGCTAGGTCGCAGATTCGCATACGACGAATAGAATCGGAGTTATAGTTGTTTATATCTGTGAGGCCATGAATCACCATTGACGGCCGGATTCCCTACCACTCGAAACGATCGACGTTTGACGAAACTATACAAGTACGTCGCAGATCGGCATGAGGTGGGTCGATGTGTCGTGTTTTAAGCTACAAATTGCTATGTTGCAGATTTGCATACGACGTATAGAAGTGGAGTTATTGTTGTTTATATCTGTGAGGCCATGAATCACCATTGACGGCCGGATTCCCTACCACTCGAAACGATCGTCGTTTGACGAAACCATGCAAGTTCGTCGCTGATCGGCATGAGATGGGTCGATGTGACGTGTTTTAAGCTACAAATTGCTACGTCGCATATCCGCATACGACGAATAGAAGCGGAGTTATTGTTGTTTATATCTGTGAGGCCATGAATCACCATTGACGGCCGGATTGCCGTTCACTCGAAACGATCGACGTTTGACGAAACTATGCAAGTTCGTCGCAGATCAGTAAAAGGTGGGTCGGTGGGCCGTGTTTTATGCTACAAATTGCTATGTCGCAGATTTGCATACGACGAATAGAAGCGGACTTATTGTTGTTTATATCTGTGAGGCCATGAATCACCATTGACGGCCAGATTGCCTACCACTCGAAACGATCGATGTTTGACGAAACTATGCAAGTTCGTCGCAGATCGGCACAAGGTGGGTCGATGTGTCGTGTTTTAAGCTACAAATTGCTATGTCGCAGATTTGCATTCGACGAATAGAAGCGGAGTTATTGTTGTTTATATCTGTCTGGCCATGAATCACCATTGATGGCAGGATTGCCTACCGCTCGAAACGATCGATGTTTGACGAAACTATGCAAGTTCATCGCAGATCGGCAAAAGGTGGGTCGATGTGACGTGTTTTAAGCTACAAATTGCTATGTCGGATATTGGCATACGACGGATAGAAGCCAAGTTTTAGGTGCTTATATCTGTGAGACCATGAATCACCATTGACGTCCGGATTCCCTACCACTCGAAACGATCGACGTTTGACGAAACCATGCAAGTTCGTCGCAGATCGGCACAAGGTGGGTCGATGTGACGTGTTTTAAGCTACAAATTGCTATGTCGCAGATTTGCATTCGACGAATAGAAGCGGAGTTATAGATGTTTATATCTGTCTGGCCATGAATCACCATTGATGGCAGGATTGCCTACCGCTCGAAACGATCGATGTTTGACGAAACTATGCAAGTTCATCGCAGATCGGCAAAAGGTGGGTCGATGTGACGTGTTTTAAGCTACAAATTGCTATGTCGGATATTGGCATACGACGGATAGAAGCCAAGTTTTAGGTGCTTATATCTGTGAGACCATGAATCACCATTGACGGCCGGATTGCTTACCACTCGAAACGATCGACGTTTGACGAAACTATGCAAGTTCGTCGCAGATCGGCATGAGATGGGTCGATGTGACGTGTTTTAAGCTACAAATTGCTATGTCGCATATCCGCATACGACGAATAGAAGCGGAGTTATTGTTGTTTATATCTGTGAGGCCATGAATCACCATTAACGGCCGGATTGCCTACCACTCGAAACGATCGACGTTTGACGAAACTATGCAAGTTCGTCGCAGATCGGTAAAAGGTGGGTCGGTGGGCCGTGTTTTATGCTACAAATTGCTATGTCGCAGATTTCCATTCGACGAATAGAAGCGGAGTTATAGTTGTTTATATCTGTGAGGCCATGAATCACCAATGACGGCCGGATTGCTTACCACTCGAAACGATCGATGTTTGACAAAACTATGCAAGTTCGTCGCAGATCGGTATAGGGTGGTTCGTTTGGGCGTGTTTTAAGCTACAAATTGCTATGTCGCAGATTCGCATACGACGAATAGAAGCTGAGTTATAGTTGTTGATATCTGTGAGGCCATGAATCACCATTGACGGCCGGATTCCCTACCACTCGAAACGATCGACGTTTGACGAAACCATGCAAGTTCGTCGCAGATCGGCAAAAGGTGGGTCGATGTGACGTGTTTTAAGCTACAAATTGCTATGTCGCAGATTTGCATTCGACGAATAGAAGCGGAGTTATTGTTGTTTATATCTGTGAGGCCATGAATCACCATTGACGTCCGGATTCCCTACCACTCGAAACGATCGACGTTTGACGAAACCATGCAAGTTCGTCGCAGATCGGCACAAGGTGGGTCGATGTGACGTGTTTTAAGCTACAAATTGCTATGTCGCAGATTTGCATTCGACGAATAGAAGCGGAGTTATAGATGTTTATATCTGTCTGGCCATGAATCACCATTGATGGCAGGATTGCCTACCGCTCGAAACGATCGATGTTTGACGAAACTATGCAAGTTCATCGCAGATCGGCAAAAGGTGGGTCGATGTGACGTGTTTTAAGCTACAAATTGCTATGTCGGATATTGGCATACGACGGATAGAAGCCAAGTTTTAGGTGCTTATATCTGTGAGACCATGAATCACCATTGACGGCCGGATTGCTTACCACTCGAAACGATCGACGTTTGACGAAACTATGCAAGTTCGTCGCAGATCGGCATGAGATGGGTCGATGTGACGTGTTTTAAGCTACAAATTGCTATGTCGCATATCCGCATACGACGAATAGAAGCGGAGTTATTGTTGTTTATATCTGTGAGGCCATGAATCACCATTAACGGCCGGATTGCCTACCACTCGAAACGATCGACGTTTGACGAAACTATGCAAGTTCGTCGCAGATCGGTAAAAGGTGGGTCGGTGGGCCGTGTTTTATGCTACAAATTGCTATGTCGCAGATTTGCATTCGACGAATAGAAGCGGAGTTATAGTTGTTTATATCTGTGAGGCCATGAATCACCAATGACGGCCGGATTGCTTACCACTCGAAACGATCGATGTTTGACAAAACTATGCAAGTTCGTCGCAGATCGGTATAGGGTGGTTCGTTTGGGCGTGTTTTAAGCTACAAATTGCTATGTCGCAGATTCGCATACGACGAATAGAAGCTGAGTTATAGTTGTTGATATCTGTGAGGCCATGAATCACCATTGACGGCCGGATTCCCTACCACTCGAAACGATCGACATTTGACGAAACCATGCAAGTTCGTCGCAGATCGGCACAAGGTGGGTCGATGTGACGTGTTTTAAGCTACAAATTGCTATGTCGCAGATTCGCATACGATGAATAGGAGCGGAGTTATAGTTGTTTATATCTGTGAGGCCATGAATCACCATTGACTGCCGGATTGCTTTCCACTCGAAACAATCGATGTTTGACAAAACTATGCAAGTTCGTCGCAGATCGGTGTAAGGTCGTTCGTTGGGGCGTGTTTTAAGCTACACATTGCTACGTCTCAGATTCGCATACGACGAATAGAAGCGGAGTTATCGTTGTTTATATCTGTGAGGCCATGAATCACCATTGACGTCGGATTCCCTACCACTCGAAACGATCGACGATTGACGAAACCATGCAAGTTCGTCGCAGATCGGCACAAGGTGGGTCGATGTGACGTGTTTTAAGCTACACATTGCTACGTCGCAGATTCGCATACGACGAACAGAAGCGGAGTTATTGTTGTTTATATCTGTGAGGCCATGAATCACCATTGACTGCCGGATTGCTTTCCACTAGAAACGATCGATGTTTGACGAAACTATGCAAGTTCGTCGCAGATCGGTATAAGGTGGTTCATTGGGGCGTGTTTTAAGCTACAAATTGCTAGGTCGCAGATTCGCATACGACGAATAGAATCGGAGTTATAGTTGTTTATATCTGTGAGGCCATGAATCACCATTGACGGCCGGATTCCCTACCACTCGAAACGATCGACGTTTGACGAAACTATACAAGTACGTCGCAGATCGGCATGAGGTGGGTCGATGTGTCGTGTTTTAAGCTACAAATTGCTATGTTGCAGATTTGCATACGACGTATAGAAGCGGAGTTATTGTTGTTTATATCTGTGAGGCCATGAATCACCATTGACGGCCGGATTGCTTTCCACTAGAAACGATCGATGTTTGACGAAACTATGCAAGTTCGTCGCAGATCGGTATAAGGTGGATCATTGGGGCGTGTTTTAAGCTACAAATTGCTAGGTCGCAGATTCGCATACGACGAATAGAATCGGAGTTATAGTTGTTTATATCTGTGAGGCCATGAATCACCATTGACGGCCGGATTCCCTACCACTCGAAACGATCGACGTTTGACGAAACTATACAAGTATATCGCAGATCGACATGAGGTGGGTCGATGTGTCGTGTTTTAAGCTACAAATTGCTATGCCGCAAATTTGCATACGACGTATAGAAGCGGAGTTATTGTTGTTTATATCTGTGAGGCCATGAATCACCATTGACGGCCGGATTGCTTTCCACTAGAAACGATCGATGTTTGACGAAACTATGCAAGTTCGTCGCAGATCGGTATAAGGTGGTTCATTGGGGCGTGTTTTAAGCTACAAATTGCTAGGTCGCAGATTCGCATACGACGAATAGAATCGGAGTTATAGTTGTTTATATCTGTGAGGCCATGAATCACCATTGACGGCCGGATTCCCTACCACTCGAAACGATCGACGTTTGACGAAACTATACAAGTACGTCGCAGATCGGCATGAGGTGGGTCGATGTGTCGTGTTTTAAGCTACAAATTGCTATGTTGCAGATTTGCATACGACGTATAGAAGCGGAGTTATTGTTGTTTATATCTGTGAGGCCATGAATCACCATTGACGGCCGGATTCCCTACCACTCGAAACGATCGTCGTTTGACGAAACCATGCAAGTTCGTCGCAGATCGGCATGAGATGGGTCGATGTGACGTGTTTTAAGCTACAAATTGCTACGTCGCATATCCGCATACGACGAATAGAAGCGGAGTTATTGTTGTTTATATCTGTGAGGCCATGAATCACCATTGACGGCCGGATTGCCGTTCACTCGAAACGATCGACGTTTCACGAAACTATGCAAGTTCGTCGCAGATCGGTAAAAGGTGGGTCGGTGGGCCGTGTTTTATGCTACAAATTGCTATGTCGCAGATTTGCATACGACGAATAGAAGCGGACTTATTGTTGTTTATATCTGTGAGGCCATGAATCACCATTGACGGCCAGATTGCCTACCACTCGAAACGATCGATGTTTGACGAAACTATGCAAGTTCGTCGCAGATCGGCACAAGGTGGGTCGATGTGTCGTGTTTTAAGCTACAAATTGCTATGTCGCAGATTTGCATTCGACGAATAGAAGCGGAGTTATAGTTGTTTATATCTGTGAGGCCATGAATCACCATTGACGGCCGGATTGCTTACCACTCGAAACGATCGATGTTTGACAAAACTATGCAATTTCGTCGCAGATCGGCACATGGTGGGTCGATGTGACGTGTTTTAAGCTACAAATTGCTATGTCGCAGATTTGCATTTGACGAATAGAAGCGGAGTTAAAGATGTTTATATCTGTCTGGCCATGAATCACCATTGACGGCAGGATTGCCTACCGCTCGAAACGATCGATGTTTGACGAAACTATGCAAGTTCATCGCAGATCGGCACAAGGTGGGTCGATGTGACGTGTTTTAAGCTACAAATTGCTATGTCGGATATTGGCATACGACGAATAGTAGCCAAGTTTTAGGTGCTTATATCTGTGAGATCATGAATCACCATTGACGGCCGGATTGCTTGCCACTCGAAACGATCGATGTTTGACGAAACTATGCAAGTTCGTCGCAGATCGGCACAAGGTGGGTCGATGTGTCGTGTTTTAAGCTACAAATTGCTATGTCGCAGATTTGCATTCGACGAATAGAAGCTGAGTTATAGTTGTTTATATCTGTCAGGCCATGAATCACCATTGACGGCCGGATTGCTTACCACTCGAAACGATCGATGTTTGACAAAACTATGCAAGTTCGTCGCAGATCGGTATAAAGTGGTTCTTTGGGGCGTGTTTTATGCTACAAATTGCTATGTCGCAGATTTGCATACCACGAATAGAAGCTGAGTTATCGATGTTTATATCTGTGAGGCCTATGAATCACCATTGACGGCCGGATTCCCTACCACTCGAAACGATCGTCGTTTGACGAAACCATGCAAGTTCGTCGCAGATCGGCATGAGATGGGTCGATGTGACGTGTTTTAAGCTACAAATTGCTATGTCGCATATCCGCATACGACGAATAGAAGCGGAGTTATTGTTGTTTATATCTGTGAGGCCATGAATCACCATTGACGGCCGGATTGCCTACCACTCGAAACGATCGACGTTTGACGAAACTATGCAAGTTCGTCGCAGATCGGTAAAAGGTGGGTCGGTGGGCCGTGTTTTATGCTACAAATTGCTATGTCGGATATTGGCATACGACGAATAGAAGCCAAGTTTTAGGTGCTTATATTTGTGAGGCCTATGAATCACCATTGACGGCCGGATTGCCTACCACTCGAAACGATCGATGTTTGACGAAACTATGCAAGTTTGTCGCAGATCGGCACAAGGTGGGTCGATGTGTCGTGTTTTAAGCTACAAATTGCTATGTCGCAGATTTGCATTCGACGAATAGAAGCGGAGTTATAGTTGTTTATATCTGTGAGGCCATGAATCACGATTGACGGCAGGATTGCCTACCGCTCGAAACGATCGATGTTTGACGAAACTATGCAAGTTCATCGCAGATCGGCACAAGGTGGGTCGATGTGACGTGTTTTAAGCTACAAATTGCTATGTCGGATATTGGCATACGACGAATAGAAGCCAAGTTTTAGGTGCTTATATCTGTGAGATCATGAATCACCATTGACTGCCGGATTGCTTGCCACTCGAAACGATCGACGTTTGACGAAACTATGCAAGTTCGTCGCAGATCGGTATAAGGTGGGTCGTTGGGCCATGTTTTAAGCTACAAATCGCTATGTCGCAGATTCGCATACGACGAATAGAAGGGGAGTTATCGATGTTTATATCTGTGAGGCCATGAATCACCATTGACGGCCGGATTGCTTACCACTCGAAACGATCGATGTTTGACAAAACTATGCAATTTCGTCGCAGATCGGCACATGGTGGGTCGATGTGACGTGTTTTAAGCTACAAATTGCTATGTCGCAGATTTGCATACGACGAGCAGAAGCGGAGTTATTGTTGTTTATATCTGTGAGGCCATGAATCACCATTGAGGGCCGGATTCCCTACCACTCGAAACGATCGACGTTTGACGAAACCATGCAAGTTCGTCGCAGATCGGTATAAGGTGGTTCGTTGGGGCGTGTTTTAAGCTAAAAATTGCTATGTTGTAGATTCGCATACGACGAATAGAAGCGGAGTTATTGTTGTTTATATCTGTGAGGCCATGAATCACCATTGGCGGCCGGATTCCCTACCACTCTCAACGATCGACGTTTGACGAAACCATGCAAGTTCGTCGCAGATCGGCAGAAGGTGAGTCGATGTGACGTGTTTTAAGCTACAAATTGGTATGTCGCATATTCGCATACGACGGATAGAAGCGGAGTTATTGATGTTTATATCTGTGAGGCCATGAATCACCATTGAAGGCCGGATTGCCTACCACTCGAAACGATCGATGTTTGACGAAACTATGCAAGTTCGTCGCAGATCCGCACAAGGTGGGTCGATGTGACGTGTTTTAATCTACAAATTGCTATGTCGCAGATTTGCATTCGACGAATAGAAGCGGAGTTATAGTTGTTTATATCTGTCAGGCCATGAATCACCATTGTCGGCCGGATGGCTTTCCACTCGAAACGATCCATGTTTGACAAAACTATGCAAGTTCGTCGCAGATCGGTATAAGGTGGGTCGTTGGGCCGTGTTTTATGCTACAAATTGCTATGTCGCAGATCCGCATTCGACAAATAGAAGCGGAGTTATTGCTGTTTATATCTGTGAGGCCATGAATCACCATTCACGGCCGGATTGCCTACCACTCGAAACGATCGATGTTTGACAAAACTATGCAAGTTCATCGCAGATCGGTGTAAGGTGGGTCGTTGGGCCGTGTTTTATGCTACAAATTGCTACGTCGCAGATTTCCATACGGCGAATAGAAGCGGAGTTATAGTTGTTTATATCTGTGAGGCCATGAATCACCATTGACGGCCGGATTGCTTTCCACTCGAAACGATCGATGTTTGACAAAACTATGCAAGTTCGTCGCAGATCGGTATAAAGTGGGTGGTTGGGCCGTGTTTTATGCTACAAATTGCTACGTCGCAGATTTGCATACGGCGATTAGAAGCGGAGTTATAGTTGTTTATATCTGTGAGGCCAGGAATCACCATTGACGGCCGGATTGCCTACCACTCGAAACGATCGACGTTTGACGAAACTATGCAAGTTCGTCGCAGATCGGCACAAGGTGGTTCGATGTGACGTGTTTTAAGCTACAAATTGCTATGTCGCAGATTTGCATTCGACGAATATAAGCGTAGTTATAGTTGTTTATATCTGTCAGGCCATGAATCACCATTGACCGCCGGATTGCTTTCCACTCGAAACGATCGATGTTTGACAAAACTATGCAAGTTCGTCGCAGATCGGTATAAGGTGGTTCGTTGGGGCGTGTTTTATGCTACAAATTGCTATGTCGCAGATTTGCATACGACTAATAGAAGCGGAGTTATTGTTGTTTATATCTGTGAGGCCATGAATCACCATTGACGGCCGGATTGCTTTTCACTCGAAACGATCGATGTTTGACAAAACTATGCAAGTTCGTCGCAGATCGGTGTAAGGTGGTTCGTTAGGGCGTGTTTTAAGCTACACATTGCTACGTTGCAGATTCGCATACGACGAATAGAAGCGGAGTTATTGTTGTTTATGTCTGTGAGGCCATGAATCACCATTGACGTCCGGATTCCCTACCACTCGAAACGATCGACGTTTGACGAAACCATGCAAGTTCGTCGCAGATCGGCACAAGGTGGGTCGATGTGACGTGTTTTAAGCTACAAATTGCTATGTCGCAGATTTGCATTCGACGAATAGAAGCGGAGTTATTGTTGTTTATATCTGTGAGGCCATGAATCACCATTGACGTCCGGATTCCCTACCACTCGAAACGATCGACGTTTGACGAAACCATGCAAGTTCGTCGCAGATCGGCACAAGGTGGGTCGATGTGACGTGTTTTAAGCTACAAATTGCTATGTCGCAGATTTGCATTCGACGAATAGAAGCGGAGTTATAGATGTTTATATCTGTCTGGCCATGAATCACCATTGATGGCAGGATTGCCTACCGCTCGAAACGATCGATGTTTGACGAAACTATGCAAGTTCATCGCAGATCGGCAAAAGGTGGGTCGATGTAACGTGTTTTAAGCTACAAATTGCTATGTCGGATATTGGCATACGACGGATAGAAGCCAAGTTTTAGGTGCTTATATCTGTGAGACCATGAATCACCATTGACGGCCGGATTGCTTACCACTCGAAACGATCGACGTTTGACGAAACTATGCAAGTTCGTCGCAGATCGGCATGAGATGGGTCGATGTGACGTGTTTTAAGCTACAAATTGCTATGTCGCATATCCGCATACGACGAATAGAAGCGGAGTTATTGTTGTTTATATCTGTGAGGCCATGAATCACCATTAACGGCCGGATTGCCTACCACTCGAAACGATCGACGTTTGACGAAACTATGCAAGTTCGTCGCAGATCGGTAAAAGGTGGGTCGGTGGGCCGTGTTTTAAGCTACAAATTGCTATGTCGCAGATTTGCATTCGACGAATAGAAGCGGAGTTATAGTTGTTTATATCTGTGAGGCCATGAATCACCAATGACGGCCGGATTGCTTACCACTAGAAACGATCGATGTTTGACAAAACTATGCAAGTTCGTCGCAGATCGGTATAGGGTGGTTCGTTTGGGCGTGTTTTAAGCTACAAATTGCTATGTCGCAGATTCGCATACGACGAATAGAAGCTGAGTTATAGTTGTTGATATCTGTGAGGCCATGAATCACCATTGACGGCCGGATTCCCTACCACTCGAAACGATCGATGTTTGACGAAACCATGCAAGTTCGTCGCAGATCGGCACAAGGTGGGTCGATGTGACGTGTTTTAAGCTACAAATTGCTATGTCGCAGATTCGCATACGATGAATAGGAGCGGAGTTATAGTTGTTTATATCTGTGAGGCCATGAATCACCATTGACTGCCGGATTGCTTTCCACTCGAAACAATCGATGTTTGACAAAACTATGCAAGTTCGTCGCAGATCGGTGTAAGGTGGTTCGTTGGGGCGTGTTTTAAGCTACACATTGCTACGTCGCAGATTCGCATACGACGAATAGAAGCGGAGTTATTGTTGTTTATATCTGTGAGGCCATGAATCACCATTGACTGCCGGATTGCTTTCCACTAGAAACGATCGATGTTTGACGAAACTATGCAAGTTCGTCGCAGATCGGTATAAGGTGGTTCATTGGGGCGTGTTTTAAGCTACAAATTGCTAGGTCGCAGATTCGCATACGACGAATAGAATCGGAGTTATAGTTGTTTATATCTGTGAGGCCATGAATCACCATTGACGGCCGGATTCCCTACCACTCGAAACGATCGACGTTTGACGAAACTATACAAGTACGTCGCAGATCGGCATGAGGTGGGTCGATGTGTCGTGTTTTAAGCTACAAATTGCTATGTTGCAGATTTGCATACAACGTATAGAAGCGGAGTTATTGTTGTTTATATCTGTGAGGCCATGAATCACCATTGACGGCCGGATTGCTTTCCACTAGAAACGATCGATGTTTGACGAAACTATGCAAGTTCGTCGCAGATCGGTATAAGGTGGATCATTGGGGCGTGTTTTAAGCTACAAATTGCTAGGTCGCAGATTCGCATACGACGAATAGAATCGGAGTTATAGTTGTTTATATCTGTGAGGCCATGAATCACCATTGACGGCCGGATTCCCTACCACTCGAAACGATCGACGTTTGACGAAACTATACAAGTATATCGCAGATCGACATGAGGTGGGTCGATGTGTCGTGTTTTAAGCTACAAATTGCTATGTCGCAGATTTGCATACGACGTATAGAAGCGGAGTTATTGTTGTTTATATCTGTGAGGCCATGAATCACCATTGACGGCCGGATTGCTTTCCACTAGAAACGATCGATGTTTGACGAAACTATGCAAGTTCGTCGCAGATCGGTATAAGGTGGTTCATTGGGGCGTGTTTTAAGCTACAAATTGCTAGGTCGCAGATTCGCATACGACGAATAGAATCGGAGTTATAGTTGTTTATATCTGTGAGGCCATGAATCACCATTGACGGCCGGATTCCCTACCACTCGAAACGATCGACGTTTGACGAAACTATACAAGTACGTCGCAGATCGGCATGAGATGGGTCGATGTGACGTGTTTTAAGCTACAAATTGCTACGTCGCATATCCGCATACGACGAATAGAAGCGGAGTTATTGTTGTTTATATCTGTGAGGCCATGAATCACCATTGACGGCCGGATTGCCGTTCACTCGAAACGATCGACGTTTGACGAAACTATGCAAGTTCGTCGCAGATCAGTAAAAGGTGGGTCGGTGGGCCGTGTTTTATGCTACAAATTGCTATGTCGCAGATTTGCATACGACGAATAGAAGCGGACTTATTGTTGTTTATATCTGTGAGGCCATGAATCACCATTGACGGCCAGATTGCCTACCACTCGAAACGATCGATGTTTGACGAAACTATGCAAGTTCGTCGCAGATCGGCACAAGGTGGGTCGATGTGTCGTGTTTTAAGCTACAAATTGCTATGTCGCAGATTTGCATTCGACGAATAGAAGCGGAGTTATTGTTGTTTATATCTGTCTGGCCATGAATCACCATTGATGGCAGGATTGCCTACCGCTCGAAACGATCGATGTTTGACGAAACTATGCAAGTTCATCGCAGATCGGCAAAAGGTGGGTCGATGTGACGTGTTTTAAGCTACAAATTGCTATGTCGGATATTGGCATACGACGGATAGAAGCCAAGTTTTAGGTGCTTATATCTGTGAGACCATGAATCACCATTGACGTCCGGATTCCCTACCACTCGAAACGATCGACGTTTGACGAAACCATGCAAGTTCGTCGCAGATCGGCACAAGGTGGGTCGATGTGACGTGTTTTAAGCTACAAATTGCTATGTCGCAGATTTGCATTCGACGAATAGAAGCGGAGTTATAGATGTTTATATCTGTCTGGCCATGAATCACCATTGATGGCAGGATTGCCTACCGCTCGAAACGATCGATGTTTGACGAAACTATGCAAGTTCATCGCAGATCGGCAAAAGGTGGGTCGATGTGACGTGTTTTAAGCTACAAATTGCTATGTCGGATATTGGCATACGACGGATAGAAGCCAAGTTTTAGGTGCTTATATCTGTGAGACCATGAATCACCATTGACGGCCGGATTGCTTACCACTCGAAACGATCGACGTTTGACGAAACTATGCAAGTTCGTCGCAGATCGGCATGAGATGGGTCGATGTGACGTGTTTTAAGCTACAAATTGCTATGTCGCATATCCGCATACGACGAATAGAAGCGGAGTTATTGTTGTTTATATCTGTGAGGCCATGAATCACCATTAACGGCCGGATTGCCTACCACTCGAAACGATCGACGTTTGACGAAACTATGCAAGTTCGTCGCAGATCGGTAAAAGGTGGGTCGGTGGGCCGTGTTTTATGCTACAAATTGCTATGTCGCAGATTTGCATTCGACGAATAGAAGCGGAGTTATAGTTGTTTATATCTGTGAGGCCATGAATCACCAATGACGGCCGGATTGCTTACCACTCGAAACGATCGATGTTTGACAAAACTATGCAAGTTCGTCGCAGATCGGTATAGGGTGGTTCGTTTGGGCGTGTTTTAAGCTACAAATTGCTATGTCGCAGATTCGCATACGACGAATAGAAGCTGAGTTATAGTTGTTGATATCTGTGAGGCCATGAATCACCATTGACGGCCGGATTCCCTACCACTCGAAACGATCGACGTTTGACGAAACCATGCAAGTTCGTCGCAGATCGGCACAAGGTGGGTCGATGTGACGTGTTTTAAGCTACAAATTGCTATGTCGCAGATTTGCATTCGACGAATAGAAGCGGAGTTATTGTTGTTTATATCTGTGAGGCCATGAATCACCATTGACGTCCGGATTCCCTACCACTCGAAACGATCGACGTTTGACGAAACCATGCAAGTTCGTCGCAGATCGGCACAAGGTGGGTCGATGTGACGTGTTTTAAGCTACAAATTGCTATGTCGCAGATTTGCATTCGACGAATAGAAGCGGAGTTATAGATGTTTATATCTGTCTGGCCATGAATCACCATTGATGGCAGGATTGCCTACCGCTCGAAACGATCGATGTTTGACGAAACTATGCAAGTTCATCGCAGATCGGCAAAAGGTGGGTCGATGTGACGTGTTTTAAGCTACAAATTGCTATGTCGGATATTGGCATACGACGGATAGAAGCCAAGTTTTAGGTGCTTATATCTGTGAGACCATGAATCACCATTGACGGCCGCATTGCTTACCACTCGAAACGATCGACGTTTGACGAAACTATGCAAGTTCGTCGCAGATCGGCATGAGATGGGTCGATGTGACGTGTTTTAAGCTACAAATTGCTATGTCGCATATCCGCATACGACGAATAGAAGCGGAGTTATTGTTGTTTATATCTGTGAGGCCATGAATCACCATTAACGGCCGGATTGCCTACCACTCGAAACGATCGACGTTTGACGAAACTATGCAAGTTCGTCGCAGATCGGTAAAAGGTGGGTCGGTGGGCCGTGTTTTATGCTACAAATTGCTATGTCGCAGATTTGCATTCGACGAATAGAAGCGGAGTTATAGTTGTTTATATCTGTGAGGCCATGAATCACCAATGACGGCCGGATTGCTTACCACTCGAAACGATCGATGTTTGACAAAACTATGCAAGTTCGTCGCAGATCGGTATAGGGTGGTTCGTTTGGGCGTGTTTTAAGCTACAAATTGCTATGTCGCAGATTCGCATACGACGAATAGAAGCTCAGTTATAGTTGTTGATATCTGTGAGGCCATGAATCACCATTGACGGCCGGATTCCCTACCACTCGAAACGATCGACATTTGACGAAACCATGCAAGTTCGTCGCAGATCGGCACAAGGTGGGTCGATGTGACGTGTTTTAAGCTACAAATTGCTATGTCGCAGATTCGCATACGATGAATAGGAGCGGAGTTATAGTTGTTTATATCTGTGAGGCCATGAATCACCATTGACTGCCGGATTGCTTTCCACTCGAAACAATCGATGTTTGACAAAACTATGCAAGTTCGTCGCAGATCGGTGTAAGGTGGTTCGTTGGGGCGTGTTTTAAGCTACACATTGCTACGTCTCAGATTCGCATACGACGAATAGAAGCGGAGTTATCGTTGTTTATATCTGTGAGGCCATGAATCACCATTGACGTCGGATTCCCTACCACTCGAAACGATCGACGTTTGACGAAACCATGCAAGTTCGTCGCAGATCGGCACAAGGTGGGTCGATGTGACGTGTTTTAAGCTACACATTGCTACGTCGCAGATTCGCATACGACGAATAGAAGCGGAGTTATTGTTGTTTATATCTGTGAGGCCATGAATCACCATTGACGGCCGGATTGCTTTCCACTAGAAACGATCGATGTTTGACGAAACTATGCAAGTTCGTCGCAGATCGGTATAAGGTGGTTCATTGGGGCGTGTTTTAAGCTACAAATTGCTAGGTCGCAGATTCGCATACGACGAATAGAATCGGAGTTATAGTTGTTTATATCTGTGAGGCCATGAATCACCATTGACGGCCGGATTCCCTACCACTCGAAACGATCGACGTTTGACGAAACTATACAAGTACGTCGCAGATCGGCATGAGGTGGGTCGATGTGTCGTGTTTTAAGCTACAAATTGCTATGTTGCAGATTTGCATACGACGTATAGAAGCGGAGTTATTGTTGTTTATATCTGTGAGGCCATGAATCACCATTGACGGCCGGATTGCTTTCCACTAGAAACGATCGATGTTTGACGAAACTATGCAAGTTCGTCGCAGATCGGTATAAGGTGGATCATTGGGGCGTGTTTTAAGCTACAAATTGCTAGGTCGCAGATTCGCATACGACGAATAGAATCGGAGTTATAGTTGTTTATATCTGTGAGGCCATGAATCACCATTGACGGCCGGATTCCCTACCACTCGAAACGATCGACGTTTGACGAAACTATACAAGTATATCGCAGATCGACATGAGGTGGGTCGATGTGTCGTGTTTTAAGCTACAAATTGCTATGCCGCAAATTTGCATACGACGTATAGAAGCGGAGTTATTGTTGTTTATATCTGTGAGGCCATGAATCACCATTGACGGCCGGATTGCTTTCCACTAGAAACGATCGATGTTTAACGAAACTATGCAAGTTCGTCGCAGATCGGTATAAGGTGGTTCATTGGGGCGTGTTTTAAGCTACAAATTGCTAGGTCGCAGATTCGCATACGACGAATAGAATCGGAGTTATAGTTGTTTATATCTGTGAGGCCATGAATCACCATTGACGGCCGGATTCCCTACCACTCGAAACGATCGACGTTTGACGAATCTATACAAGTACGTCGCAGATCGGCATGAGGTGGGTCGATGTGTCGTGTTTTAAGCTACAAATTGCTATGTTGCAGATTTGCATACGACGTATAGAAGCGGAGTTATTGTTGTTTATATCTGTGAGGCCATGAATCACCATTGACGTCCGGATTCCCTACCACTCGAAACGATCGACGTTTGACGAAACCATGCAAGTTCGTCGCAGATCGGCACAAGGTGGGTCGATGTGACGTGTTTTAAGCTACAAATTGCTATGTCGCAGATTTGCATTCGACGAATAGAAGCGGAGTTATAGATGTTTATATCTGTCTGGCCATGAATCACCATTGATGGCAGGATTGCCTACCGCTCGAAACGATCGATGTTTGACGAAACTATGCAAGTTCATCGCAGATCGGCAAAAGGTGGGTCGATGTGTCGTGTTTTAAGCTACAAATTGCTATGTTGCAGATTTGCATACGACGTATAGAAGCGGAGTTATTGTTGTTTATATCTGTGAGGCCATGAATCACCATTGACGGCCGGATTCCCTACCACTCGAAACGATCGTCGTTTGACGAAACCATGCAAGTTCGTCGCAGATCGGCATGAGATGGGTCGATGTGACGTGTTTTAAGCTACAAATTGCTACGTCGCATATCCGCATACGACGAATAGAAGCGGAGTTATTGTTGTTTATATCTGTGAGGCCATGAATCACCATTGACGGCCGGATTGCTTTCCACTAGAAACGATCGATGTTTGACGAAACTATGCAAGTTCGTCGCAGATCGGTATAAGGTGGTTCATTGGGGCGTGTTTTAAGCTACAAATTGCTAGGTCGCAGATTCGCATACGACGAATAGAATCGGAGTTATAGTTGTTTATATCTGTGAGGCCATGAATCACCATTGACGGCCGGATTCCCTACCACTCGAAACGATCGACGTTTGACGAATCTATACAAGTACGTCGCAGATCGGCATGAGGTGGGTCGATGTGTCGTGTTTTAAGCTACAAATTGCTATGTTGCAGATTTGCATACGACGTATAGAAGCGGAGTTATTGTTGTTTATATCTGTGAGGCCATGAATCACCATTGACGTCCGGATTCCCTACCACTCGAAACGATCGACGTTTGACGAAACCATGCAAGTTCGTCGCAGATCGGCACAAGGTGGGTCGATGTGACGTGTTTTAAGCTACAAATTGCTATGTCGCAGATTTGCATTCGACGAATAGAAGCGGAGTTATAGATGTTTATATCTGTCTGGCCATGAATCACCATTGATGGCAGGATTGCCTACCGCTCGAAACGATCGATGTTTGACGAAACTATGCAAGTTCATCGCAGATCGGCAAAAGGTGGGTCGATGTGTCGTGTTTTAAGCTACAAATTGCTATGTTGCAGATTTGCATACGACGTATAGAAGCGGAGTTATTGTTGTTTATATCTGTGAGGCCATGAATCACCATTGACGGCCGGATTCCCTACCACTCGAAACGATCGACGTTTGACGAAACCATGCAAGTTCGTCGCAGATCGGCATGAGATGGGTCGATGTGACGTGTTTTAAGCTACAAATTGCTACGTCGCATATCCGCATACGACGAATAGAAGCGGAGTTATTGTTGTTTATATCTGTGAGGCCATGAATCACCATTGACGGCCGGATTGCCGTTCACTCGAAACGATCGACGTTTGACGAAACTATGCAAGTTCGTCGCAGATCGGTAAAAGGTGGGTCGGTGGGCCGTGTTTTATGCTACAAATTGCTATGTCGCAGATTTGCATACGACGAATAGAAGCGGACTTATTGTTGTTTATATCTGTGAGGCCATGAATCACCATTGACGGCCAGATTGCCTACCACTCGAAACGATCGATGTTTGACGAAACTATGCAAGTTCGTCGCAGATCGGCACAAGGTGGGTCGATGTGTCGTGTTTTAAGCTACAAATTGCTATGTCGCAGATTTGCATTCGACGAATAGAAGCGGAGTTATAGTTGTTTATATCTGTGAGGCCATGAATCACCATTGACGGCCGGATTGCTTACCACTCGAAACGATCGATGTTTGACAAAACTATGCAATTTCGTCGCAGATCGGCACATGGTGGGTCGATGTGACGTGTTTTAAGCTACAAATTGCTATGTCGCAGATTTGCATTTGACGAATAGAAGCGGAGTTAAAGATGTTTATATCTGTCTGGCCATGAATCACCATTGACGGCAGGATTGCCTACCGCTCGAAACGATCGATGTTTGACGAAACTATGCAAGTTCATCGCAGATCGGCACAAGGTGGGTCGATGTGACGTGTTTTAAGCTACAAATTGCTATGTCGGATATTGGCATACGACGAATAGTAGCCAAGTTTTAGGTGCTTATATCTGTGAGATCATGAATCACCATTGACGGCCGGATTGCTTGCCACTCGAAACGATCGATGTTTGACGAAACTATGCAAGTTCGTCGCAGATCGGCACAAGGTGGGTCGATGTGTCGTGTTTTAAGCTACAAATTGCTATGTCGCAGATTTGCATTCGACGAATAGAAGCGGAGTTATAGATGTTTATATCTGTCTGGCCATGAATCACCATTGATGGCAGGATTGCCTACCGCTCGAAACGATCGATGTTTGACGAAACTATGCAAGTTCATCGCAGATCGGCAAAAGGTGGGTCGATGTGTCGTGTTTTAAGCTACAAATTGCTATGTTGCAGATTTGCATACGACGTATAGAAGCGGAGTTATTGTTGTTTATATCTGTGAGGCCATGAATCACCATTGACGGCCGGATTCCCTACCACTCGAAACGATCGTCGTTTGACGAAACCATGCAAGTTCGTCGCAGATCGGCATGAGATGGGTCGATGTGACGTGTTTTAAGCTACAAATTGCTACGTCGCATATCCGCATACGACGAATAGAAGCGGAGTTATTGTTGTTTATATCTGTGAGGCCATGAATCACCATTGACGGCCGGATTGCTTTCCACTAGAAACGATCGATGTTTGACGAAACTATGCAAGTTCGTCGCAGATCGGTATAAGGTGGTTCATTGGGGCGTGTTTTAAGCTACAAATTGCTAGGTCGCAGATTCGCATACGACGAATAGAATCGGAGTTATAGTTGTTTATATCTGTGAGGCCATGAATCACCATTGACGGCCGGATTCCCTACCACTCGAAACGATCGACGTTTGACGAATCTATACAAGTACGTCGCAGATCGGCATGAGGTGGGTCGATGTGTCGTGTTTTAAGCTACAAATTGCTATGTTGCAGATTTGCATACGACGTATAGAAGCGGAGTTATTGTTGTTTATATCTGTGAGGCCATGAATCACCATTGACGTCCGGATTCCCTACCACTCGAAACGATCGACGTTTGACGAAACCATGCAAGTTCGTCGCAGATCGGCACAAGGTGGGTCGATGTGACGTGTTTTAAGCTACAAATTGCTATGTCGCAGATTTGCATTCGACGAATAGAAGCGGAGTTATAGATGTTTATATCTGTCTGGCCATGAATCACCATTGATGGCAGGATTGCCTACCGCTCGAAACGATCGATGTTTGACGAAACTATGCAAGTTCATCGCAGATCGGCAAAAGGTGGGTCGATGTGTCGTGTTTTAAGCTACAAATTGCTATGTTGCAGATTTGCATACGACGTATAGAAGCGGAGTTATTGTTGTTTATATCTGTGAGGCCATGAATCACCATTGACGGCCGGATTCCCTACCACTCGAAACGATCGTCGTTTGACGAAACCATGCAAGTTCGTCGCAGATCGGCATGAGATGGGTCGATGTGACGTGTTTTAAGCTACAAATTGCTACGTCGCATATCCGCATACGACGAATAGAAGCGGAGTTATTGTTGTTTATATCTGTGAGGCCATGAATCACCATTGACGGCCGGATTGCCGTTCACTCGAAACGATCGACGTTTGACGAAACTATGCAAGTTCGTCGCAGATCGGTAAAAGGTGGGTCGGTGGGCCGTGTTTTATGCTACAAATTGCTATGTCGCAGATTTGCATACGACGAATAGAAGCGGACTTATTGTTGTTTATATCTGTGAGGCCATGAATCACCATTGACGGCCAGATTGCCTACCACTCGAAACGATCGATGTTTGACGAAACTATGCAAGTTCGTCGCAGATCGGCACAAGGTGGGTCGATGTGTCGTGTTTTAAGCTACAAATTGCTATGTCGCAGATTTGCATTCGACGAATAGAAGCGGAGTTATAGTTGTTTATATCTGTGAGGCCATGAATCACCATTGACGGCCGGATTGCTTACCACTCGAAACGATCGATGTTTGACAAAACTATGCAATTTCGTCGCAGATCGGCACATGGTGGGTCGATGTGACATGTTTTAAGCTACAAATTGCTATGTCGCAGATTTGCATTTGACGAATAGAAGCGGAGTTAAAGATGTTTATATCTGTCTGGCCATGAATCACCATTGACGGCAGGATTGCCTACCGCTCGAAACGATCGATGTTTGACGAAACTATGCAAGTTCATCGCAGATCGGCACAAGGTGGGTCGATGTGACGTGTTTTAAGCTACAAATTGCTATGTCGGATATTGGCATACGACGAATAGTAGCCAAGTTTTAGGTGCTTATATCTGTGAGATCATGAATCACCATTGACGGCCGGATTGCTTGCCACTCGAAACGATCGATGTTTGACGAAACTATGCAAGTTCGTCGCAGATCGGCACAAGGTGGGTCGATGTGTCGTGTTTTAAGCTACAAATTGCTATGTCGCAGATTTGCATTCGACGAATAGAAGCTGAGTTATAGTTGTTTATATCTGTCAGGCCATGAATCACCATTGACGGCCGGATTGCTTACCACTCGAAACGATCGATGTTTGACAAAACTATGCAAGTTCGTCGCAGATCGGTATAAAGTGGTTCTTTGGGGCGTGTTTTATGCTACAAATTGCTATGTCGCAGATTTGCATACCACGAATAGAAGCTGAGTTATCGATGTTTATATCTGTGAGGCCTATGAATCACCATTGACGGCCGGATTCCCTACCACTCGAAACGATCGTCGTTTGACGAAACCATGCAAGTTCGTCGCAGATCGACATGAGATGGGTCGATGTGACGTGTTTTAAGCTACAAATTGCTATGTCGCATATCCGCATACGACGAATAGAAGCGGAGTTATTGTTGTTTATATCTGTGAGGCCATGAATCACCATTGACGGCCGGATTGCCTACCACTCGAAACGATCGACGTTTGACGAAACTATGCAAGTTCGTCGCAGATCGGTAAAAGGTGGGTCGGTGGGCCGTGTTTTATGCTACAAATTGCTATGTCGGATATTGGCATACGACGAATAGAAGCCAAGTTTTAGGTGCTTATATTTGTGAGGCCTATGAATCACCATTGACGGCCGGATTGCCTACCACTCGAAACGATCGATGTTTGACGAAACTATGCAAGTTCGTCGCAGATCGGCACAAGGTGGGTCGATGTGTCGTGTTTTAAGCTACAAATTGCTATGTCGCAGATTTGCATTTGACGAATAGAAGCGGAGTTAAAGATGTTTATATCTGTCTGGCCATGAATCACCATTGACGGCAGGATTGCCTACCGCTCGAAACGATCGATGTTTGACGAAACTATGCAAGTTCATCGCAGATCGGCACAAGGTGGGTCGATGTGACGTGTTTTAAGCTACAAATTGCTATGTCGGATATTGGCATACGACGAATAGAAGCCAAGTTTTAGGTGCTTATATCTGTGAGATCATGAATCACCATTGACTGCCGGATTGCTTGCCACTCGAAACGATCGACGTTTGACGAAACTATGCAAGTTCGTCGCAGATCGGTATAAGGTGGGTCGTTGGGCCATGTTTTAAGCTACAAATCGCTATGTCGCAGATTCGCATGCGACGAATAGAAGGGGAGTTATCGATGTTTATATCTGTGAGGCCATGAATCACCATTGACGGCCGGATTGCTTACCACTCGAAACGATCGATGTTTGACAAAACTATGCAATTTCGTCGCAGATCGGCACATGGTGGGTCGATGTGACGTGTTTTAAGCTACAAATTGCTATGTCGCAGATTTGCATACGACGAGCAGAAGCGGAGTTATTGTTGTTTATATCTGTGAGGCCATGAATCACCATTGAGGGCCGGATTCCCTACCACTCGAAACGATCGACGTTTGACGAAACCATGCAAGTTCGTCGCAGATCGGTATAAGGTGGTTCGTTGGGGCGTGTTTTAAGCTAAAAATTGCTATGTTGTAGATTCGCATACGACGAATAGAAGCGGAGTTATTGTTGTTTATATCTGTGAGGCCATGAATCACCATTGGCGGCCGGATTCCCTACCACTCTCAACGATCGACGTTTGACGAAACCATGCAAGTTCGTCGCAGATCGGCAGAAGGTGAGTCGATGTGACGTGTTTTAAGCTACAAATTGCTATGTCGCATATTCGCATACGACGAATAGAAGCGGAGTTATTGATGTTTATATCTGTGAGGCCATGAATCACCATTGAAGGCCGGATTGCCTACCACTCGAAACGATCGATGTTTGACGAAACTATGCAAGTTCGTCGCAGATCCGCACAAGGTGGGTCGATGTGACGTGTTTTAATCTACAAATTGCTATGTCGCAGATTTGCATTCGACGAATAGAAGCGGAGTTATAGTTGTTTATATCTGTCAGGCCATGAATCACCATTGACCGCCGGATTGCTTTCCACTCGAAACGATCGATGTTTGACAAAACTATGCAAGTTCGTCGCAGATCGGTATAAGGTGGTTCGTTGGGGCGTGTTTTATGCTACAAATTGCTATGTCGCAGATTTGCATACGACGAATAGAAGCGGAGTTATTGTTGTTTATATCTGTGAGGCCATGAATCACCATTGGCGGCCGGATTCCCTACCACTCTCAACGATCGACGTTTGACGAAACCATGCAAGTTCGTCGCAGATCGGCACAAGGTGGGTCGATGTGACGTGTTTTAAGCTACAAATTGCTATGTCGCAGATTTGCATTCGACGAATAGAAGCGGAGTTATAGATGTTTATATCTGTCTGGCCATGAATCACCATTGATGGCAGGATTGCCTACCGCTCGAAACGATCGATGTTTGACGAAACTATGCAAGTTCATCGCAGATCGGCAAAAGGTGGGTCGATGTGTCGTGTTTTAAGCTACAAATTGCTATGTTGCAGATTTGCATACGACGTATAGAAGCGGAGTTATTGTTGTTTATATCTGTGAGGCCATGAATCACCATTGACGGCCGGATTCCCTACCACTCGAAACGATCGTCGTTTGACGAAACCATGCAAGTTCGTCGCAGATCGGCATGAGATGGGTCGATGTGACGTGTTTTAAGCTACAAATTGCTACGTCGCATATCCGCATACTACGAATAGAAGCGGAGTTATTGTTGTTTATATCTGTGAGGCCATGAATCACCATTGACGGCCGGATTGCCGTTCACTCGAAACGATCGACGTTTGACGAAACTATGCAAGTTCGTCGCAGATCGGTAAAAGGTGGGTCGGTGGGCCGTGTTTTATGCTACAAATTGCTATGTCGCAGATTTGCATACGACGAATAGAAGCGGACTTATTGTTGTTTATATCTGTGAGGCCATGAATCACCATTGACGGCCAGATTGCCTACCACTCGAAACGATCGATGTTTGACGAAACTATGCAAGTTCGTCGCAGATCGGCACAAGGTGGGTCGATGTGTCGTGTTTTAAGCTACAAATTGCTATGTCGCAGATTTGCATTCGACGAATAGAAGCGGAGTTATAGTTGTTTATATCTGTGAGGCCATGAATCACCATTGACGGCCGGATTGCTTACCACTCGAAACGATCGATGTTTGACAAAACTATGCAATTTCGTCGCAGATCGGCACATGGTGGGTCGATGTGACGTGTTTTAAGCTACAAATTGCTATGTCGCAGATTTGCATTTGACGAATAGAAGCGGAGTTAAAGATGTTTATATCTGTCTGGCCATGAATCACCATTGACGGCAGGATTGCCTACCGCTCGAAACGATCGATGTTTGACGAAACTATGCAAGTTCATCGCAGATCGGCACAAGGTGGGTCGATGTGACGTGTTTTAAGCTACAAATTGCTATGTCGGATATTGGCATACGACGAATAGTAGCCAAGTTTTAGGTGCTTATATCTGTGAGATCATGAATCACCATTGACGGCCGGATTGCTTTCCTCTCGAAACGATCGATGTTTGACGAAACTATGCAAGTTCGTCGCAGATCGGCACAAGGTGGGTCGATGTGTCGTGTTTTAAGCTACAAATTGCTATGTCGCAGATTTGCATTCGACGAATAGAAGCGGAGTTATAGATGTTTATATCTGTCTGGCCATGAATCACCATTGATGGCAGGATTGCCTACCGCTCGAAACGATCGATGTTTGACGAAACTATGCAAGTTCATCGCAGATCGGCAAAAGGTGGGTCGATGTGTCGTGTTTTAAGCTACAAATTGCTATGTTGCAGATTTGCATACGACGTATAGAAGCGGAGTTATTGTTGTTTATATCTGTGAGGCCATGAATCACCATTGACGGCCGGATTCCCTACCACTCGAAACGATCGTCGTTTGACGAAACCATGCAAGTTCGTCGCAGATCGGCATGAGATGGGTCGATGTGACGTGTTTTAAGCTACAAATTGCTACGTCGCATATCCGCATACGACGAATAGAAGCGGAGTTATTGTTGTTTATATCTGTGAGGCCATGAATCACCATTGACGGCCGGATTGCTTACCACTAGAAACGATCGATGTTTGACGAAACTATGCAAGTTCGTCGCAGATCGGTATAAGGTGGTTCATTGGGGCGTGTTTTAAGCTACAAATTGCTAGGTCGCAGATTCGCATACGACGAATAGAATCGGAGTTATAGTTGTTTATATCTGTGAGGCCATGAATCACCATTGACGGCCGGATTCCCTACCACTCGAAACGATCGACGTTTGACGAATCTATACAAGTACGTCGCAGATCGGCATGAGGTGGGTCGATGTGTCGTGTTTTAAGCTACAAATTGCTATGTTGCAGATTTGCATACGACGTATAGAAGCGGAGTTATTGTTGTTTATATCTGTGAGGCCATGAATCACCATTGACGTCCGGATTCCCTACCACTCGAAACGATCGACGTTTGACGAAACCATGCAAGTTCGTCGCAGATCGGCACAAGGTGGGTCGATGTGACGTGTTTTAAGCTACAAATTGCTATGTCGCAGATTTGCATTCGACGAATAGAAGCGGAGTTAAAGATGTTTATATCTGTCTG
Source organism: Anoplius nigerrimus (assembly GCA_914767735.1). Taxonomy (NCBI): domain Eukaryota; kingdom Metazoa; phylum Arthropoda; class Insecta; order Hymenoptera; family Pompilidae; genus Anoplius; species Anoplius nigerrimus. Next base: position 1,912,765 of record CAJZBX010000049.1, on the reverse strand, counting down.
GCCATGAATCACCATTGACGGCAGGATTGCCTACCGCTCGAAACGATCGATGTTTGTCGAAACTATGCAAGTTCGTCGCAGATCGGCACAAGGTGGGTCGATGTGACGTGTTATAAGCTACAAATTGCTATGTCGCAGATTTGCATTCGACGAATAGAAGCGGAGTTATAGTTGTTTATATCTGTCAGACCATGATACACCATTGACGGCCGGATTGCTTTCCACTCGAAACGATCGATGTTTGACAAAACTATGCAAGTTCTTCGCAGATCGGTATAAGGTGATTCGTTGGGGCGTGTTTTAAGCTACAAATTGCTATGTCGCAGATTCGCATACGACGAATAGAAGCGGAGTTATTGTTGTTTATATCTGTGAGGCCATGAATCGCCATTGACGGCCGGATTCCCTACCACTCGAAACGATCGACATTTGACAAAACTATACACGTATGTCGCAGATCGGCGTGAGGTGGGTTGATGTGTCTTGTTTTCAGCTACAAATTGCTATGTCGCAGATTTGCATACGAGGTATAGAAGCGGAGTTATTGTTGTTTATATCTGTGAGACCCTGAATCACCATTGACGGCCTGATTGCTTTCCACTAGAAACGATCGATGTTTGACGAAACTATGCAAGTTCGTCGCAGATCGGTATAAGTTGGTTCATTGGGGCGTGTTTTAAGCTACAAATTGCTAGGTCGCAGATTCGCATACGACGAATAGAAGCGGAGTTATAGTTGTTTATATCTGTGAGGCCATGAATTGCCATTGACTACCGGATTGCCTACCACTCGAAACGATCGACGTTTGACGAAACCATGCGAGTTCGTCGCAGATCGGTATTAGGTGGGTCGTTGGGCCATATTTTAAGCTACAATTCGCTACGTCGCAAATTTGCATTCGACGAATAGGAGCTGAGTTATTGTTGTTTATATCTGTGAGGCCATGATTCACCATTGACTACCGGATTGCCTACCACTCGAAACGATCGACGTTTGACGAAACTATACAAGTACGTCGCAGATCGGCATGAGGTGGGTCGATGTGTCGTGTTTTAAGCTACAAATTGCTATGTCGCAGATTCGCATACGACGAATAGGAGCTGAGTTATAGTTGTTTATATCTGTCAGGTCATGAATCACCATTGACGGCCGGATTGCTTTCCACTCGAAACGATCGATGTTTGACAAAACTATGCAAGTTCGTCGCAGATCGGTATAGGTGGTTCGTTTTCGGCGTGTTTTATGCTACAAATTGCTATGTCGCAGATTTGCATACGACGAATAGAAGCGGAGTTATTGTTGTTTATATCTGTGAGGCCATGAATCACCATTGACGGCCGGATTGCCTACCACTCGAAACGATCGATGTTTGACGAAACTATGCAAGTTCGTCGCAGATCGGCATGAGGTGGGTCGATGTGTCGTGTTTTAAGCTACAAATAGCTATGTCGCAGATTCGCAAACGACGAATAGAAGTGGAGTTATAGTTGTTTATATCTGTGAGGCCATGAATCACCATTGACGGCCGGATTCCCTACCACTCGAAACGATCGATGTTTGACGAAACTATGCAAGTTCGTCGCAGATCGGCACACGGTGGGTCGATGTGACGTGTTTTAAGCTACAAATTGCTATGTCGCAGATTGGCATTCGACGAATAGAAACGGAGTTATAGTTGTTTATATCTGTCAGGCCATGAATCACCATTGACGGCCGGATTGCTTTCCACTCGAAACGATCGATGTTTGACAAAACTACGCAAGTTCGTCGCAGATCGGCATGAGGTGGGTCGATGTGTCGTGTTTTAAGCTACAAATTGCTATGTCGCAGATTCGCATACGACGAATAGAAGTGGAGTTATTGTTGTTTATATCTGTGAGGCCATGAATCACCATTGACGGCCGGATTCCCTACCACTCGAAACGATCGATGTTTGACGAAACTATGCAAGTTCGTCGCAGATCGGCACAAGGTGGGTCGATGTGACGTGTTTTAAGCTACAAATTGCTATGTCGCAGATTTGCATTCGACGAATAGAAGCGGAGTTATTGTTGTTTATATCTGTGAGGCCATGATTCACAATTGACTACCGGATTGCCTACCACTCGAAACGATCGACGTTTGACGAAACTATACAAGTACGTCGCAGATCGGCATGAGGTGGGTCGATGTGTCGTGTTTTAAGCTACAAATTGCTATGTCGCAGATTCGCATACGACGAATAGAAGTGGAGTAATTGTTGTTTATATCTGTGAGGCCATGAATCACCATTGACGGCCGGATTCCCTACCACTCGAAACGATCGACGTTTGACAAAACTATACAAGTATGTCGCAGATCGGCGTGAGGTGGGTTGATGTGTCGTGTTTTAAGCTACAAATTGCTATGTCGCAGATTTGCATACGAGGTATAGAAGCGGAGTTATTGTTGTTTATATCTGTAAGGCCATGAATCACCATTGACGGCCGGATTGCTTTCCACTAGAAACAATCGATGTTTGACGAAACTATGCAAGTTCGTCGCAGATCGGTATAAGTTGGTTCATTGGGGCGTGTTTTAAGCTACAAATTGCTATTTTGCTGATTTGCATACGACGAATAGAAGTTGAGTTATAGTTGTTTATATCTGTGAGGCCATGAATCAACATTGACGGCCGGATTCCCTACCACTCGAAACGATCGACGTTTGACGAAACCATGCGAGTTCGTCGCAGATCGGTATTAGGTGGGTCGTTGGGCCATATTTTAAGCTACAAATCGCTACGTCGCAAATTTGCATTCGACGAATAGGAGCTGAGTTATAGTTGTTTATATCTGTCAGCTCATGAATCACCATTGACGGCCGGATTGCTTTCCACTCGAAACGATCGATGTTTGACAAAACTATGCAAGTTCGTCGCAGATCGGTATAAGGTGGTTCGTTGGCGCGTGTTTTATGCTACAAATTGCTATGTCGCAGATTTGCATACGACGAATAGAAGCGGAGTTATTGTTGTTTATATCTGTGAGGCCATGAATCACCATTGACGGCCGGATTGCCTACCACTCGAAACGACCGATGTTTGACGAAACTATGCAAGTTCGTCGCAGATCGGCACAAGGTGGGTCGATGTGACGTGTTTCAACCTACAAATTGCTATGTCGCAGATTTGCATTCGACGAATAGAAGCGGTGTTATAGTTGTTTATATCTGTCAGGCCATGATACACCATTAACGGCCGGATTGCTTTCCACTCGAAACGATCGATGTTTGACAAAACTATGCAAGTTCATCGCAGATCGGCATAAGGTGGGTGGTTGGGCCGTGTTTTATGCTACAAATTGCTACGTCGCAGATTTGCATACGGCGAATAGATGCGGAGTTATAGTTGTTTATATCTGTGAGGCCATGAATCACCATTGACGGCCGGATTGCCTACCACTCGAAACGATCGACGTTTGACGAAACTATGCAAGTTCGTCGCAGATCGGTATAAGGTGGTTCGTTGGGGCGTGTTTTATGCTACAAATTGCTATGTCGCAGATTTGCATACGACTAATAGAAGCGGAGTTATTGTTGCTTATATCTGTGAGGCCATGAATCACCATTGACGGCCGGATTGCTTTCCACTCGAAACGATCGATGTTTGACAAAACTATGCAAGTTCGTCGCAGATCGGTATAAGGTGGTTCGTTTGGGCCTGTTTTAAGCTACAAATTGCTATGTCGCAGATTCGCATACGACGAATAGAATTTGAGTTATAGTTGTTTATATCTGTGAGGCCATGAATCAACATTGACGGCCGGATTCCCTACCACTCGAAACGATCGACGTTTGACGAAACCATGCGAGTTCGTCGCAGATCGGTATTAGGTGGGTCGTTGGGCCATATTTTAAGCTACAAATCGCTACGTCGCAAATTTGCATTCGACGAATAGGAGCTGAGTTATAGTTGTTTATATCTGTCAGGTCATGAATCACCATTGACGGCCGGATTGCTTTCCACTCGAAACGATCGATGTTTGTCAAAACTATGCAAGTTCGTCGCAGATCGGTATAAGGTGGTTCGTTTTCGGCGTGTTGTATGCTACAAATTGCTATGTCGCAGATTTGCATACGACGAATAGAAGCGGAGTTATTGTTGTTTATATCTGTGAGGCCATGAATCACCATTGACGGCCGGATTGCCTACCACTCGAAACGATCGATGTTTGACGAAACTATGCAAGTTCGTCGCAGATCGGCATGAGGTGGGTCGATGTGTCGTGTTTTAAGCTACAAATAGCTATGTCGCAGATTCGCATACGACGAATAGAAGCGGAGTTATTGTTGTTTATATCTGTGAGGCCATGAATCACCATTGACGGCCGGATTCCCTACCACTCGAAACGATCGATGTTTGACGAAACTATGCAAGTTCGTCGCAGATCGGCACAAGGTGGGTCGATGTGGCGTGTTTTAAGCTACAAATTGCTATGTCGCAGATTTGCATACGACGAATAGAAGCGGAGTTATTGTTGTTTATATCTGTGAGGCCATGAATCACCATTGACGGCCGGATTGCCAACCACTCGAAACGATCGATGTTTGTCGAAACTATGCAAGTTCGTCGCAGATCGGCACAAGGTGGGTCGATGTGACGTGTTATAAGCTACAAATTGCTATGTCGCAGATTTGCATTCGACGAATAGAAGCGGAGTTATAGTTGTTTATATCTGTCAGACCATGATACACCATTGACGGCCGGATTGCTTTCCACTCGAAACGATCGATGTTTGACAAAACTATGCATGTTCTTCGCAGATCGGTATAAGGTGATTCGTTGGGGCGTGTTTTAAGCTACAAATTGCTATGTCGCAGATTCGCATACGACGAATAGAAGCGGAGTTATTGTTGTTTATATCTGTGAGGCCATGAATCGCCATTGACGGCCGGATTCCCTACCACTCGAAACGATCGACGTTTGACAAAACTATACAAGTATGTCGCAGATCGGCGTGAGGTGGGTTGATGTGTCTTGTTTTCAGCTACAAATTGCTATGTCGCAGATTTGCATACGAGGTATAGAAGCGGAGTTATTGTTGTTTATATCTGTGAGACCCTGAATCACCATTGACGGCCTGATTGCTTTCCACTAGAAACGATCGATGTTTGACGAAACTATGCAAGTTCGTCGCAGATCGGTATAAGTTGGTTCATTGGGGCGTGTTTTAAGCTACAAATTGCTAGGTCGCAGATTCGCATACGACGAATAGAAGCGGAGTTATAGTTGTTTATATCTGTGAGGCCATGAATTGCCATTGACTACCGGATTGCCTACCACTCGAAACGATCGACGTTTGACGAAACCATGCGAGTTCGTCGCAGATCGGTATTAGGTGGGTCGTTGGGCCATATTTTAAGCTACAATTCGCTACGTCGCAAATTTGCATTCGACGAATAGGAGCTGAGTTATTGTTGTTTATATCTGTGAGGCCATGATTCACCATTGACTACCGGATTGCCTACCACTCGAAACGATCGACGTTTGACGAAACTATACAAGTACGTCGCAGATCGGCATGAGGTGGGTCGATGTGTCGTGTTTTAAGCTACAAATTGCTATGTCGCAGATTCGCATACGACGAATAGGAGCTGAGTTATAGTTGTTTATATCTGTCAGGTCATGAATCACCATTGACGGCCGGATTGCTTTCCACTCGAAACGATCGATGTTTGACAAAACTATGCAAGTTCGTCGCAGATCGGTATAGGTGGTTCGTTTTCGGCGTGTTTTATGCTACAAATTGCTATGTCGCAGATTTGCATACGACGAATAGAAGCGGAGTTATTGTTGTTTATATCTGTGAGGCCATGAATCACCATTGACGGCCGGATTGCCTACCACTCGAAACGATCGATGTTTGACGAAACTATGCAAGTTCGTCGCAGATCGGCATGAGGTGGGTCGATGTGTCGTGTTTTAAGCTACAAATAGCTATGTCGCAGATTCGCATACGACGAATAGAAGTGGAGTTATAGTTGTTTATATCTGTGAGGCCATGAATCACCATTGACGGCCGGATTCCCTACCACTCGAAACGATCGATGTTTGACGAAACTATGCAAGTTCGTCGCAGATCGGCACAAGGTGGGTCGATGTGACGTGTTTTAAGCTACAAATTGCTATGTCGCAGATTGGCATTCGACGAATAGAAACGGAGTTATAGTTGTTTATATCTGTCAGGCCATGAATCACCATTGACGGCCGGATTGCTTTCCACTCGAAACGATCGATGTTTGACAAAACTACGCAAGTTCGTCGCAGATCGGCATGAGGTGGGTCGATGTGTCGTGTTTTAAGCTACAAATTGCTATGTCGCAGATTCGCATACGACGAATAGAAGTGGAGTTATTGTTGTTTATATCTGTGAGGCCATGAATCACCATTGACGGCCGGATTCCCTACCACTCGAAACGATCGATGTTTGACGAAACTATGCAAGTTCGTCGCAGATCGGCACAAGGTGGGTCGATGTGACGTGTTTTAAGCTACAAATTGCTATGTCGCAGATTTGCATTCGACGAATAGAAGCGGAGTTATTGTTGTTTATATCTGTGAGGCCATGATTCACAATTGACTACCGGATTGCCTACCACTCGAAACGATCGACGTTTGACGAAACTATACAAGTACGTCGCAGATCGGCATGAGGTGGGTCGATGTGTCGTGTTTTAAGCTACAAATTGCTATGTCGCAGATTCGCATACGACGAATAGAAGTGGAGTAATTGTTGTTTATATCTGTGAGGCCATGAATCACCATTGACGGCCGGATTCCCTACCACTCGAAACGATCGACGTTTGACAAAACTATACAAGTATGTCGCAGATCGGCGTGAGGTGGGTTGATGTGTCGTGTTTTAAGCTACAAATTGCTATGTCGCAGATTTGCATACGAGGTATAGAAGCGGAGTTATTGTTGTTTATATCTGTAAGGCCATGAATCACCATTGACGGCCGGATTGCTTTCCACTAGAAACAATCGATGTTTGACGAAACTATGCAAGTTCGTCGCAGATCGGTATAAGTTGGTTCATTGGGGCGTGTTTTAAGCTACAAATTGCTATTTTGCTGATTTGCATACGACGAATAGAAGCGGAGTTATAGTTGTTTATATCTGTGAGGCCATGAATCACCATTGACGGCCGGATTGCCTACCACTCGAAACGATCGATGTTTGACGAAACTATGCAAGTTCGTCGCAGACCGGCACAAGGTGGGTCGATGTGACGTGTTTTAAGCTACAAATTGCTATGTGGCAGATTTGCGTTCGACGAATAGAAGCGGAGTTATAGTTGTTTATATCTGTCAGGCCATGATACACCATTGACGGCCGGATTGCTTTCCACTCGAAACGATCGATGTTTGACAAAACTATGCAAGTTCGTCGCAGATCGGTATAAGGTGATTCGTTGGGGCGTGTTTTAAGCTACAAATTGCTATGTCGCAAATTCGCATACGACGAATAGAAGCGGAGTTATTGTGATATATATCTGTGAGGCCATGAATCACCATTGACGGCCGGATTCCCTAGCACTCGAAACGATCGACGTTTGACGAAACCATGCAAGCTCGTCGCAGATCGGCACAAGGTGGGTCGATGTGACGTGTTTTAAGCTACAAATTGCTATGTCGCATATTCGCATACGACGAATAGAAGCGGAGTTATTGTTGTTTGTATCTGTGAGGCCATGAATCACCATTGACCGCCGGATTGCCTACCACTCGAACCGATCGATGTTTGACGAAACTATGCAAGTTCGTCGCAGATCGGCACAAGGTGGGTCGATGTGACGTGTTTTAAGCTACAAATTGCTATGTCGCAGATTTGCATTCGACGAATAGAAGCGGAGTTATAGTTGTTTATATCTGTCAGGCCATGAATCACCATTGATGGCCGGATTGCTTTCCACTCGAAACGATCGATGTTTGACAAAACTATGCAAGTTCGTCGCAGATCGGTGTAAGGTGGGTCGTTGGGCCGTGTTTTATGCTACAAATTGCTACGTCGCAGATTTGCATACGGCGATTAGAAGCGGAGTTATAGTTGTTTATATCTGTGAGGCCATGAATCACCATTGACGGCCGGATTGCCTACCACTTGAAACGATCGATGTTTGACGAAACTATGCAAGTTCGTCGCAGATCGGCACAAGGTGGGTCGATGTGACGTGTTTTAAGCTACAAATTGCTATGTGGCAGATTTGCGTTCGACGAATAGAAGCGGAGTTATAGTTGTTTATATCTGTCAGGCCATGATACACCATTGACGGCCGGATTGCTTTCCACTCGAAACGATCGATGTTTGACAAAACTATGCAAGTTCGTCGCAGATCGGTATAAGGTGATTCGTTGGGGCGTGTTTTAAGCTACAAATTGCTATGTCGCAAATTCGCATACGACGAATAGAAGCGGAGTTATTGTGATATATATCTGTGAGGCCATGAATCACCATTGACGGCCGGATTCCCTAGCACTCGAAACGATCGACGTTTGACGAAACCATGCAAGCTCGTCGCAGATCGGCACAAGGTGGGTCGATGTGACGTGTTTTAAGCTACAAATTGCTATGTCGCATATTCGCATACGACGAATAGAAGCGGAGTTATTGTTGTTTGTATCTGTGAGGCCATGAATCACCATTGACCGCCGGATTGCCTACCACTCGAACCGATCGATGTTTGACGAAACTATGCAAGTTCGTCGCAGATCGGCACAAGGTGGGTCGATGTGACGTGTTTTAAGCTACAAATTGCTATGTCGCAGATTTGCATTCGACGAATAGAAGCGGAGTTATAGTGGTTTATATCTGTCTGGCCATGAATCACCATTGACGGCCGGATTGCCTACCACTCGAAACGATCGATGTTTGACGAAACTATGCAAGTTCGTCGCAGACCGGAATAAGGTGGTTCGTTGGGGCGTGTTTTGAGCTACAAATTACTCCGTCGCAGATTCGCATACGACGAATAGAAGCGGAGTTATAGTTGTTTATATCTGTGAGGCCATGAATTGCCATTGACTACCGGATTGCCTACCACTCGAAACGATCGACGTTTGACGAAACTATACAAGTACGTCGCAGATCGGCATGAGGTGGGTCGATGTGCCGTGTTTTAAGCTACAAACCGCTATGTCGGAAAATTTGCATTCGACGAATAGAAGCTGAGTTATAGTTGTTTATATCTGTGAGGCCATGAATCACCATTGACGGCCGGATTGCCTACCACTCGAAACGATCGATGTTTGACGAAACTATGCAAGTTCGTCGCAGATTGGCACAAGGTGGGTCGATGTGACGTGTTTTAAGCTACAAATTGCTATGTCGCAGATTTGCATTCGACGAATAGAAGCGGAATTATAGTTGTTTATATCTGTCAGGCCACGAATCACCATTGTCGGCCGGATTGCTTTCCCCTCGAAACGATCGATGTTTGACAGAACTATGCAAGTTCGTCGCAGATCGGCACAAGGTGGGTCGATGTGACGTGTTTTAAGCTACAAATTGCTATGTCGCAAATTTGCATTCGACGAATAGAAGCGGAGTTATAGTTGTTTATATCTGTCAGGCCATGATACACCATTGACGGCCGGATTGCTTTCCACTCGAAACGATCGATGTTGGCAAACTATGCAAGTTCGTCGCAGATTGGTATAAGGTGGTTCGTTGGGGCGTGTTTTAAGCAACAAATTGCTATGCCGCAGATTCGCATACGACGAATAGAAGCGGAGTTATTGTGGTTTATATCTGTGACGCCATGAATCACCATTGGCGGCCGGATTCCCAACCACTCGAAACGATCGACGTTTGACGAAACCATGCAAGCTCGTCGCAGATCGGCACAAGGTGGGTCTATGTGACGTGTTTTACGCTACAATTTGCTATGTCGCATATTCGCATACGACGAATAGAAGCGGAGTAATTGTTGTTTGTATCTGTGAGGCCATGAATCACCATTGACGGCCGGATTCCCTACCACTCGAAACGATCGATGTTTGACGAAACTATGCAAGTTCGTCGCAGATCGGCACACGGTGGGTCGATGTGACGTGTTTTAAGCTACAAATTGCTATGTCGCAGATTGGCATTCGACGAATAGAAACGGAGTTATAGTTGTTTATATCTGTCAGGCCATGAATCACCATTGACGGCCGGATTGCTTTCCACTCGAAACGATCGATGTTTGACAAAACTATGCAAGTTCGTGGCAGATCGGCATGAGGTGGGTCGATGTGTCGTGTTTAAGCTACAAATTGCTATGTCGCAGATTCGCATACGACGAATAGAAGTGGAGTTATTGTTGTTTATATCTGTGAGGCCATGAATCACCATTGACGGCCGGATTCCCTACCACTCGAAACGATCGATGTTTGACGAAACTATGCAAGTTCGTCGCAGATCGGCACAAGGTGGGTCGATGTGACGTGTTTTAAGCTACAAATTGCTATGTCGCAGATTTGCATTCGACGAATAGAAGCAGAGTTATAGTTGTTTATATCTGTCAGGCCATGATACACCATTGACGGCCGGATTGCTTTCCACTCGAAACGATCGATGTTTGACAAAACTATGCATGTTCGTCGCAGATCGGTATAAGGTGATTCGTTGGGGCGTGTTTTAAGCTACAAATTGCTATGTCGCTGATTTGCATACGACGAATAGAAGCGGAGTTATTGTTGTTTATATCTGTGAGGCCATGAATCACCATTGACGGTCGGATTGCCTACCACTCGAAACGATCGATGTTTGACGAAACTATGCAAGTTCGTCGCAGATCGGTATAAGTTGATTCGTTGGGGCGTGTTTTAAGCTACAAATTGCTATGTCGCAAATTCGCATACGACGAATAGAAGCGGAGTTATTGTGATATATATCTGTGAGGCCATGAATCACCATTGACGGCCGGATTCCCTAGCACTCGAAACGATCGACGTTTGACGAAACCATGCAAGCTCGTCGCAGATCGGCACAAGGTGGGTCGATGTGACGTGTTTTAAGCTACAAATTGCTATGTCGCATATTCGCATACGACGAATAGAAGCGGAGTTATTGTTGTTTGTATCTGTGAGGCCATGAATCACCATTGACCGCCGGATTGCCTACCACTCGAACCGATCGAGGTTTGACGAAACTATGCAAGTTCGTCGCAGATCGGCACAAGGTGGGTCGATGTGACGTGTTTTAAGCTACAAATTGCTATGTCGCAGATTTGCATTCGACGAATAGAAGCGGAGTTATAGTTGTTTATATCTGTCAGGCCATGATACACCATTGACGGCCGGATTGCTTTCCACTCGAAACGATCGATGTTTGACAAAACTATGCAAGTTCGTCGCAGATCGGTAACAGGTGGTTCGTTGGGTCGTGTTTTATGCTACAAATTGCTATGTCGCAGATTCGCATACGACGAATAGAAGCGGAGTTATTGTTGTTTATATCTGTGAGGCCATGAATCGCCATTGACGGCCGGATTCCCTACCACTCGAAACGATCGACGTTTGACAAAACTATACAAGTATGTCGCAGATCGGCGTGAGGTGGGTTGATGTGTCGTGTTTTCAGCTACAAATTGCTATGTCGCAGATTTGCATACGAGGTATAGAAGCGGAGTTATTGTTGTTTATGTCTGTGAGACCATGAATCACCATTGACGGCCGGATTGCTTTCCACTAGAAACGATCGATGTTTGACGAAACTATGCAAGTTCGTCGCAGATCGGTATAAGTTGGTTCATTGGGGCGTGTTTTAAGCTACAAATTGCTAGGTCGCAGATTCGCATACGACGAATAGAAGCGGAGTTATAGTTGTTTATATCTGTGAGGCCATGAATTGCCATTGACTACCGGATTGCCTACCACTCGAAACGATCGACGTTTGACGAAACTATACAAGTACGTCGCAGATCGGCATGAGGTGGGTCGATGTGCCGTGTTTTAAGCTACAAACCGCTATGTCGGAAAATTTGCATTCGACGAATAGAAGCTGAGTTATAGTTGTTTATATCTGTGAGGCCATGAATCACCATTGACGGCCGGATTGCCTACCACTCGAAACGATCGATGTTTGACGAAACTATGCAAGTTCGTCGCAGATTGGCACAAGGTGGGTCGATGTGACGTGTTTTAAGCTACAAATTGCTATGTCGCAGATTTGCATTCGACGAATAGAAGCGGAGTTATAGTTGTTTATATCTGTCAGGCCACGAATCACCATTGTCGGCCGGATTGCTTTCCCCTCGAAACGATCGATGTTTGACAGAACTATGCAAGTTCGTCGCAGATCGGCACAAGGTGGGTCGATGTGACGTGTTTTAAGCTACAAATTGCTATGTCGCAAATTTGCATTCGACGAATAGAAGCGGAGTTATAGTTGTTTATATCTGTCAGGCCATGATACACCATTGACGGCCGGATTGCTTTCCACTCGAAACGATCGATGTTGGCAAACTATGCAAGTTCGTCGCAGATTGGTATAAGGTGGTTCGTTGGGGCGTGTTTTAAGCAACAAATTGCTATGCCGCAGATTCGCATACGACGAATAGAAGCGGAGTTATTGTGGTTTATATCTGTGACGCCATGAATCACCATTGGCGGCCGGATTCCCAACCACTCGAAACGATCGACGTTTGACGAAACCATCCAAGCTCGTCGCAGATCGGCACAAGGTGGGTCTATGTGACGTGTTTTACGCTACAATTTGCTATGTCGCATATTCGCATACGACGAATAGAAGCGGAGTAATTGTTGTTTGTATCTGTGAGGCCATGAATCACCATTGACGGCCGGATTCCCTACCACTCGAAACGATCGATGTTTGACGAAACTATGCAAGTTCGTCGCAGATCGGCACACGGTGGGTCGATGTGACGTGTTTTAAGCTACAAATTGCTATGTCGCAGATTGGCATTCGACGAATAGAAACGGAGTTATAGTTGTTTATATCTGTCAGGCCATGAATCACCATTGACGGCCGGATTGCTTTCCACTCGAAACGATCGATGTTTGACAAAACAATGCAAGTTCGTGGCAGATCGGCATGAGGTGGGTCGATGTGTCGTGTTTAAGCTACAAATTGCTATGTCGCAGATTCGCATACGACGAATAGAAGCAGAGTTATAGTTGTTTATATCTGTCAGGCCATGATACACCATTGACGGCCGGATTGCTTTCCACTCGAAACGATCGATGTTTGACAAAACTATGCATGTTCGTCGCAGATCGGTATAAGGTGATTCGTTGGGGCGTGTTTTAAGCTACAAATTGCTATGTCGCTGATTTGCATACGACGAATAGAAGCGGAGTTATTGTTGTTTATATCTGTGAGGCCATGAATCACCATTGACGGTCGGATTGCCTACCACTCGAAACGATCGATGTTTGACGAAACTATGCAAGTTCGTCGCAGATCGGTATAAGTTGATTCGTTGGGGCGTGTTTTAAGCTACAAATTGCTATGTCGCAAATTCGCATACGACGAATAGAAGCGGAGTTATTGTGATATATATCTGTGAGGCCATGAATCACCATTGACGGCCGGATTCCCTAGCACTCGAAACGATCGACGTTTGACGAAACCATGCAAGCTCGTCGCAGATCGGCACAAGGTGGGTCGATGTGACGTGTTTTAAGCTACAAATTGCTATGTCGCATATTCGCATACGACGAATAGAAGCGGAGTTATTGTTGTTTGTATCTGTGAGGCCATGAATCACCATTGACCGCCGGATTGCCTACCACTCGAACCGATCGAGGTTTGACGAAACTATGCAAGTTCGTCGCAGATCGGCACAAGGTGGGTCGATGTGACGTGTTTTAAGCTACAAATTGCTATGTCGCAGATTTGCATTCGACGAATAGAAGCGGAGTTATAGTTGTTTATATCTGTCAGGCCATGAATCACCATTGATGGCCGGATTGCTTTCCACTCGAAACGATCGATGTTTGACAAAACTATGCAAGTTCGTCGCAGATCGGTGTAAGGTGGGTCGTTGGGCCGTGTTTTATGCTACAAATTGCTACGTCGCAGATTTGCATACGGCGATTAGAAGCGGAGTTATAGTTGTTTATATCTGTGTGGCCATGAATCACCATTGACTGCCGGATTGCCTACCACTCGAAACGATCGATGTTTGACGAAACTATGCAAGTTCGTCGCAGATCGGTAACAGGTGGTTCGTTGGGTCGTGTTTTATGCTACAAATTGCTATGTCGCAGATTTGCATACGACGTATAGAAGCGGAGTTATTGTTGTTTATATCTGTGAGGTCATGAATCACCATTGACGGCCGGATTGCTTTCCACTCCAAACGATCGATGTTTGACGAAACTATGCAAGTTCGTCCCAGATCGACACAAGGTGGGCCGATGTGACGTGTTTTAAGCTACAAATTGCTATGTCGCAGATTTGCATACGACGAGCAGAAGCGGAGTTATTGTTGTTTATATCTGTGAGGCCATGAATCACCATTGAGGGCCGGATTCCCTACCACTCGAAACGATCGACGTTTGACGAAACCATGCAAGTTCGTCGCAGATCGGTATAAGGTGGTTCGTTGGGGCGTGTTTTAAGCTAAAAATTGCTATGTTGTAGATTCGCATACGACGAATAGAAGCGGAGTTATTGTTGTTTGTATCTGTGAGGCCATGAATCACCATTGACGGCCGGATTCCCTACCACTCGAAACGATCGATGTTTGACGAAACTATGCAAGTTCGTCGCAGATCGGCACACGGTGGGTCGATGTGACGTGTTTTAAGCTACAAATTGCTATGTCGCAGATTGGCATTCGACGAATAGAAACGGAGTTATAGTTGTTTATATCTGTCAGGCCATGAATCACCATTGACGGCCGGATTGCTTTCCACTCGAAACGATCGATGTTTGACAAAACTATGCAAGTTCGTGGCAGATCGGCATGAGGTGGGTCGATGTGTCGTGTTTAAGCTACAAATTGCTATGTCGCAGATTCGCATACAACGAATAGAAGTGGAGTTATTGTTGTTTATATCTGTGAGGCCATGAATCACCATTGACGGCCGGATTCCCTACCACTCGAAACGATCGATGTTTGACGAAACTATGCAAGTTCGTCGCAGATCGGCACAAGGTGGGTCGATGTGACGTGTTTTAAGCTACAAATTGCTATGTCGCAGATTTGCATTCGACGAATAGAAGCAGAGTTATAGTTGTTTATATCTGTCAGGCCATGATACACCATTGACGGCCGGATTGCTTTCCACTCGAAACGATCGATGTTTGACAAAACTATGCATGTTCGTCGCAGATCGGTATAAGGTGATTCGTTGGGGCGTGTTTTAAGCTACAAATTGCTATGTCGCTGATTTGCATACGACGAATAGAAGCGGAGTTATTGTTGTTTATATCTGTGAGGCCATGAATCACCATTGACGGCCGGATTGCCTACCACTCGAAACGATCGATGTTTGACGAAACTATGCAAGTTCGTCGCAGATCGGTATAAGTTGATTCGTTGGGGCGTGTTTTAAGCTACAAATTGCTATGTCGCAAATTCGCATACGACGAATAGAAGCGGAGTTATTGTGATATATATCTGTGAGGCCATGAATCACCATTGACGGCCGGATTCCCTAGCACTCGAAACGATCGACGTTTGACGAAACCATGCAAGCTCGTCGCAGATCGGCACAAGGTGGGTCGATGTGACGTGTTTTAAGCTACAAATTGCTATGTCGCATATTCGCATACGACGAATAGAAGCGGAGTTATTGTTGTTTGTATCTGTGAGGCCATGAATCACCATTGACCGCCGGATTGCCTACCACTCGAACCGATCGAGGTTTGACGAAACTATGCAAGTTCGTCGCAGATCGGCACAAGGTGGGTCGATGTGACGTGTTTTAAGCTACAAATTGCTATGTCGCAGATTTGCATTCGACGAATAGAAGCGGAGTTATAGTTGTTTATATCTGTCAGGCCATGAATCACCATTGATGGCCGGATTGCTTTCCACTCGAAACGATCGATGTTTGACAAAACTATGCAAGTTCGTCGCAGATCGGTGTAAGGTGGGTCGTTGGGCCGTGTTTTATGCTACAAATTGCTACGTCGCAGATTTGCATACGGCGATTAGAAGCGGAGTTATAGTTGTTTATATCTGTCTGGCCATGAATCACCATTGACTGCCGGATTGCCTACCACTCGAAACGATCGATGTTTGACGAAACTATGCAAGTTCGTCGCAGATCGGTAACAGGTGGTTCGTTGGGTCGTGTTTTATGCTACAAATTGCTATGTCGCAGATTTGCATACGACGTATAGAAGCGGAGTTATTGTTGTTTATATCTGTGAGGTCATGAATCACCATTGACGGCCGGATTGCTTTCCACTCCAAACGATCGATGTTTGACGAAACTATGCAAGTTCGTCCCAGATCGACACAAGGTGGGCCGATGTGACGTGTTTTAAGCTACAAATTGCTATGTCGCAGATTTGCATACGACGAGCAGAAGCGGAGTTATTGTTGTTTATATCTGTGAGACCATGAATCACCATTGAGGGCCGGATTCCCTACCACTCGAAACGATCGACGTTTGACGAAACCATGCAAGTTCGTCGCAGATCGGTATAAGGTGGTTCGTTGGGGCGTGTTTTAAGCTAAAAATTGCTATGTTGTAGATTCGCATACGACGAATAGAAGCGGAGTTATTGTTGTTTATATCTGTGAGGCCATGAATCACCATTGACGGCCGGATTCCCTACCACTCTCAACGATCGACGTTTGACGAAACCATGCAAGTTCGTCGCAGATCGGCAGAAGGTGAGTCGATGTGACGTGTTTTAAGCTACAAATTGCTATGTCGCATATTCGCATACGACGAATAGAAGCGGAGTTATTGATGTTTATATCTGTGAGGCCATGAATCACCATTGACGGCCGGATTGCTTTCCACTCGAAACGATCGATGTTTGACAAAACTATGCATGTTCGTTGCAGATCGGTATAAGGTGGGTGGTTGGACCGTGTTTTATGCTACAAATTGCTACGTCGCAGATTTGCATTCGACGAATAGAAGCGTAGTTATAGTTGTTTATATCTGTCAGGCCATGAATCACCATTGACCGCCGGATTGCTTTCCACTCGAAACGATCGATGTTTGACAAAACTATGCAAGTTCGTCGCAGATCGGTATAAGGTGGTTCGTTGGGGCGTGTTTTATGCTACAAATTGCAATGTCGCAGATCCGCATTCGACAAATAGAAGCGGAGTTATTGCTGTTTATATCTGTGAGGCCATGAATCACCATTCACGGCCGGATTGCCTACCACTCGAAACGATCGATGTTTGACAAAACTATGCAAGTTCATCGCAGATCGGTGTAAGGTGGGTCGTTGGGCCGTGTTTTATGCTACAAATTGCTACGTCGCAGATTTCCATACGGCGAATAGAAGCGGAGTTATAGTTGTTTATATCTGTGAGGCCATGAATCACCATTGACGGCCGGATTGCTTTCCACTCGAAACGATCGATGTTTGACAAAACTATGCAAGTTCGTCGCAGATCGGTATAAAGTGGGTGGTTGGGCCGTGTTTTATGCTACAAATTGCTACGTCGCAGATTTGCATACGGCGATTAGAAGCGGAGTTATAGTTGTATATATCTGTGAGGCCATGAATCACCATTGACGGCCGGATTGCCTACCACTCGAAACGATCGACGTTTGACGAAACTATGCAAGTTCGTCGCAGATCGGCACAAGGTGGTTCGATGTGACGTGTTTTAAGCTACAAATTGCTATGTCGCAGATTTGCATTCGACGAATAGAAGCGTAGTTACAGTTGTTTATATCTGTCAGGCCATGAATCACCATTGACCGCCGGATTGCTTTCCACTCGAAACGATCGATGTTTGACAAAACTATGCAAGTTCGTCGCAGATCGGTATAAGGTGGTTCGTTGGGGCGTGTTTTATGCTACAAATTGCTATGTCGCAGATTTGCATACGACTAATAGAAGCGGAGTTATTGTTGTTTATATCTGTGAGGCCATGAATCACCATTGACGGCCGGATTGCTTTTCACTCGAAACGATCGATGTTTGACAAAACTATGCAAGTTCGTCGCAGATCGGTGTAAGGTGGTTCGTTAGGGCGTGTTTTAAGCTACACATTGCTACGTTGCAGATTCGCATACGACGAATAGAAGCGGAGTTATTGTTGTTTATGTCTGTGAGGCCATGAATCACCATTGACGTCCGGATTCCCTACCACTCGAAACGATCGACGTTTGACGAAACCATGCAAGTTCGTCGCAGATCGGCACAAGGTGGGTCGATGTGACGTGTTTTAAGCTACAAATTGCTATGTCGCAGATTTGCATTCGACGAATAGAAGCGGAGTTATTGTTGTTTATATCTGTGAGGCCATGAATCACCATTGACGTCCGGATTCCCTACCACTCGAAACGATCGACGTTTGACGAAACCATGCAAGTTCGTCGCAGATCGGCACAAGGTGGGTCGATGTGACGTGTTTTAATCTACAAATTGCTATGTCGCAGATTTGCATTCGACGAATAGAAGCGGAGTTATAGATGTTTATATCTGTCTGGCCATGAATCACCATTGATGGCAGGATTGCCTACCGCTCGAAACGATCGATGTTTGACGAAACTATGCAAGTTCATCGCAGATCGGCAAAAGGTGGGTCGATGTGACGTGTTTTAAGCTACAAATTGCTATGTCGGATATTGGCATACGACGGATAGAAGCCAAGTTTTAGGTGCTTATATCTGTGAGACCATGAATCACCATTGACGGCCGGATTGCTTACCACTCGAAACGATCGACGTTTGACGAAACTATGCAAGTTCGTCGCAGATCGGCATGAGATGGGTCGATGTGACGTGTTTTAAGCTACAAATTGCTATGTCGCATATCCGCATACGACGAATAGAAGCGGAGTTATTGTTGTTTATATCTGTGAGGCCATGAATCACCATTAACGGCCGGATTGCCTACCACTCGAAACGATCGACGTTTGACGAAACTATGCAAGTTCGTCGCAGATCGGTAAAAGGTGGGTCGGTGGGCCGTGTTTTATGCTACAAATTGCTATGTCGCAGATTTGCATTCGACGAATAGAAGCGGAGTTATAGTTGTTTATATCTGTGAGGCCATGAATCACCAATGACGGCCGGATTGCTTACCACTCGAAACGATCGATGTTTGACAAAACTATGCAAGTTCGTCGCAGATCGGTATAGGGTGGTTCGTTTGGGCGTGTTTTAAGCTACAAATTGCTATGTCGCAGATTCGCATACGACGAATAGAAGCTGAGTTATAGTTGTTGATATCTGTGAGGCCATGAATCACCATTGACGGCCGGATTCCCTACCACTCGAAACGATCGACGTTTGACGAAACCATGCAAGTTCGTCGCAGATCGGCACAAGGTGGGTCGATGTGACGTGTTTTAAGCTACAAATTGCTATGTCGCAGATTTGCATTCGACGAATAGAAGCGGAGTTATTGTTGTTTATATCTGTGAGGCCATGAATCACCATTGACGTCCGGATTCCCTACCACTCGAAACGATCGACGTTTGACGAAACCATGCAAGTTCGTCGCAGATCGGCACAAGGTGGGTCGATGTGACGTGTTTTAAGCTACAAATTGCTATGTCGCAGATTTGCATTCGACGAATAGAAGCGGAGTTATAGATGTTTATATCTGTCTGGCCATGAATCACCATTGATGGCAGGATTGCCTACCGCTCGAAACGATCGATGTTTGACGAAACTATGCAAGTTCATCGCAGATCGGCAAAAGGTGGGTCGATGTGACGTGTTTTAAGCTACAAATTGCTATGTCGGATATTGGCATACGACGGATAGAAGCCAAGTTTTAGGTGCTTATATCTGTGAGACCATGAATCACCATTGACGGCCGGATTGCTTACCACTCGAAACGATCGACGTTTGACGAAACTATGCAAGTTCGTCGCAGATCGGCATGAGATGGGTCGATGTGACGTGTTTTAAGCTACAAATTGCTATGTCGCATATTCGCATACGACGAATAGAAGCGGAGTTATTGTTGTTTATATCTGTGAGGCCATGAATCACCATTAACGGCCGGATTGCCTACCACTCGAAACGATCGACGTTTGACGAAACTATGCAAGTTCGTCGCAGATCGGTAAAAGGTGGGTCGGTGGGCCGTGTTTTATGCTACAAATTGCTATGTCGCAGATTTGCATTCGACGAATAGAAGCGGAGTTATAGTTGTTTATATCTGTGAGGCCATGAATCACCAATGACTGCCGGATTGCTTACCACTCGAAACAATCGATGTTTGACAAAACTATGCAAGTTCGTCGCAGATCGGTATAGGGTGGTTCGTTTGGGCGTGTTTTAAGCTACAAATTGCTATGTCGCAGATTCGCATACGACGAATAGAAGCTGAGTTATAGTTGTTGATATCTGTGAGGCCATGAATCACCATTGACGGCCGGATTCCCTACCACTCGAAACGATCGACATTTGACGAAACCATGCAAGTTCGTCGCAGATCGGCACAAGGTGGGTCGATGTGACGTGTTTTAAGCTACAAATTGCTATGTCGCAGATTCGCATACGATGAATAGGAGCGGAGTTATAGTTGTTTATATCTGTGAGGCCATGAATCACCATTGACTGCCGGATTGCTTTCCACTCGAAACAATCGATGTTTGACAAAACTATGCAAGTTCGTCGCAGATCGGTGTAAGGTCGTTCGTTGGGGCGTGTTTTAAGCTACACATTGCTACGTCTCAGATTCGCATACGACGAATAGAAGCGGAGTTATCGTTGTTTATATCTGTGAGGCCATGAATCACCATTGACGTCGGATTCCCTACCACTCGAAACGATCGACGATTGACGAAACCATGCAAGTTCGTCGCAGATCGGCACAAGGTGGGTCGATGTGACGTGTTTTAAGCTACACATTGCTACGTCGCAGATTCGCATACGACGAACAGAAGCGGAGTTATTGTTGTTTATATCTGTGAGGCCATGAATCACCATTGACTGCCGGATTGCTTTCCACTAGAAACGATCGATGTTTGACGAAACTATGCAAGTTCGTCGCAGATCGGTATAAGGTGGTTCATTGGGGCGTGTTTTAAGCTACAAATTGCTAGGTCGCAGATTCGCATACGACGAATAGAATCGGAGTTATAGTTGTTTATATCTGTGAGGCCATGAATCACCATTGACGGCCGGATTCCCTACCACTCGAAACGATCGACGTTTGACGAAACTATACAAGTACGTCGCAGATCGGCATGAGGTGGGTCGATGTGTCGTGTTTTAAGCTACAAATTGCTATGTTGCAGATTTGCATACGACGTATAGAAGCGGAGTTATTGTTGTTTATATCTGTGAGGCCATGAATCACCATTGACGGCCGGATTGCTTTCCACTAGAAACGATCGATGTTTGACGAAACTATGCAAGTTCGTCGCAGATCGGTATAAGGTGGATCATTGGGGCGTGTTTTAAGCTACAAATTGCTAGGTCGCAGATTCGCATACGACGAATAGAATCGGAGTTATAGTTGTTTATATCTGTGAGGCCATGAATCACCATTGACGGCCGGATTCCCTACCACTCGAAACGATCGACGTTTGACGAAACTATACAAGTATATCGCAGATCGACATGAGGTGGGTCGATGTGTCGTGTTTTAAGCTACAAATTGCTATGCCGCAAATTTGCATACGACGTATAGAAGCGGAGTTATTGTTGTTTATATCTGTGAGGCCATGAATCACCATTGACGGCCGGATTGCTTTCCACTAGAAACGATCGATGTTTGACGAAACTATGCAAGTTCGTCGCAGATCGGTATAAGGTGGTTCATTGGGGCGTGTTTTAAGCTACAAATTGCTAGGTCGCAGATTCGCATACGACGAATAGAATCGGAGTTATAGTTGTTTATATCTGTGAGGCCATGAATCACCATTGACGGCCGGATTCCCTACCACTCGAAACGATCGACGTTTGACGAAACTATACAAGTACGTCGCAGATCGGCATGAGGTGGGTCGATGTGTCGTGTTTTAAGCTACAAATTGCTATGTTGCAGATTTGCATACGACGTATAGAAGCGGAGTTATTGTTGTTTATATCTGTGAGGCCATGAATCACCATTGACGGCCGGATTCCCTACCACTCGAAACGATCGTCGTTTGACGAAACCATGCA
The DNA here is from genome assembly GCA_914767735.1 of Anoplius nigerrimus. Classification (NCBI taxonomy): domain Eukaryota; kingdom Metazoa; phylum Arthropoda; class Insecta; order Hymenoptera; family Pompilidae; genus Anoplius; species Anoplius nigerrimus. Next base: position 1,890,517 of record CAJZBX010000049.1, on the reverse strand, counting down.
AGTTCGTCGCAGATCGGCATGAGATGGGTCGATGTGACGTGTTTTAAGCTACAAATTGCTACGTCGCATATCCGCATACGACGAATAGAAGCGGAGTTATTGTTGTTTATATCTGTGAGGCCATGAATCACCATTGACGGCCGGATTGCCGTTCACTCGAAACGATCGACGTTTCACGAAACTATGCAAGTTCGTCGCAGATCGGTAAAAGGTGGGTCGGTGGGCCGTGTTTTATGCTACAAATTGCTATGTCGCAGATTTGCATACGACGAATAGAAGCGGACTTATTGTTGTTTATATCTGTGAGGCCATGAATCACCATTGACGGCCAGATTGCCTACCACTCGAAACGATCGATGTTTGACGAAACTATGCAAGTTCGTCGCAGATCGGCACAAGGTGGGTCGATGTGTCGTGTTTTAAGCTACAAATTGCTATGTCGCAGATTTGCATTCGACGAATAGAAGCGGAGTTATAGTTGTTTATATCTGTGAGGCCATGAATCACCATTGACGGCCGGATTGCTTACCACTCGAAACGATCGATGTTTGACAAAACTATGCAATTTCGTCGCAGATCGGCACATGGTGGGTCGATGTGACGTGTTTTAAGCTACAAATTGCTATGTCGCAGATTTGCATTTGACGAATAGAAGCGGAGTTAAAGATGTTTATATCTGTCTGGCCATGAATCACCATTGACGGCAGGATTGCCTACCGCTCGAAACGATCGATGTTTGACGAAACTATGCAAGTTCATCGCAGATCGGCACAAGGTGGGTCGATGTGACGTGTTTTAAGCTACAAATTGCTATGTCGGATATTGGCATACGACGAATAGTAGCCAAGTTTTAGGTGCTTATATCTGTGAGATCATGAATCACCATTGACGGCCGGATTGCTTGCCACTCGAAACGATCGATGTTTGACGAAACTATGCAAGTTCGTCGCAGATCGGCACAAGGTGGGTCGATGTGTCGTGTTTTAAGCTACAAATTGCTATGTCGCAGATTTGCATTCGACGAATAGAAGCTGAGTTATAGTTGTTTATATCTGTCAGGCCATGAATCACCATTGACGGCCGGATTGCTTACCACTCGAAACGATCGATGTTTGACAAAACTATGCAAGTTCGTCGCAGATCGGTATAAAGTGGTTCTTTGGGGCGTGTTTTATGCTACAAATTGCTATGTCGCAGATTTGCATACCACGAATAGAAGCTGAGTTATCGATGTTTATATCTGTGAGGCCTATGAATCACCATTGACGGCCGGATTCCCTACCACTCGAAACGATCGTCGTTTGACGAAACCATGCAAGTTCGTCGCAGATCGGCATGAGATGGGTCGATGTGACGTGTTTTAAGCTACAAATTGCTATGTCGCATATCCGCATACGACGAATAGAAGCGGAGTTATTGTTGTTTATATCTGTGAGGCCATGAATCACCATTGACGGCCGGATTGCCTACCACTCGAAACGATCGACGTTTGACGAAACTATGCAAGTTCGTCGCAGATCGGTAAAAGGTGGGTCGGTGGGCCGTGTTTTATGCTACAAATTGCTATGTCGGATATTGGCATACGACGAATAGAAGCCAAGTTTTAGGTGCTTATATTTGTGAGGCCTATGAATCACCATTGACGGCCGGATTGCCTACCACTCGAAACGATCGATGTTTGACGAAACTATGCAAGTTTGTCGCAGATCGGCACAAGGTGGGTCGATGTGTCGTGTTTTAAGCTACAAATTGCTATGTCGCAGATTTGCATTCGACGAATAGAAGCGGAGTTATAGTTGTTTATATCTGTGAGGCCATGAATCACGATTGACGGCAGGATTGCCTACCGCTCGAAACGATCGATGTTTGACGAAACTATGCAAGTTCATCGCAGATCGGCACAAGGTGGGTCGATGTGACGTGTTTTAAGCTACAAATTGCTATGTCGGATATTGGCATACGACGAATAGAAGCCAAGTTTTAGGTGCTTATATCTGTGAGATCATGAATCACCATTGACTGCCGGATTGCTTGCCACTCGAAACGATCGACGTTTGACGAAACTATGCAAGTTCGTCGCAGATCGGTATAAGGTGGGTCGTTGGGCCATGTTTTAAGCTACAAATCGCTATGTCGCAGATTCGCATACGACGAATAGAAGGGGAGTTATCGATGTTTATATCTGTGAGGCCATGAATCACCATTGACGGCCGGATTGCTTACCACTCGAAACGATCGATGTTTGACAAAACTATGCAATTTCGTCGCAGATCGGCACATGGTGGGTCGATGTGACGTGTTTTAAGCTACAAATTGCTATGTCGCAGATTTGCATACGACGAGCAGAAGCGGAGTTATTGTTGTTTATATCTGTGAGGCCATGAATCACCATTGAGGGCCGGATTCCCTACCACTCGAAACGATCGACGTTTGACGAAACCATGCAAGTTCGTCGCAGATCGGTATAAGGTGGTTCGTTGGGGCGTGTTTTAAGCTAAAAATTGCTATGTTGTAGATTCGCATACGACGAATAGAAGCGGAGTTATTGTTGTTTATATCTGTGAGGCCATGAATCACCATTGGCGGCCGGATTCCCTACCACTCTCAACGATCGACGTTTGACGAAACCATGCAAGTTCGTCGCAGATCGGCAGAAGGTGAGTCGATGTGACGTGTTTTAAGCTACAAATTGGTATGTCGCATATTCGCATACGACGGATAGAAGCGGAGTTATTGATGTTTATATCTGTGAGGCCATGAATCACCATTGAAGGCCGGATTGCCTACCACTCGAAACGATCGATGTTTGACGAAACTATGCAAGTTCGTCGCAGATCCGCACAAGGTGGGTCGATGTGACGTGTTTTAATCTACAAATTGCTATGTCGCAGATTTGCATTCGACGAATAGAAGCGGAGTTATAGTTGTTTATATCTGTCAGGCCATGAATCACCATTGTCGGCCGGATGGCTTTCCACTCGAAACGATCCATGTTTGACAAAACTATGCAAGTTCGTCGCAGATCGGTATAAGGTGGGTCGTTGGGCCGTGTTTTATGCTACAAATTGCTATGTCGCAGATCCGCATTCGACAAATAGAAGCGGAGTTATTGCTGTTTATATCTGTGAGGCCATGAATCACCATTCACGGCCGGATTGCCTACCACTCGAAACGATCGATGTTTGACAAAACTATGCAAGTTCATCGCAGATCGGTGTAAGGTGGGTCGTTGGGCCGTGTTTTATGCTACAAATTGCTACGTCGCAGATTTCCATACGGCGAATAGAAGCGGAGTTATAGTTGTTTATATCTGTGAGGCCATGAATCACCATTGACGGCCGGATTGCTTTCCACTCGAAACGATCGATGTTTGACAAAACTATGCAAGTTCGTCGCAGATCGGTATAAAGTGGGTGGTTGGGCCGTGTTTTATGCTACAAATTGCTACGTCGCAGATTTGCATACGGCGATTAGAAGCGGAGTTATAGTTGTTTATATCTGTGAGGCCAGGAATCACCATTGACGGCCGGATTGCCTACCACTCGAAACGATCGACGTTTGACGAAACTATGCAAGTTCGTCGCAGATCGGCACAAGGTGGTTCGATGTGACGTGTTTTAAGCTACAAATTGCTATGTCGCAGATTTGCATTCGACGAATATAAGCGTAGTTATAGTTGTTTATATCTGTCAGGCCATGAATCACCATTGACCGCCGGATTGCTTTCCACTCGAAACGATCGATGTTTGACAAAACTATGCAAGTTCGTCGCAGATCGGTATAAGGTGGTTCGTTGGGGCGTGTTTTATGCTACAAATTGCTATGTCGCAGATTTGCATACGACTAATAGAAGCGGAGTTATTGTTGTTTATATCTGTGAGGCCATGAATCACCATTGACGGCCGGATTGCTTTACACTCGAAACGATCGATGTTTGACAAAACTATGCAAGTTCGTCGCAGATCGGTGTAAGGTGGTTCGTTAGGGCGTGTTTTAAGCTACACATTGCTACGTTGCAGATTCGCATACGACGAATAGAAGCGGAGTTATTGTTGTTTATGTCTGTGAGGCCATGAATCACCATTGACGTCCGGATTCCCTACCACTCGAAACGATCGACGTTTGACGAAACCATGCAAGTTCGTCGCAGATCGGCACAAGGTGGGTCGATGTGACGTGTTTTAAGCTACAAATTGCTATGTCGCAGATTTGCATTCGACGAATAGAAGCGGAGTTATTGTTGTTTATATCTGTGAGGCCATGAATCACCATTGACGTCCGGATTCCCTACCACTCGAAACGATCGACGTTTGACGAAACCATGCAAGTTCGTCGCAGATCGGCACAAGGTGGGTCGATGTGACGTGTTTTAAGCTACAAATTGCTATGTCGCAGATTTGCATTCGACGAATAGAAGCGGAGTTATAGATGTTTATATCTGTCTGGCCATGAATCACCATTGATGGCAGGATTGCCTACCGCTCGAAACGATCGATGTTTGACGAAACTATGCAAGTTCATCGCAGATCGGCAAAAGGTGGGTCGATGTAACGTGTTTTAAGCTACAAATTGCTATGTCGGATATTGGCATACGACGGATAGAAGCCAAGTTTTAGGTGCTTATATCTGTGAGACCATGAATCACCATTGACGGCCGGATTGCTTACCACTCGAAACGATCGACGTTTGACGAAACTATGCAAGTTCGTCGCAGATCGGCATGAGATGGGTCGATGTGACGTGTTTTAAGCTACAAATTGCTATGTCGCATATCCGCATACGACGAATAGAAGCGGAGTTATTGTTGTTTATATCTGTGAGGCCATGAATCACCATTAACGGCCGGATTGCCTACCACTCGAAACGATCGACGTTTGACGAAACTATGCAAGTTCGTCGCAGATCGGTAAAAGGTGGGTCGGTGGGCCGTGTTTTATGCTACAAATTGCTATGTCGCAGATTTGCATTCGACGAATAGAAGCGGAGTTATAGTTGTTTATATCTGTGAGGCCATGAATCACCAATGACGGCCGGATTGCTTACCACTAGAAACGATCGATGTTTGACAAAACTATGCAAGTTCGTCGCAGATCGGTATAGGGTGGTTCGTTTGGGCGTGTTTTAAGCTACAAATTGCTATGTCGCAGATTCGCATACGACGAATAGAAGCTGAGTTATAGTTGTTGATATCTGTGAGGCCATGAATCACCATTGACGGCCGGATTCCCTACCACTCGAAACGATCGATGTTTGACGAAACCATGCAAGTTCGTCGCAGATCGGCACAAGGTGGGTCGATGTGACGTGTTTTAAGCTACAAATTGCTATGTCGCAGATTCGCATACGATGAATAGGAGCGGAGTTATAGTTGTTTATATCTGTGAGGCCATGAATCACCATTGACTGCCGGATTGCTTTCCACTCGAAACAATCGATGTTTGACAAAACTATGCAAGTTCGTCGCAGATCGGTGTAAGGTGGTTCGTTGGGGCGTGTTTTAAGCTACAAATTGCTACGTCGCAGATTCGCATACGACGAATAGAAGCGGAGTTATTGTTGTTTATATCTGTGAGGCCATGAATCACCATTGACTGCCGGATTGCTTTCCACTAGAAACGATCGATGTTTGACGAAACTATGCAAGTTCGTCGCAGATCGGTATAAGGTGGTTCATTGGGGCGTGTTTTAAGCTACAAATTGCTAGGTCGCAGATTCGCATACGACGAATAGAATCGGAGTTATAGTTGTTTATATCTGTGAGGCCATGAATCACCATTGACGGCCGGATTCCCTACCACTCGAAACGATCGACGTTTGACGAAACTATACAAGTACGTCGCAGATCGGCATGAGGTGGGTCGATGTGTCGTGTTTTAAGCTACAAATTGCTATGTTGCAGATTTGCATACAACGTATAGAAGCGGAGTTATTGTTGTTTATATCTGTGAGGCCATGAATCACCATTGACGGCCGGATTGCTTTCCACTAGAAACGATCGATGTTTGACGAAACTATGCAAGTTCGTCGCAGATCGGCATGAGATGGGTCGATGTGACGTGTTTTAAGCTACAAATTGCTATGTCGCATATCCGCATACGACGAATAGAAGCGGAGTTATTGTTGTTTATATCTGTGAGGCCATGAATCACCATTAACGGCCGGATTGCCTACCACTCGAAACGATCGACGTTTGACGAAACTATGCAAGTTCGTCGCAGATCGGTAAAAGGTGGGTCGGTGGGCCGTGTTTTATGCTACAAATTGCTATGTCGCAGATTTGCATTCGACGAATAGAAGCGGAGTTATAGTTGTTTATATCTGTGAGGCCATGAATCACCAATGACGGCCGGATTGCTTACCACTAGAAACGATCGATGTTTGACAAAACTATGCAAGTTCGTCGCAGATCGGTATAGGGTGGTTCGTTTGGGCGTGTTTTAAGCTACAAATTGCTATGTCGCAGATTCGCATACGACGAATAGAAGCTGAGTTATAGTTGTTGATATCTGTGAGGCCATGAATCACCATTGACGGCCGGATTCCCTACCACTCGAAACGATCGATGTTTGACGAAACCATGCAAGTTCGTCGCAGATCGGCACAAGGTGGGTCGATGTGACGTGTTTTAAGCTACAAATTGCTATGTCGCAGATTCGCATACGATGAATAGGAGCGGAGTTATAGTTGTTTATATCTGTGAGGCCATGAATCACCATTGACTGCCGGATTGCTTTCCACTCGAAACAATCGATGTTTGACAAAACTATGCAAGTTCGTCGCAGATCGGTGTAAGGTGGTTCGTTGGGGCGTGTTTTAAGCTACACATTGCTACGTCGCAGATTCGCATACGACGAATAGAAGCGGAGTTATTGTTGTTTATATCTGTGAGGCCATGAATCACCATTGACTGCCGGATTGCTTTCCACTAGAAACGATCGATGTTTGACGAAACTATGCAAGTTCGTCGCAGATCGGTATAAGGTGGTTCATTGGGGCGTGTTTTAAGCTACAAATTGCTAGGTCGCAGATTCGCATACGACGAATAGAATCGGAGTTATAGTTGTTTATATCTGTGAGGCCATGAATCACCATTGACGGCCGGATTCCCTACCACTCGAAACGATCGACGTTTGACGAAACTATACAAGTACGTCGCAGATCGGCATGAGGTGGGTCGATGTGTCGTGTTTTAAGCTACAAATTGCTATGTTGCAGATTTGCATACAACGTATAGAAGCGGAGTTATTGTTGTTTATATCTGTGAGGCCATGAATCACCATTGACGGCCGGATTGCTTTCCACTAGAAACGATCGATGTTTGACGAAACTATGCAAGTTCGTCGCAGATCGGTATAAGGTGGATCATTGGGGCGTGTTTTAAGCTACAAATTGCTAGGTCGCAGATTCGCATACGACGAATAGAATCGGAGTTATAGTTGTTTATATCTGTGAGGCCATGAATCACCATTGACGGCCGGATTCCCTACCACTCGAAACGATCGACGTTTGACGAAACTATACAAGTATATCGCAGATCGACATGAGGTGGGTCGATGTGTCGTGTTTTAAGCTACAAATTGCTATGTCGCAGATTTGCATACGACGTATAGAAGCGGAGTTATTGTTGTTTATATCTGTGAGGCCATGAATCACCAATGACGGCCGGATTGCTTTCCACAAGAAACGATCGATGTTTGACGAAACTATGCAAGTTCGTCGCAGATCGGTATAAGGTGGTTCATTGGGGCGTGTTTTAAGCTACAAATTGCTAGGTCGCAGATTCGCATACGACGAATAGAATCGGAGTTATAGTTGTTTATATCTGTGAGGCCATGAATCACCATTGACGGCCGGATTCCCTACCACTCGAAACGATCGACGTTTGACGAAACTATACAAGTACGTCGCAGATCGGCATGAGGTGGGTCGATGTGTCGTGTTTTAAGCTACAAATTGCTATGTTGCAGATTTGCATACGACGTATAGAAGTGGAGTTATTGTTGTTTATATCTGTGAGGCCATGAATCACCATTGACGGCCGGATTCCCTACCACTCGAAACGATCGTCGTTTGACGAAACCATGCAAGTTCGTCGCTGATCGGCATGAGATGGGTCGATGTGACGTGTTTTAAGCTACAAATTGCTACGTCGCATATCCGCATACGACGAATAGAAGCGGAGTTATTGTTGTTTATATCTGTGAGGCCATGAATCACCATTGACGGCCGGATTGCCGTTCACTCGAAACGATCGACGTTTGACGAAACTATGCAAGTTCGTCGCAGATCAGTAAAAGGTGGGTCGGTGGGCCGTGTTTTATGCTACAAATTGCTATGTCGCAGATTTGCATACGACGAATAGAAGCGGACTTATTGTTGTTTATATCTGTGAGGCCATGAATCACCATTGACGGCCAGATTGCCTACCACTCGAAACGATCGATGTTTGACGAAACTATGCAAGTTCGTCGCAGATCGGCACAAGGTGGGTCGATGTGTCGTGTTTTAAGCTACAAATTGCTATGTCGCAGATTTGCATTCGACGAATAGAAGCGGAGTTATTGTTGTTTATATCTGTCTGGCCATGAATCACCATTGATGGCAGGATTGCCTACCGCTCGAAACGATCGATGTTTGACGAAACTATGCAAGTTCATCGCAGATCGGCAAAAGGTGGGTCGATGTGACGTGTTTTAAGCTACAAATTGCTATGTCGGATATTGGCATACGACGAATAGAAGCCAAGTTTTAGGTGCTTATATCTGTGAGACCATGAATCACCATTGACGTCCGGATTCCCTACCACTCGAAACGATCGACGTTTGACGAAACCATGCAAGTTCGTCGCAGATCGGCACAAGGTGGGTCGATGTGACGTGTTTTAAGCTACAAATTGCTATGTCGCAGATTTGCATTCGACGAATAGAAGCGGAGTTATAGATGTTTATATCTGTCTGGCCATGAATCACCATTGATGGCAGGATTGCCTACCGCTCGAAACGATCGATGTTTGACGAAACTATGCAAGTTCATCGCAGATCGGCAAAAGGTGGGTCGATGTGACGTGTTTTAAGCTACAAATTGCTATGTCGGATATTGGCATACGACGGATAGAAGCCAAGTTTTAGGTGCTTATATCTGTGAGACCATGAATCACCATTGACGGCCGGATTGCTTACCACTCGAAACGATCGACGTTTGACGAAACTATGCAAGTTCGTCGCAGATCGGCATGAGATGGGTCGATGTGACGTGTTTTAAGCTACAAATTGCTATGTCGCATATCCGCATACGACGAATAGAAGCGGAGTTATTGTTGTTTATATCTGTGAGGCCATGAATCACCATTAACGGCCGGATTGCCTACCACTCGAAACGATCGACGTTTGACGAAACTATGCAAGTTCGTCGCAGATCGGTAAAAGGTGGGTCGGTGGGCCGTGTTTTATGCTACAAATTGCTATGTCGCAGATTTCCATTCGACGAATAGAAGCGGAGTTATAGTTGTTTATATCTGTGAGGCCATGAATCACCAATGACGGCCGGATTGCTTACCACTCGAAACGATCGATGTTTGACAAAACTATGCAAGTTCGTCGCAGATCGGTATAGGGTGGTTCGTTTGGGCGTGTTTTAAGCTACAAATTGCTATGTCGCAGATTCGCATACGACGAATAGAAGCTGAGTTATAGTTGTTGATATCTGTGAGGCCATGAATCACCATTGACGGCCGGATTCCCTACCACTCGAAACGATCGACGTTTGACGAAACCATGCAAGTTCGTCGCAGATCGGCACAAGGTGGGTCGATGTGACGTGTTTTAAGCTACAAATTGCTATGTCGCAGATTTGCATTCGACGAATAGAAGCGGAGTTATTGTTGTTTATATCTGTGAGGCCATGAATCACCATTGACGTCCGGATTCCCTACCACTCGAAACGATCGACGTTTGACGAAACCATGCAAGTTCGTCGCAGATCGGCACAAGGTGGGTCGATGTGACGTGTTTTAAGCTACAAATTGCTATGTCGCAGATTTGCATTCGACGAATAGAAGCGGAGTTATAGATGTTTATATCTGTCTGGCCATGAATCACCATTGATGGCAGGATTGCCTACCGCTCGAAACGATCGATGTTTGACGAAACTATGCAAGTTCATCGCAGATCGGCAAAAGGTGGGTCGATGTGACGTGTTTTAAGCTACAAATTGCTATGTCGGATATTGGCATACGACGGATAGAAGCCAAGTTTTAGGTGCTTATATCTGTGAGACCATGAATCACCATTGACGGCCGGATTGCTTACCACTCGAAACGATCGACGTTTGACGAAACTATGCAAGTTCGTCGCAGATCGGCATGAGATGGGTCGATGTGACGTGTTTTAAGCTACAAATTGCTATGTCGCATATCCGCATACGACGAATAGAAGCGGAGTTATTGTTGTTTATATCTGTGAGGCCATGAATCACCATTAACGGCCGGATTGCCTACCACTCGAAACGATCGACGTTTGACGAAACTATGCAAGTTCGTCGCAGATCGGTAAAAGGTGGGTCGGTGGGCCGTGTTTTATGCTACAAATTGCTATGTCGCAGATTTGCATTCGACGAATAGAAGCGGAGTTATAGTTGTTTATATCTGTGAGGCCATGAATCACCAATGACGGCCGGATTGCTTACCACTCGAAACGATCGATGTTTGACAAAACTATGCAAGTTCGTCGCAGATCGGTATAGGGTGGTTCGTTTGGGCGTGTTTTAAGCTACAAATTGCTATGTCGCAGATTCGCATACGACGAATAGAAGCTGAGTTATAGTTGTTGATATCTGTGAGGCCATGAATCACCATTGACGGCCGGATTCCCTACCACTCGAAACGATCGACATTTGACGAAACCATGCAAGTTCGTCGCAGATCGGCACAAGGTGGGTCGATGTGACGTGTTTTAAGCTACAAATTGCTATGTCGCAGATTCGCATACGATGAATAGGAGCGGAGTTATAGTTGTTTATATCTGTGAGGCCATGAATCACCATTGACTGCCGGATTGCTTTCCACTCGAAACAATCGATGTTTGACAAAACTATGCAAGTTCGTCGCAGATCGGTGTAAGGTCGTTCGTTGGGGCGTGTTTTAAGCTACACATTGCTACGTCTCAGATTCGCATACGACGAATAGAAGCGGAGTTATCGTTGTTTATATCTGTGAGGCCATGAATCACCATTGACGTCGGATTCCCTACCACTCGAAACGATCGACGATTGACGAAACCATGCAAGTTCGTCGCAGATCGGCACAAGGTGGGTCGATGTGACGTGTTTTAAGCTACACATTGCTACGTCGCAGATTCGCATACGACGAACAGAAGCGGAGTTATTGTTGTTTATATCTGTGAGGCCATGAATCACCATTGACTGCCGGATTGCTTTCCACTAGAAACGATCGATGTTTGACGAAACTATGCAAGTTCGTCGCAGATCGGTATAAGGTGGTTCATTGGGGCGTGTTTTAAGCTACAAATTGCTAGGTCGCAGATTCGCATACGACGAATAGAATCGGAGTTATAGTTGTTTATATCTGTGAGGCCATGAATCACCATTGACGGCCGGATTCCCTACCACTCGAAACGATCGACGTTTGACGAAACTATACAAGTACGTCGCAGATCGGCATGAGGTGGGTCGATGTGTCGTGTTTTAAGCTACAAATTGCTATGTTGCAGATTTGCATACGACGTATAGAAGCGGAGTTATTGTTGTTTATATCTGTGAGGCCATGAATCACCATTGACGGCCGGATTGCTTTCCACTAGAAACGATCGATGTTTGACGAAACTATGCAAGTTCGTCGCAGATCGGTATAAGGTGGATCATTGGGGCGTGTTTTAAGCTACAAATTGCTAGGTCGCAGATTCGCATACGACGAATAGAATCGGAGTTATAGTTGTTTATATCTGTGAGGCCATGAATCACCATTGACGGCCGGATTCCCTACCACTCGAAACGATCGACGTTTGACGAAACTATACAAGTATATCGCAGATCGACATGAGGTGGGTCGATGTGTCGTGTTTTAAGCTACAAATTGCTATGCCGCAAATTTGCATACGACGTATAGAAGCGGAGTTATTGTTGTTTATATCTGTGAGGCCATGAATCACCATTGACGGCCGGATTGCTTTCCACTAGAAACGATCGATGTTTGACGAAACTATGCAAGTTCGTCGCAGATCGGTATAAGGTGGTTCATTGGGGCGTGTTTTAAGCTACAAATTGCTAGGTCGCAGATTCGCATACGACGAATAGAATCGGAGTTATTGTTGTTTATATCTGTGAGGCCATGAATCACCATTGACGGCCGGATTCCCTACCACTCGAAACGATCGACGTTTGACGAAACTATACAAGTACGTCGCAGATCGGCATGAGGTGGGTCGATGTGTCGTGTTTTAAGCTACAAATTGCTATGTTGCAGATTTGCATACGACGTATAGAAGCGGAGTTATTGTTGTTTATATCTGTGAGGCCATGAATCACCATTGACGGCCGGATTCCCTACCACTCGAAACGATCGTCGTTTGACGAAACCATGCAAGTTCGTCGCAGATCGGCATGAGATGGGTCGATGTGACGTGTTTTAAGCTACAAATTGCTACGTCGCATATCCGCATACGACGAATAGAAGCGGAGTTATTGTTGTTTATATCTGTGAGGCCATGAATCACCATTGACGGCCGGATTGCCGTTCACTCGAAACGATCGACGTTTCACGAAACTATGCAAGTTCGTCGCAGATCGGTAAAAGGTGGGTCGGTGGGCCGTGTTTTATGCTACAAATTGCTATGTCGCAGATTTGCATACGACGAATAGAAGCGGACTTATTGTTGTTTATATCTGTGAGGCCATGAATCACCATTGACGGCCAGATTGCCTACCACTCGAAACGATCGATGTTTGACGAAACTATGCAAGTTCGTCGCAGATCGGCACAAGGTGGGTCGATGTGTCGTGTTTTAAGCTACAAATTGCTATGTCGCAGATTTGCATTCGACGAATAGAAGCGGAGTTATAGTTGTTTATATCTGTGAGGCCATGAATCACCATTGACGGCCGGATTGCTTACCACTCGAAACGATCGATGTTTGACAAAACTATGCAATTTCGTCGCAGATCGGCACATGGTGGGTCGATGTGACGTGTTTTAAGCTACAAATTGCTATGTCGCAGATTTGCATTTGACGAATAGAAGCGGAGTTAAAGATGTTTATATCTGTCTGGCCATGAATCACCATTGACGGCAGGATTGCCTACCGCTCGAAACGATCGATGTTTGACGAAACTATGCAAGTTCATCGCAGATCGGCACAAGGTGGGTCGATGTGACGTGTTTTAAGCTACAAATTGCTATGTGGGATATTGGCATACGACGAATAGTAGCCAAGTTTTAGGTGCTTATATCTGTGAGATCATGAATCACCATTGACGGCCGGATTGCTTGCCACTCGAAACGATCGATGTTTGACGAAACTATGCAAGTTCGTCGCAGATCGGCACAAGGTGGGTCGATGTGTCGTGTTTTAAGCTACAAATTGCTATGTCGCAGATTTGCATTCGACGAATAGAAGCTGAGTTATAGTTGTTTATATCTGTCAGGCCATGAATCACCATTGACGGCCGGATTGCTTACCACTCGAAACGATCGATGTTTGACAAAACTATGCAAGTTCGTCGCAGATCGGTATAAAGTGGTTCTTTGGGGCGTGTTTTATGCTACAAATTGCTATGTCGCAGATTTGCATACCACGAATAGAAGCTGAGTTATCGATGTTTATATCTGTGAGGCCTATGAATCACCATTGACGGCCGGATTCCCTACCACTCGAAACGATCGTCGTTTGACGAAACCATGCAAGTTCGTCGCAGATCGGCATGAGATGGGTCGATGTGACGTGTTTTAAGCTACAAATTGCTATGTCGCATATCCGCATACGACGAATAGAAGCGGAGTTATTGTTGTTTATATCTGTGAGGCCATGAATCACCATTGACGGCCGGATTGCCTACCACTCGAAACGATCGACGTTTGACGAAACTATGCAAGTTCGTCGCAGATCGGTAAAAGGTGGGTCGGTGGGCCGTGTTTTATGCTACAAATTGCTATGTCGGATATTGGCATACGACGAATAGAAGCCAAGTTTTAGGTGCTTATATTTGTGAGGCCTATGAATCACCATTGACGGCCGGATTGCCTACCACTCGAAACGATCGATGTTTGACGAAACTATGCAAGTTTGTCGCAGATCGGCACAAGGTGGGTCGATGTGTCGTGTTTTAAGCTACAAATTGCTATGTCGCAGATTTGCATTCGACGAATAGAAGCGGAGTTATAGTTGTTTATATCTGTGAGGCCATGAATCACGATTGACGGCAGGATTGCCTACCGCTCGAAACGATCGATGTTTGACGAAACTATGCAAGTTCATCGCAGATCGGCACAAGGTGGGTCGATGTGACGTGTTTTAAGCTACAAATTGCTATGTCGGATATTGGCATACGACGAATAGAAGCCAAGTTTTAGGTGCTTATATCTGTGAGATCATGAATCACCATTGACTGCCGGATTGCTTGCCACTCGAAACGATCGACGTTTGACGAAACTATGCAAGTTCGTCGCAGATCGGTATAAGGTGGGTCGTTGGGCCATGTTTTAAGCTACAAATCGCTATGTCGCAGATTCGCATACGACGAATAGAAGGGGAGTTATCGATGTTTATATCTGTGAGGCCATGAATCACCATTGACGGCCGGATTGCTTACCACTCGAAACGATCGATGTTTGACAAAACTATGCAATTTCGTCGCAGATCGGCACATGGTGGGTCGATGTGACGTGTTTTAAGCTACAAATTGCTATGTCGCAGATTTGCATACGACGAGCAGAAGCGGAGTTATTGTTGTTTATATCTGTGAGGCCATGAATCACCATTGAGGGCCGGATTCCCTACCACTCGAAACGATCGACGTTTGACGAAACCATGCAAGTTCGTCGCAGATCGGTATAAGGTGGTTCGTTGGGGCGTGTTTTAAGCTAAAAATTGCTATGTTGTAGATTCGCATACGACGAATAGAAGCGGAGTTATTGTTGTTTATATCTGTGAGGCCATGAATCACCATTGGCGGCCGGATTCCCTACCACTCTCAACGATCGACGTTTGACGAAACCATGCAAGTTCGTCGCAGATCGGCAGAAGGTGAGTCGATGTGACGTGTTTTAAGCTACAAATTGGTATGTCGCATATTCGCATACGACGGATAGAAGCGGAGTTATTGATGTTTATATCTGTGAGGCCATGAATCACCATTGAAGGCCGGATTGCCTACCACTCGAAACGATCGATGTTTGACGAAACTATGCAAGTTCGTCGCAGATCCGCACAAGGTGGGTCGATGTGACGTGTTTTAATCTACAAATTGCTATGTCGCAGATTTGCATTCGACGAATAGAAGCGGAGTTATAGTTGTTTATATCTGTCAGGCCATGAATCACCATTGTCGGCCGGATGGCTTTCCACTCGAAACGATCCATGTTTGACAAAACTATGCAAGTTCGTCGCAGATCGGTATAAGGTGGGTCGTTGGGCCGTGTTTTATGCTACAAATTGCTATGTCGCAGATCCGCATTCGACAAATAGAAGCGGAGTTATTGCTGTTTATATCTGTGAGGCCATGAATCACCATTCACGGCCGGATTGCCTACCACTCGAAACGATCGATGTTTGACAAAACTATGCAAGTTCATCGCAGATCGGTGTAAGGTGGGTCGTTGGGCCGTGTTTTATGCTACAAATTGCTACGTCGCAGATTTCCATACGGCGAATAGAAGCGGAGTTATAGTTGTTTATATCTGTGAGGCCATGAATCACCATTGACGGCCGGATTGCTTTCCACTCGAAACGATCGATGTTTGACAAAACTATGCAAGTTCGTCGCAGATCGGTATAAAGTGGGTGGTTGGGCCGTGTTTTATGCTACAAATTGCTACGTCGCAGATTTGCATACGGCGAATAGAAGCGGAGTTATAGTTGTTTATATCTGTGAGGCCAGGAATCACCATTGACGGCCGGATTGCCTACCACTCGAAACGATCGACGTTTGACGAAACTATGCAAGTTCGTCGCAGATCGGCACAAGGTGGTTCGATGTGACGTGTTTTAAGCTACAAATTGCTATGTCGCAGATTTGCATTCGACGAATATAAGCGTAGTTATAGTTGTTTATATCTGTCAGGCCATGAATCACCATTGACCGCCGGATTGCTTTCCACTCGAAACGATCGATGTTTGACAAAACTATGCAAGTTCGTCGCAGATCGGTATAAGGTGGTTCGTTGGGGCGTGTTTTATGCTACAAATTGCTATGTCGCAGATTTGCATACGACTAATAGAAGCGGAGTTATTGTTGTTTATATCTGTGAGGCCATGAATCACCATTGACGGCCGGATTGCTTTTCACTCGAAACGATCGATGTTTGACAAAACTATGCAAGTTCGTCGCAGATCGGTGTAAGGTGGTTCGTTAGGGCGTGTTTTAAGCTACACATTGCTACGTTGCAGATTCGCATACGACGAATAGAAGCGGAGTTATTGTTGTTTATGTCTGTGAGGCCATGAATCACCATTGACGTCCGGATTCCCTACCACTCGAAACGATCGACGTTTGACGAAACCATGCAAGTTCGTCGCAGATCGGCACAAGGTGGGTCGATGTGACGTGTTTTAAGCTACAAATTGCTATGTCGCAGATTTGCATTCGACGAATAGAAGCGGAGTTATTGTTGTTTATATCTGTGAGGCCATGAATCACCATTGACGTCCGGATTCCCTACCACTCGAAACGATCGACGTTTGACGAAACCATGCAAGTTCGTCGCAGATCGGCACAAGGTGGGTCGATGTGACGTGTTTTAAGCTACAAATTGCTATGTCGCAGATTTGCATTCGACGAATAGAAGCGGAGTTATAGATGTTTATATCTGTCTGGCCATGAATCACCATTGATGGCAGGATTGCCTACCGCTCGAAACGATCGATGTTTGACGAAACTATGCAAGTTCATCGCAGATCGGCAAAAGGTGGGTCGATGTAACGTGTTTTAAGCTACAAATTGCTATGTCGGATATTGGCATACGACGGATAGAAGCCAAGTTTTAGGTGCTTATATCTGTGAGACCATGAATCACCATTGACGGCCGGATTGCTTACCACTCGAAACGATCGACGTTTGACGAAACTATGCAAGTTCGTCGCAGATCGGCATGAGATGGGTCGATGTGACGTGTTTTAAGCTACAAATTGCTATGTCGCATATCCGCATACGACGAATAGAAGCGGAGTTATTGTTGTTTATATCTGTGAGGCCATGAATCACCATTAACGGCCGGATTGCCTACCACTCGAAACGATCGACGTTTGACGAAACTATGCAAGTTCGTCGCAGATCGGTAAAAGGTGGGTCGGTGGGCCGTGTTTTATGCTACAAATTGCTATGTCGCAGATTTGCATTCGACGAATAGAAGCGGAGTTATAGTTGTTTATATCTGTGAGGCCATGAATCACCATTGACGGCCGGATTGCTTACCACTAGAAACGATCGATGTTTGACAAAACTATGCAAGTTCGTCGCAGATCGGTATAGGGTGGTTCGTTTGGGCGTGTTTTAAGCTACAAATTGCTATGTCGCAGATTCGCATACGACGAATAGAAGCTGAGTTATAGTTGTTGATATCTGTGAGGCCATGAATCACCATTGACGGCCGGATTCCCTACCACTCGAAACGATCGATGTTTGACGAAACCATGCAAGTTCGTCGCAGATCGGCACAAGGTGGGTCGATGTGACGTGTTTTAAGCTACAAATTGCTATGTCGCAGATTCGCATACGATGAATAGGAGCGGAGTTATAGTTGTTTATATCTGTGAGGCCATGAATCACCATTGACTGCCGGATTGCTTTCCACTCGAAACAATCGATGTTTGACAAAACTATGCAAGTTCGTCGCAGATCGGTGTAAGGTGGTTCGTTGGGGCGTGTTTTAAGCTACACATTGCTACGTCGCAGATTCGCATACGACGAATAGAAGCGGAGTTATTGTTGTTTATATCTGTGAGGCCATGAATCACCATTGACTGCCGGATTGCTTTCCACTAGAAACGATCGATGTTTGACGAAACTATGCAAGTTCGTCGCAGATCGGTATAAGGTGGTTCATTGGGGCGTGTTTTAAGCTACAAATTGCTAGGTCGCAGATTCGCATACGACGAATAGAATCGGAGTTATAGTTGTTTATATCTGTGAGGCCATGAATCACCATTGACGGCCGGATTCCCTACCACTCGAAACGATCGACGTTTGACGAAACTATACAAGTACGTCGCAGATCGGCATGAGGTGGGTCGATGTGTCGTGTTTTAAGCTACAAATTGCTATGTTGCAGATTTGCATACAACGTATAGAAGCGGAGTTATTGTTGTTTATATCTGTGAGGCCATGAATCACCATTGACGGCCGGATTGCTTTCCACTAGAAACGATCGATGTTTGACGAAACTATGCAAGTTCGTCGCAGATCGGTATAAGGTGGATCATTGGGGCGTGTTTTAAGCTACAAATTGCTAGGTCGCAGATTCGCATACGACGAATAGAATCGGAGTTATAGTTGTTTATATCTGTGAGGCCATGAATCACCATTGACGGCCGGATTCCCTACCACTCGAAACGATCGACGTTTGACGAAACTATACAAGTATATCGCAGATCGACATGAGGTGGGTCGATGTGTCGTGTTTTAAGCTACAAATTGCTATGTCGCAGATTTGCATACGACGTATAGAAGCGGAGTTATTGTTGTTTATATCTGTGAGGCCATGAATCACCATTGACGGCCGGATTGCTTTCCACTAGAAACGATCGATGTTTGACGAAACTATGCAAGTTCGTCGCAGATCGGTATAAGGTGGTTCATTGGGGCGTGTTTTAAGCTACAAATTGCTAGGTCGCAGATTCGCATACGACGAATAGAATCGGAGTTATAGTTGTTTATATCTGTGAGGCCATGAATCACCATTGACGGCCGGATTCCCTACTACTCGAAACGATCGACGTTTGACGAAACTATACAAGTACGTCGCAGATCGGCATGAGGTGGGTCGATGTGTCGTGTTTTAAGCTACAAATTGCTATGTTGCAGATTTGCATACGACGTATAGAAGTGGAGTTATTGTTGTTTATATCTGTGAGGCCATGAATCACCATTGACGGCCGGATTCCCTACCACTCGAAACGATCGTCGTTTGACGAAACCATGCAAGTTCGTCGCTGATCGGCATGAGATGGGTCGATGTGACGTGTTTTAAGCTACAAATTGCTACGTCGCATATCCGCATACGACGAATAGAAGCGGAGTTATTGTTGTTTATATCTGTGAGGCCATGAATCACCATTGACGGCCGGATTGCCGTTCACTCGAAACGATCGACGTTTGACGAAACTATGCAAGTTCGTCGCAGATCAGTAAAAGGTGGGTCGGTGGGCCGTGTTTTATGCTACAAATTGCTATGTCGCAGATTTGCATACGACGAATAGAAGCGGACTTATTGTTGTTTATATCTGTGAGGCCATGAATCACCATTGACGGCCAGATTGCCTACCACTCGAAACGATCGATGTTTGACGAAACTATGCAAGTTCGTCGCAGATCGGCACAAGGTGGGTCGATGTGTCGTGTTTTAAGCTACAAATTGCTATGTCGCAGATTTGCATTCGACGAATAGAAGCGGAGTTATTGTTGTTTATATCTGTCTGGCCATGAATCACCATTGATGGCAGGATTGCCTACCGCTCGAAACGATCGATGTTTGACGAAACTATGCAAGTTCGTCGCAGATCGGCAAAAGGTGGGTCGATGTGACGTGTTTTAAGCTACAAATTGCTATGTCGGATATTGGCATACGACGGATAGAAGCCAAGTTTTAGGTGCTTATATCTGTGAGACCATGAATCACCATTGACGTCCGGATTCCCTACCACTCGAAACGATCGACGTTTGACGAAACCATGCAAGTTCGTCGCAGATCGGCACAAGGTGGGTCGATGTGACGTGTTTTAAGCTACAAATTGCTATGTCGCAGATTTGCATTCGACGAATAGAAGCGGAGTTATAGATGTTTATATCTGTCTGGCCATGAATCACCATTGATGGCAGGATTGCCTACCGCTCGAAACGATCGATGTTTGACGAAACTATGCAAGTTCATCGCAGATCGGCAAAAGGTGGGTCGATGTGACGTGTTTTAAGCTACAAATTGCTATGTCGGATATTGGCATACGACGGATAGAAGCCAAGTTTTAGGTGCTTATATCTGTGAGACCATGAATCACCATTGACGGCCGGATTGCTTACCACTCGAAACGATCGACGTTTGACGAAACTATGCAAGTTCGTCGCAGATCGGCATGAGATGGGTCGATGTGACGTGTTTTAAGCTACAAATTGCTATGTCGCATATCCGCATACGACGAATAGAAGCGGAGTTATTGTTGTTTATATCTGTGAGGCCATGAATCACCATTAACGGCCGGATTGCCTACCACTCGAAACGATCGACGTTTGACGAAACTATGCAAGTTCGTCGCAGATCGGTAAAAGGTGGGTCGGTGGGCCGTGTTTTATGCTACAAATTGCTATGTCGCAGATTTGCATTCGACGAATAGAAGCGGAGTTATAGTTGTTTATATCTGTGAGGCCATGAATCACCAATGACGGCCGGATTGCTTACCACTCGAAACGATCGATGTTTGACAAAACTATGCAAGTTCGTCGCAGATCGGTATAGGGTGGTTCGTTTGGGCGTGTTTTAAGCTACAAATTGCTATGTCGCAGATTCGCATACGACGAATAGAAGCTGAGTTATAGTTGTTGATATCTGTGAGGCCATGAATCACCATTGACGGCCGGATTCCCTACCACTCGAAACGATCGACGTTTGACGAAACCATGCAAGTTCGTCGCAGATCGGCACAAGGTGGGTCGATGTGACGTGTTTTAAGCTACAAATTGCTATGTCGCAGATTTGCATTCGACGAATAGAAGCGGAGTTATTGTTGTTTATATCTGTGAGGCCATGAATCACCATTGACGTCCGGATTCCCTACCACTCGAAACGATCGACGTTTGACGAAACCATGCAAGTTCGTCGCAGATCGGCACAAGGTGGGTCGATGTGACGTGTTTTAAGCTACAAATTGCTATGTCGCAGATTTGCATTCGACGAATAGAAGCGGAGTTATAGATGTTTATATCTGTCTGGCCATGAATCACCATTGATGGCAGGATTGCCTACCGCTCGAAACGATCGATGTTTGACGAAACTATGCAAGTTCATCGCAGATCGGCAAAAGGTGGGTCGATGTGACGTGTTTTAAGCTACAAATTGCTATGTCGGATATTGGCATACGACGGATAGAAGCCAAGTTTTAGGTGCTTATATCTGTGAGACCATGAATCACCATTGACGGCCGCATTGCTTACCACTCGAAACGATCGACGTTTGACGAAACTATGCAAGTTCGTCGCAGATCGGCATGAGATGGGTCGATGTGACGTGTTTTAAGCTACAAATTGCTATGTCGCATATCCGCATACGACGAATAGAAGCGGAGTTATTGTTGTTTATATCTGTGAGGCCATGAATCACCATTAACGGCCGGATTGCCTACCACTCGAAACGATCGACGTTTGACGAAACTATGCAAGTTCGTCGCAGATCGGTAAAAGGTGGGTCGGTGGGCCGTGTTTTATGCTACAAATTGCTATGTCGCAGATTTGCATTCGACGAATAGAAGCGGAGTTATAGTTGTTTATATCTGTGAGGCCATGAATCACCAATGACGGCCGGATTGCTTACCACTCGAAACGATCGATGTTTGACAAAACTATGCAAGTTCGTCGCAGATCGGTATAGGGTGGTTCGTTTGGGCGTGTTTTAAGCTACAAATTGCTATGTCGCAGATTCGCATACGACGAATAGAAGCTCAGTTATAGTTGTTGATATCTGTGAGGCCATGAATCACCATTGACGGCCGGATTCCCTACCACTCGAAACGATCGACATTTGACGAAACCATGCAAGTTCGTCGCAGATCGGCACAAGGTGGGTCGATGTGACGTGTTTTAAGCTACAAATTGCTATGTCGCAGATTCGCATACGATGAATAGGAGCGGAGTTATAGTTGTTTATATCTGTGAGGCCATGAATCACCATTGACTGCCGGATTGCTTTCCACTCGAAACAATCGATGTTTGACAAAACTATGCAAGTTCGTCGCAGATCGGTGTAAGGTGGTTCGTTGGGGCGTGTTTTAAGCTACACATTGCTACGTCTCAGATTCGCATACGACGAATAGAAGCGGAGTTATCGTTGTTTATATCTGTGAGGCCATGAATCACCATTGACGTCGGATTCCCTACCACTCGAAACGATCGACGTTTGACGAAACCATGCAAGTTCGTCGCAGATCGGCACAAGGTGGGTCGATGTGACGTGTTTTAAGCTACACATTGCTACGTCGCAGATTCGCATACGAC
The DNA here is from genome assembly GCA_914767735.1 of Anoplius nigerrimus. NCBI lineage: Eukaryota > Metazoa > Arthropoda > Insecta > Hymenoptera > Pompilidae > Anoplius > Anoplius nigerrimus. The sequence continues at coordinate 1,867,873 of CAJZBX010000049.1, read as the reverse complement.
GAATAGAAGCGGAGTTATTGTTGTTTATATCTGTGAGGCCATGAATCACCATTGACTGCCGGATTGCTTTCCACTAGAAACGATCGATGTTTGACGAAACTATGCAAGTTCGTCGCAGATCGGTATAAGGTGGTTCATTGGGGCGTGTTTTAAGCTACAAATTGCTAGGTCGCAGATTCGCATACGACGAATAGAATCGGAGTTATAGTTGTTTATATCTGTGAGGCCATGAATCACCATTGACGGCCGGATTCCCTACCACTCGAAACGATCGACGTTTGACGAAACTATACAAGTACGTCGCAGATCGGCATGAGGTGGGTCGATGTGTCGTGTTTTAAGCTACAAATTGCTATGTTGCAGATTTGCATACGACGTATAGAAGCGGAGTTATTGTTGTTTATATCTGTGAGGCCATGAATCACCATTGACGGCCGGATTGCTTTCCACTAGAAACGATCGATGTTTGACGAAACTATGCAAGTTCGTCGCAGATCGGTATAAGGTGGATCATTGGGGCGTGTTTTAAGCTACAAATTGCTAGGTCGCAGATTCGCATACGACGAATAGAATCGGAGTTATAGTTGTTTATATCTGTGAGGCCATGAATCACCATTGACGGCCGGATTCCCTACCACTCGAAACGATCGACGTTTGACGAAACTATACAAGTATATCGCAGATCGACATGAGGTGGGTCGATGTGTCGTGTTTTAAGCTACAAATTGCTATGCCGCAAATTTGCATACGACGTATAGAAGCGGAGTTATTGTTGTTTATATCTGTGAGGCCATGAATCACCATTGACGGCCGGATTGCTTTCCACTAGAAACGATCGATGTTTAACGAAACTATGCAAGTTCGTCGCAGATCGGTATAAGGTGGTTCATTGGGGCGTGTTTTAAGCTACAAATTGCTAGGTCGCAGATTCGCATACGACGAATAGAATCGGAGTTATAGTTGTTTATATCTGTGAGGCCATGAATCACCATTGACGGCCGGATTCCCTACCACTCGAAACGATCGACGTTTGACGAATCTATACAAGTACGTCGCAGATCGGCATGAGGTGGGTCGATGTGTCGTGTTTTAAGCTACAAATTGCTATGTTGCAGATTTGCATACGACGTATAGAAGCGGAGTTATTGTTGTTTATATCTGTGAGGCCATGAATCACCATTGACGTCCGGATTCCCTACCACTCGAAACGATCGACGTTTGACGAAACCATGCAAGTTCGTCGCAGATCGGCACAAGGTGGGTCGATGTGACGTGTTTTAAGCTACAAATTGCTATGTCGCAGATTTGCATTCGACGAATAGAAGCGGAGTTATAGATGTTTATATCTGTCTGGCCATGAATCACCATTGATGGCAGGATTGCCTACCGCTCGAAACGATCGATGTTTGACGAAACTATGCAAGTTCATCGCAGATCGGCAAAAGGTGGGTCGATGTGTCGTGTTTTAAGCTACAAATTGCTATGTTGCAGATTTGCATACGACGTATAGAAGCGGAGTTATTGTTGTTTATATCTGTGAGGCCATGAATCACCATTGACGGCCGGATTCCCTACCACTCGAAACGATCGTCGTTTGACGAAACCATGCAAGTTCGTCGCAGATCGGCATGAGATGGGTCGATGTGACGTGTTTTAAGCTACAAATTGCTACGTCGCATATCCGCATACGACGAATAGAAGCGGAGTTATTGTTGTTTATATCTGTGAGGCCATGAATCACCATTGACGGCCGGATTGCTTTCCACTAGAAACGATCGATGTTTGACGAAACTATGCAAGTTCGTCGCAGATCGGTATAAGGTGGTTCATTGGGGCGTGTTTTAAGCTACAAATTGCTAGGTCGCAGATTCGCATACGACGAATAGAATCGGAGTTATAGTTGTTTATATCTGTGAGGCCATGAATCACCATTGACGGCCGGATTCCCTACCACTCGAAACGATCGACGTTTGACGAATCTATACAAGTACGTCGCAGATCGGCATGAGGTGGGTCGATGTGTCGTGTTTTAAGCTACAAATTGCTATGTTGCAGATTTGCATACGACGTATAGAAGCGGAGTTATTGTTGTTTATATCTGTGAGGCCATGAATCACCATTGACGTCCGGATTCCCTACCACTCGAAACGATCGACGTTTGACGAAACCATGCAAGTTCGTCGCAGATCGGCACAAGGTGGGTCGATGTGACGTGTTTTAAGCTACAAATTGCTATGTCGCAGATTTGCATTCGACGAATAGAAGCGGAGTTATAGATGTTTATATCTGTCTGGCCATGAATCACCATTGATGGCAGGATTGCCTACCGCTCGAAACGATCGATGTTTGACGAAACTATGCAAGTTCATCGCAGATCGGCAAAAGGTGGGTCGATGTGTCGTGTTTTAAGCTACAAATTGCTATGTTGCAGATTTGCATACGACGTATAGAAGCGGAGTTATTGTTGTTTATATCTGTGAGGCCATGAATCACCATTGACGGCCGGATTCCCTACCACTCGAAACGATCGTCGTTTGACGAAACCATGCAAGTTCGTCGCAGATCGGCATGAGATGGGTCGATGTGACGTGTTTTAAGCTACAAATTGCTACGTCGCATATCCGCATACGACGAATAGAAGCGGAGTTATTGTTGTTTATATCTGTGAGGCCATGAATCACCATTGACGGCCGGATTGCCGTTCACTCGAAACGATCGACGTTTGACGAAACTATGCAAGTTCGTCGCAGATCGGTAAAAGGTGGGTCGGTGGGCCGTGTTTTATGCTACAAATTGCTATGTCGCAGATTTGCATACGACGAATAGAAGCGGACTTATTGTTGTTTATATCTGTGAGGCCATGAATCACCATTGACGGCCAGATTGCCTACCACTCGAAACGATCGATGTTTGACGAAACTATGCAAGTTCGTCGCAGATCGGCACAAGGTGGGTCGATGTGTCGTGTTTTAAGCTACAAATTGCTATGTCGCAGATTTGCATTCGACGAATAGAAGCGGAGTTATAGTTGTTTATATCTGTGAGGCCATGAATCACCATTGACGGCCGGATTGCTTACCACTCGAAACGATCGATGTTTGACAAAACTATGCAATTTCGTCGCAGATCGGCACATGGTGGGTCGATGTGACGTGTTTTAAGCTACAAATTGCTATGTCGCAGATTTGCATTTGACGAATAGAAGCGGAGTTAAAGATGTTTATATCTGTCTGGCCATGAATCACCATTGACGGCAGGATTGCCTACCACTCGAAACGATCGATGTTTGACGAAACTATGCAAGTTCATCGCAGATCGGCACAAGGTGGGTCGATGTGACGTGTTTTAAGCTACAAATTGCTATGTCGGATATTGGCATACGACGAATAGTAGCCAAGTTTTAGGTGCTTATATCTGTGAGATCATGAATCACCATTGACGGCCGGATTGCTTGCCACTCGAAACGATCGATGTTTGACGAAACTATGCAAGTTCGTCGCAGATCGGCACAAGGTGGGTCGATGTGTCGTGTTTTAAGCTACAAATTGCTATGTCGCAGATTTGCATTCGACGAATAGAAGCGGAGTTATAGATGTTTATATCTGTCTGGCCATGAATCACCATTGATGGCAGGATTGCCTACCGCTCGAAACGATCGATGTTTGACGAAACTATGCAAGTTCATCGCAGATCGGCAAAAGGTGGGTCGATGTGTCGTGTTTTAAGCTACAAATTGCTATGTTGCAGATTTGCATACGACGTATAGAAGCGGAGTTATTGTTGTTTATATCTGTGAGGCCATGAATCACCATTGACGGCCGGATTCCCTACCACTCGAAACGATCGTCGTTTGACGAAACCATGCAAGTTCGTCGCAGATCGGCATGAGATGGGTCGATGTGACGTGTTTTAAGCTACAAATTGCTACGTCGCATATCCGCATACGACGAATAGAAGCGGAGTTATTGTTGTTTATATCTGTGAGGCCATGAATCACCATTGACGGCCGGATTGCTTTCCACTAGAAACGATCGATGTTTGACGAAACTATGCAAGTTCGTCGCAGATCGGTATAAGGTGGTTCATTGGGGCGTGTTTTAAGCTACAAATTGCTAGGTCGCAGATTCGCATACGACGAATAGAATCGGAGTTATAGTTGTTTATATCTGTGAGGCCATGAATCACCATTGCCGGCCGGATTCCCTACCACTCGAAACGATCGACGTTTGACGAATCTATACAAGTACGTCGCAGATCGGCATGAGGTGGGTCGATGTGTCGTGTTTTAAGCTATAAATTGCTTTGTCGCAGATTTGCATACGACGTATAGAAGCGGAGTTATTGTTGTTTATATCTGTGAGGCCATGAATCACCATTGACGTCCGGATTCCCTACCACTCGAAACGATCGACGTTTGACGAAACCATGCAAGTTCGTCGCAGATCGGCACAAGGTGGGTCGATGTGACGTGTTTTAAGCTACAAATTGCTATGTCGCAGATTTGCATTCGACGAATAGAAGCGGAGTTATAGATGTTTATATCTGTCTGGCCATGAATCACCATTGATGGCAGGATTGCCTACCGCTCGAAACGATCGATGTTTGACGAAACTATGCAAGTTCATCGCAGATCGGCACAAGGTGGGTCGATGTGTCGTGTTTTAAGCTACAAATTGCTATGTTGCAGATTTGCATACGACGTATAGAAGCGGAGTTATTGTTGTTTATATCTGTGAGGCCATGAATCACCATTGACGGCCGGATTCCCTACCACTCGAAACGATCGTCGTTTGACGAAACCATGCAAGTTCGTCGCAGATCGGCATGAGATGGGTCGATGTGACGTGTTTTAAGCTACAAATTGCTACGTCGCATATCCGCATACGACGAATAGAAGCGGAGTTATTGTTGTTTATATCTGTGAGGCCATGAATCACCATTGACGGCCGGATTGCCGTTCACTCGAAACGATCGACGTTTGACGAAACTATGCAAGTTCGTCGCAGATCGGTAAAAGGTGGGTCGGTGGGCCGTGTTTTATGCTACAAATTGCTATGTCGCAGATTTGCATACGACGAATAGAAGCGGACTTATTGTTGTTTATATCTGTGAGGCCATGAATCACCATTGACGGCCAGATTGCCTACCACTCGAAACGATCGATGTTTGACGAAACTATGCAAGTTCGTCGCAGATCGGCACAAGGTGGGTCGATGTGTCGTGTTTTAAGCTACAAATTGCTATGTCGCAGATTTGCATTCGACGAATAGAAGCGGAGTTATAGTTGTTTATATCTGTGAGGCCATGAATCACCATTGACGGCCGGATTGCTTACCACTCGAAACGATCGATGTTTGACAAAACTATGCAATTTCGTCGCAGATCGGCACATGGTGGGTCGATGTGACGTGTTTTAAGCTACAAATTGCTATGTCGCAGATTTGCATTTGACGAATAGAAGCGGAGTTAAAGATGTTTATATCTGTCTGGCCATGAATCACCATTGACGGCAGGATTGCCTACCGCTCGAAACGATCGATGTTTGACGAAACTATGCAAGTTCATCGCAGATCGGCACAAGGTGGGTCGATGTGACGTGTTTTAAGCTACAAATTGCTATGTCGGATATTGGCATACGACGAATAGTAGCCAAGTTTTAGGTGCTTATATCTGTGAGATCATGAATCACCATTGACGGCCGGATTGCTTGCCACTCGAAACGATCGATGTTTGACGAAACTATGCAAGTTCGTCGCAGATCGGCACAAGGTGGGTCGATGTGTCGTGTTTTAAGCTACAAATTGCTATGTCGCAGATTTGCATTCGACGAATAGAAGCTGAGTTATAGTTGTTTATATCTGTCAGGCCATGAATCACCATTGACGGCCGGATTGCTTACCACTCGAAACGATCGATGTTTGACAAAACTATGCAAGTTCGTCGCAGATCGGTATAAAGTGGTTCTTTGGGGCGTGTTTTATGCTACAAATTGCTATGTCGCAGATTTGCATACCACGAATAGAAGCTGAGTTATCGATGTTTATATCTGTGAGGCCTATGAATCACCATTGACGGCCGGATTCCCTACCACTCGAAACGATCGTCGTTTGACGAAACCATGCAAGTTCGTCGCAGATCGACATGAGATGGGTCGATGTGACGTGTTTTAAGCTACAAATTGCTATGTCGCATATCCGCATACGACGAATAGAAGCGGAGTTATTGTTGTTTATATCTGTGAGGCCATGAATCACCATTGACGGCCGGATTGCCTACCACTCGAAACGATCGACGTTTGACGAAACTATGCAAGTTCGTCGCAGATCGGTAAAAGGTGGGTCGGTGGGCCGTGTTTTATGCTACAAATTGCTATGTCGGATATTGGCATACGACGAATAGAAGCCAAGTTTTAGGTGCTTATATTTGTGAGGCCTATGAATCACCATTGACGGCCGGATTGCCTACCACTCGAAACGATCGATGTTTGACGAAACTATGCAAGTTCGTCGCAGATCGGTACAAGGTGGGTCGATGTGTCGTGTTTTAAGCTACAAATTGCTATGTCGCAGATTTGCATTTGACGAATAGAAGCGGAGTTAAAGATGTTTATATCTGTCTGGCCATGAATCACCATTGACGGCAGGATTGCCTACCGCTCGAAACGATCGATGTTTGACGAAACTATGCAAGTTCATCGCAGATCGGCACAAGGTGGGTCGATGTGACGTGTTTTAAGCTACAAATTGCTATGTCGGATATTGGCATACGACGAATAGAAGCCAAGTTTTAGGTGCTTATATCTGTGAGATCATGAATCACCATTGACTGCCGGATTGCTTGCCACTCGAAACGATCGACGTTTGACGAAACTATGCAAGTTCGTCGCAGATCGGTATAAGGTGGGTCGTTGGGCCATGTTTTAAGCTACAAATCGCTATGTCGCAGATTCGCATGCGACGAATAGAAGGGGAGTTATCGATGTTTATATCTGTGAGGCCATGAATCACCATTGACGGCCGGATTGCTTACCACTCGAAACGATCGATGTTTGACAAAACTATGCAATTTCGTCGCAGATCGGCACATGGTGGGTCGATGTGACGTGTTTTAAGCTACAAATTGCTATGTCGCAGATTTGCATACGACGAGCAGAAGCGGAGTTATTGTTGTTTATATCTGTGAGGCCATGAATCACCATTGAGGGCCGGATTCCCTACCACTCGAAACGATCGACGTTTGACGAAACCATGCAAGTTCGTCGCAGATCGGTATAAGGTGGTTCGTTGGGGCGTGTTTTAAGCTAAAAATTGCTATGTTGTAGATTCGCATACGACGAATAGAAGCGGAGTTATTGTTGTTTATATCTGTGAGGCCATGAATCACCATTGGCGGCCGGATTCCCTACCACTCTCAACGATCGACGTTTGACGAAACCATGCAAGTTCGTCGCAGATCGGCAGAAGGTGAGTCGATGTGACGTGTTTTAAGCTACAAATTGCTATGTCGCATATTCGCATACGACGAATAGAAGCGGAGTTATTGATGTTTATATCTGTGAGGCCATGAATCACCATTGAAGGCCGGATTGCCTACCACTCGAAACGATCGATGTTTGACGAAACTATGCAAGTTCGTCGCAGATCCGCACAAGGTGGGTCGATGTGACGTGTTTTAATCTACAAATTGCTATGTCGCAGATTTGCATTCGACAAATAGAAGCGGAGTTATAGTTGTTTATATCTGTCAGGCCATGAATCACCATTGACCGCCGGATTGCTTTCCACTCGAAACGATCGATGTTTGACAAAACTATGCAAGTTCGTCGCAGATCGGTATAAGGTGGTTCGTTGGGGCGTGTTTTATGCTACAAATTGCTATGTCGCAGATTTGCATACGACGAATAGAAGCGGAGTTATTGTTGTTTATATCTGTGAGGCCATGAATCACCATTGGCGGCCGGATTCCCTACCACTCTCAACGATCGACGTTTGACGAAACCATGCAAGTTCGTCGCAGATCGGCACAAGGTGGGTCGATGTGACGTGTTTTAAGCTACAAATTGCTATGTCGCAGATTTGCATTCGACGAATAGAAGCGGAGTTATAGATGTTTATATCTGTCTGGCCATGAATCACCATTGATGGCAGGATTGCCTACCGCTCGAAACGATCGATGTTTGACGAAACTATGCAAGTTCATCGCAGATCGGCAAAAGGTGGGTCGATGTGTCGTGTTTTAAGCTACAAATTGCTATGTTGCAGATTTGCATACGACGTATAGAAGCGGAGTTATTGTTGTTTATATCTGTGAGGCCATGAATCACCATTGACGGCCGGATTCCCTACCACTCGAAACGATCGTCGTTTGACGAAACCATGCAAGTTCGTCGCAGATCGGCATGAGATGGGTCGATGTGACGTGTTTTAAGCTACAAATTGCTACGTCGCATATCCGCATACTACGAATAGAAGCGGAGTTATTGTTGTTTATATCTGTGAGGCCATGAATCACCATTGACGGCCGGATTGCCGTTCACTCGAAACGATCGACGTTTGACGAAACTATGCAAGTTCGTCGCAGATCGGTAAAAGGTGGGTCGGTGGGCCGTGTTTTATGCTACAAATTGCTATGTCGCAGATTTGCATACGACGAATAGAAGCGGACTTATTGTTGTTTATATCTGTGAGGCCATGAATCACCATTGACGGCCAGATTGCCTACCACTCGAAACGATCGATGTTTGACGAAACTATGCAAGTTCGTCGCAGATCGGCACAAGGTGGGTCGATGTGTCGTGTTTTAAGCTACAAATTGCTATGTCGCAGATTTGCATTCGACGAATAGAAGCGGAGTTATAGTTGTTTATATCTGTGAGGCCATGAATCACCATTGACGGCCGGATTGCTTACCACTCGAAACGATCGATGTTTGACAAAACTATGCAATTTCGTCGCAGATCGGCACATGGTGGGTCGATGTGACGTGTTTTAAGCTACAAATTGCTATGTCGCAGATTTGCATTTGACGAATAGAAGCGGAGTTAAAGATGTTTATATCTGTCTGGCCATGAATCACCATTGACGGCAGGATTGCCTACCGCTCGAAACGATCGATGTTTGACGAAACTATGCAAGTTCATCGCAGATCGGCACAAGGTGGGTCGATGTGACGTGTTTTAAGCTACAAATTGCTATGTCGGATATTGGCATACGACGAATAGTAGCCAAGTTTTAGGTGCTTATATCTGTGAGATCATGAATCACCATTGACGGCCGGATTGCTTGCCACTCGAAACGATCGATGTTTGACGAAACTATACAAGTACGTCGCAGATCGGCACAAGGTGGGTCGATGTGTCGTGTTTTAAGCTACAAATTGCTATGTCGCAGATTTGCATTCGACGAATAGAAGCGGAGTTATAGATGTTTATATCTGTCTGGCCATGAATCACCATTGACGGCAGGATTGCCTACCGCTCGAAACGATCGATGTTTGACGAAACTATGCAAGTTCATCGCAGATCGGCAAAAGGTGGGTCGATGTGTCGTGTTTTAAGCTACAAATTGCTATGTTGCAGATTTGCATACGACGTATAGAAGCGGAGTTATTGTTGTTTATATCTGTGAGGCCATGAATCACCATTGACGGCCGGATTCCCTACCACTCGAAACGATCGTCGTTTGACGAAACCATGCAAGTTCGTCGCAGATCGGCATGAGATGGGTCGATGTGACGTGTTTTAAGCTACAAATTGCTACGTCGCATATCCGCATACGACGAATAGAAGCGGAGTTATTGTTGTTTATATCTGTGAGGCCATGAATCACCATTGACGGCCGGATTGCTTTCCACTAGAAACGATCGATGTTTGACGAAACTATGCAAGTTCGTCGCAGATCGGTATAAGGTGGTTCATTGGGGCGTGTTTTAAGCTACAAATTGCTAGGTCGCAGATTCGCATACGACGAATAGAATCGGAGTTATAGTTGTTTATATCTGTGAGGCCATGAATCACCATTGACGGCCGGATTCCCTACCACTCGAAACGATCGACGTTTGACGAATCTATACAAGTACGTCGCAGATCGGCATGAGGTGGGTCGATGTGTCGTGTTTTAAGCTACAAATTGCTATGTTGCAGATTTGCATACGACGTATAGAAGCGGAGTTATTGTTGTTTATATCTGTGAGGCCATGAATCACCATTGACGTCCGGATTCCCTACCACTCGAAACGATCGACGTTTGACGAAACCATGCAAGTTCGTCGCAGATCGGCACAAGGTGGGTCGATGTGACGTGTTTTAAGCTACAAATTGCTATGTCGCAGATTTGCATTCGACGAATAGAAGCGGAGTTATAGATGTTTATATCTGTCTGGCCATGAATCACCATTGATGGCAGGATTGCCTACCGCTCGAAACGATCGATGTTTGACGAAACTATGCAAGTTCATCGCAGATCGGCAAAAGGTGGGTCGATGTGTCGTGTTTTAAGCTACAAATTGCTATGTTGCAGATTTGCATACGACGTATAGAAGCGGAGTTATTGTTGTTTATATCTGTGAGGCCATGAATCACCATTGACGGCCGGATTCCCTACCACTCGAAACGATCGTCGTTTGACGAAACCATGCAAGTTCGTCGCAGATCGGCATGAGATGGGTCGATGTGACGTGTTTTAAGCTACAAATTGCTACGTCGCATATCCGCATACGACGAATAGAAGCGGAGTTATTGTTGTTTATATCTGTGAGGCCATGAATCACCATTGACGGCCGGATTGCCGTTCACTCGAAACGATCGACGTTTGACGAAACTATGCAAGTTCGTCGCAGATCGGTAAAAGGTGGGTCGGTGGGCCGTGTTTTATGCTACAAATTGCTATGTCGCAGATTTGCATACGACGAATAGAAGCGGACTTATTGTTGTTTATATCTGTGAGGCCATGAATCACCATTGACGGCCAGATTGCCTACCACTCGAAACGATCGATGTTTGACGAAACTATGCAAGTTCGTCGCAGATCGGCACAAGGTGGGTCGATGTGTCGTGTTTTAAGCTACAAATTGCTATGTCGCAGATTTGCATTCGACGAATAGAAGCGGAGTTATAGTTGTTTATATCTGTGAGGCCATGAATCACCATTGACGGCCGGATTGCTTACCACTCGAAACGATCGATGTTTGACAAAACTATGCAATTTCGTCGCAGATCGGCACATGGTGGGTCGATGTGACGTGTTTTAAGCTACAAATTGCTATGTCGCAGATTTGCATTTGACGAATAGAAGCGGAGTTAAAGATGTTTATATCTGTCTGGCCATGAATCACCATTGACGGCAGGATTGCCTACCGCTCGAAACGATCGATGTTTGACGAAACTATGCAAGTTCATCGCAGATCGGCACAAGGTGGGTCGATGTGACGTGTTTTAAGCTACAAATTGCTATGTCGGATATTGGCATACGACGAATAGTAGCCAAGTTTTAGGTGCTTATATCTGTGAGATCATGAATCACCATTGACGGCCGGATTGCTTGCCACTCGAAACGATCGATGTTTGACGAAACTATGCAAGTTCGTCGCAGATCGGCACAAGGTGGGTCGATGTGTCGTGTTTTAAGCTACAAATTGCTATGTCGCAGATTTGCATTCGACGAATAGAAGCTGAGTTATAGTTGTTTATATCTGTCAGGCCATGAATCACCATTGACGGCCGGATTGCTTACCACTCGAAACGATCGATGTTTGACAAAACTATGCAAGTTCGTCGCAGATCGGTATAAAGTGGTTCTTTGGGGCGTGTTTTATGCTACAAATTGCTATGTCGCAGATTTGCATACCACGAATAGAAGCTGAGTTATCGATGTTTATATCTGTGAGGCCTATGAATCACCATTGACGGCCGGATTCCCTACCACTCGAAACGATCGTCGTTTGACGAAACCATGCAAGTTCGTCGCAGATCGACATGAGATGGGTCGATGTGACGTGTTTTAAGCTACAAATTGCTATGTCGCATATCCGCATACGACGAATAGAAGCGGAGTTATTGTTGTTTATATCTGTGAGGCCATGAATCACCATTGACGGCCGGATTGCCTACCACTCGAAACGATCGACGTTTGACGAAACTATGCAAGTTCGTCGCAGATCGGTAAAAGGTGGGTCGGTGGGCCGTGTTTTATGCTACAAATTGCTATGTCGGATATTGGCATACGACGAATAGAAGCCAAGTTTTAGGTGCTTATATTTGTGAGGCCTATGAATCACCATTGACGGCCGGATTGCCTACCACTCGAAACGATCGATGTTTGACGAAACTATGCAAGTTCGTCGCAGATCGGCACAAGGTGGGTCGATGTGTCGTGTTTTAAGCTACAAATTGCTATGTCGCAGATTTGCATTTGACGAATAGAAGCGGAGTTAAAGATGTTTATATCTGTCTGGCCACGAATCACCATGGACGGCAGGATTGCCTACCGCTCGAAACGATCGATGTTTGACGAAACTATGCAAGTTCATCGCAGATCGGCACAAGGTGGGTCGATGTGACGTGTTTTAAGCTACAAATTGCTATGTCGGATATTGGCATACGACGAATAGAAGCCAAGTTTTAGGTGCTTATATCTGTGAGATCATGAATCACCATTGACTGCCGGATTGCTTGCCACTCGAAACGATCGACGTTTGACGAAACTATGCAAGTTCGTCGCAGATCGGTATAAGGTGGGTCGTTGGGCCATGTTTTAAGCTACAAATCGCTATGTCGCAGATTCGCATGCGACGAATAGAAGGGGAGTTATCGATGTTTATATCTGTGAGGCCATGAATCACCATTGACGGCCGGATTGCTTACCACTCGAAACGATCGATGTTTGACAAAACTATGCAATTTCGTCGCAGATCGGCACATGGTGGGTCGATGTGACGTGTTTTAAGCTACAAATTGCTATGTCGCAGATTTGCATACGACGAGCAGAAGCGGAGTTATTGTTGTTTATATCTGTGAGGCCATGAATCACCATTGAGGGCCGGATTCCCTACCACTCGAAACGATCGACGTTTGACGAAACCATGCAAGTTCGTCGCAGATCGGTATAAGGTGGTTCGTTGGGGCGTGTTTTAAGCTAAAAATTGCTATGTTGTAGATTCGCATACGACGAATAGAAGCGGAGTTATTGTTGTTTATATCTGTGAGGCCATGAATCACCATTGGCGGCCGGATTCCCTACCACTCTCAACGATCGACGTTTGACGAAACCATGCAAGTTCGTCGCAGATCGGCAGAAGGTGAGTCGATGTGACGTGTTTTAAGCTACAAATTGCTATGTCGCATATTCGCATACGACGAATAGAAGCGGAGTTATTGATGTTTATATCTGTGAGGCCATGAATCACCATTGAAGGCCGGATTGCCTACCACTCGAAACGATCGATGTTTGACGAAACTATGCAAGTTCGTCGCAGATCCGCACAAGGTGGGTCGATGTGACGTGTTTTAATCTACAAATTGCTATGTCGCAGATTTGCATTCGACGAATAGAAGCGGAGTTATAGTTGTTTATATCTGTCAGGCCATGAATCACCATTGACCGCCGGATTGCTTTCCACTCGAAACGATCGATGTTTGACAAAACTATGCAAGTTCGTCGCAGATCGGTATAAGGTGGTTCGTTGGGGCGTGTTTTATGCTACAAATTGCTATGTCGCAGATTTGCATACGACTAATAGAAGCGGAGTTATTGTTGTTTATATCTGTGAGGCCATGAATCACCATTGACGGCCGGATTGCTTTTCACTCGAAACGATCGATGTTTGACAAAACTATGCAAGTTCGTCGCAGATCGGTGTAAGGTGGTTCGTTAGGGCGTGTTTTAAGCTACACATTGCTACGTTGCAGATTCGCATACAACGAATAGAAGCGGAGTTATTGTTGTTTATGTCTGTGAGGCCATGAATCACCATTGACGTCCGGATTCCCTACCACTCGAAACGATCGACGTTTGACGAAACCATGCAAGTTCGTCGCAGATCGGCACAAGGTGGGTCGATGTGACGTGTTTTAAGCTACAAATTGCTATGTTGTAGATTCGCATTCGACAAATAGAAGCGGAGTTATTGCTGTTTATATCTGTGAGGCCATGAATCACCATTCACGGCCGGATTGCCTACCACTCGAAACGATCGATGTTTGACAAAACTATGCAAGTTCATCGCAGATCGGTGTAAGGTGGGTCGTTGGGCCGTGTTTTATGCTACAAATTGCGACGTCGCAGATTTCCATACGGCGAATAGAAGCGGAGTTATAGTTGTTTATATCTGTGAGGCCATGAATCACCATTGACGGCCGGATTGCTTTCCACTCGAAACGATCGATGTTTGACAAAACTATGCAAGTTCGTCGCAGATCGGTATAAAGTGGGTGGTTGGGCCGTGTTTTATGCTACAAATTGCTACGTCGCAGATTTGCATACGGCGATTAGAAGCGGAGTTATAGTTGTTTATATCTGTGAGGCCATGAATCACCATTGACGGCCGGATTGCCTACCACTCGAAACGATCGACGTTTGACGAAACTATGCAAGTTCGTCGCAGATCGGCACAAGGTGGTTCGATGTGACGTGTTTTAAGCTACAAATTGCTATGTCGCAGATTTGCATTCGACGAATAGAAGCGTAGTTATAGTTGTTTATATCTGTCAGGCCATGAATCACCATTGACCGCCGGATTGCTTTCCACTCGAAACGATCGATGTTTGACAAAACTATGCAAGTTCGTCGCAGATCGGTATAAGGTGGTTCGTTGGGGCGTGTTTTAAGCTACAAATTGCTATGTCGCAGATTTGCATACGACTAATAGAAGCGGAGTTATTGTTGTTTATATCTGTGAGGCCATGAATCACCATTGACGGCCGGATTGCTTTTCACTCGAAACGATCGATGTTTGACAAAACTATGCAAGTTCGTCGCAGATCGGTGTAAGGTGGTTCGTTAGGGCGTGTTTTAAGCTACACATTGCTACGTTGCAGATTCGCATACGACGAATAGAAGCGGAGTTATTGTTGTTTATGTCTGTGAGGCCATGAATCACCATTGACGTCCGGATTCCCTACCACTCGAAACGATCGACGTTTGACGAAACCATGCAAGTTCGTCGCAGATCGGCACAAGGTGGGTCGATGTGACGTGTTTTAAGCTACAAATTGCTATGTCGCAGATTTGCATTCGACGAATAGAAGCGGAGTTATTGTTGTTTATATCTGTGAGGCCATGAATCACCATTGACGTCCGGATTCCCTACCACTCGAAACGATCGACGTTTGACGAAACCATGCAAGTTCGTCGCAGATCGGCACAAGGTGGGTCGATGTGACGTGTTTTAAGCTACAAATTGCTATGTCGCAGATTTGCATTCGACGAATAGAAGCGGAGTTATAGTTGTTTATATCTTTGAGGCCATGAATCACCATTGACGGCCGGATTGCTTACCACTCGAAACGATCAATGTTTGACAAAACTATGCAATTTCGTCGCAGATCGGCACATGGTGGGTCGATGTGACGTGTTTTAAGCTACAAATTGCTATGTCGCAGATTTGCATTTGACGAATAGAAGCGGAGTTAAAGATGTTTATATCTGTCTGGCCATGAATCACCATTGACGGCAGGATTGCCTACCGCTCGAAACGATCGATGTTTGACGAAACTATGCAAGTTCATCGCAGATCGGCACAAGGTGGGTCGATGTGACGTGTTTTAAGCTACAAATTGCTATGTCGGATATTGGCATACGACGAATAGTAGCCAAGTTTTAGGTGCTTATATCTGTGAGATCATGAATCACCATTGACGGCCGGATTGCTTGCCACTCGAAACGATCGATGTTTGACGAAACTATGCAAGTTCGTCGCAGATCGGCACAAGGTGGGTCGATGTGTCGTGTTTTAAGCTACAAATTGCTATGTCGCAGATTTGCATTCGACGAATAGAAGCTGAGTTATAGTTGTTTATATCTGTCAGGCCATGAATCACCATTGACGGCCGGATTGCTTACCACTCGAAACGATCGATGTTTGACAAAACTATGCAAGTTCGTCGCAGATCGGTATAAAGTGGTTCTTTGGGGCGTGTTTTATGCTACAAATTGCTATGTCGCAGATTTGCATACCACGAATAGAAGCTGAGTTATCGATGTTTATATCTGTGAGGCCTATGAATCACCATTGACGGCCGGATTCCCTACCACTCGAAACGATCGTCGTTTGACGAAACCATGCAAGTTCGTCGCAGATCGGCATGAGATGGGTCGATGTGACGTGTTTTAAGCTACAAATTGCTATGTCGCATATCCGCATACGACGAATAGAAGCGGAGTTATTGTTGTTTATATCTGTGAGGCCATGAATCACCATTGACGGCCGGATTGCCTACCACTCGAAACGATCGACGTTTGACGAAACTATGCAAGTTCGTCGCAGATCGGTAAAAGGTGGGTCGGTGGGCCGTGTTTTATGCTACAAATTGCTATGTCGGATATTGGCATACGACGAATAGAAGCCAAGTTTTAGGTGCTTATATTTGTGAGGCCTATGAATCACCATTGACGGCCGGATTGCCTACCACTCGAAACGATCGATGTTTGACGAAACTATGCAAGTTCGTCGCAGATCGGCACAAGGTGGGTCGATGTGTCGTGTTTTAAGCTACAAATTGCTATGTCGCAGATTTGCATTTGACGAATAGAAGCGGAGTTAAAGATGTTTATATCTGTCTGGCCATGAATCACCATTGACGGCAGGATTGCCTACCGCTCGAAACGATCGATGTTTGACGAAACTATGCAAGTTCATCGCAGATCGGCACAAGGTGGGTCGATGTGACGTGTTTTAAGCTACAAATTGCTATGTCGGATATTGGCATACGACGAATAGAAGCCAAGTTTTAGGTGCTTATATCTGTGAGATCATGAATCACCATTGACTGCCGGATTGCTTGCCACTCGAAACGATCGACGTTTGACGAAACTATGCAAGTTCGTCGCAGATCGGTATAAGGTGGGTCGTTGGGCCATGTTTTAAGCTACAAATCGCTATGTCGCAGATTCGCATGCGACGAATAGAAGGGGAGTTATCGATGTTTATATCTGTGAGGCCATGAATCACCATTGACGGCCGGATTGCTTACCACTCGAAACGATCGATGTTTGACAAAACTATGCAATTTCGTCGCAGATCGGCACATGGTGGGTCGATGTGACGTGTTTTAAGCTACAAATTGCTATGTCTCAGATTTGCATACGACGAGCAGAAGCGGAGTTATTGTTGTTTATATCTGTGAGGCCATGAATCACCATTGAGGGCCGGATTCCCTACCACTCGAAACGATCGACGTTTGACGAAACCATGCAAGTTCGTCGCAGATCGGTATAAGGTGGTTCGTTGGGGCGTGTTTTAAGCTAAAAATTGCTATGTTGTAGATTCGCATACGACGAATAGAAGCGGAGTTATTGTTGTTTATATCTGTGAGGCCATGAATCACCATTGGCGGCCGGATTCCCTACCACTCTCAACGATCGACGTTTGACGAAACCATGCAAGTTCGTCGCAGATCGGCAGAAGGTGAGTCGATGTGACGTGTTTTAAGCTACAAATTGCTATGTCGCATATTCGCATACGACGAATAGAAGCGGAGTTATTGATGTTTATATCTGTGAGGCCATGAATCACCATTGAAGGCCGGATTGCCTACCACTCGAAACGATCGATGTTTGACGAAACTATGCAAGTTCGTCGCAGATCGGCACAAGGTGGGTCGATGTGACGTGTTTTAAGCTACAAATTGCTATGTTGTAGATTCGCATTCGACAAATAGAAGCGGAGTTATTGCTGTTTATATCTGTGAGGCCATGAATCACCATTCACGGCCGGATTGCCTACCACTCGAAACGATCGATGTTTGACAAAACTATGCAAGTTCATCGCAGATCGGTGTAAGGTGGGTCGTTGGGCCGTGTTTTATGCTACAAATTGCGACGTCGCAGATTTCCATACGGCGAATAGAAGCGGAGTTATAGTTGTTTATATCTGTGAGGCCATGAATCACCATTGACGGCCGGATTGCTTTCCACTCGAAACGATCGATGTTTGACAAAACTATGCAAGTTCGTCGCAGATCGGTATAAAGTGGGTGGTTGGGCCGTGTTTTATGCTACAAATTGCTACGTCGCAGATTTGCATACGGCGATTAGAAGCGGAGTTATAGTTGTTTATATCTGTGAGGCCATGAATCACCATTGACGGCCGGATTGCCTACCACTCGAAACGATCGACGTTTGACGAAACTATGCAAGTTCGTCGCAGATCGGCACAAGGTGGTTCGATGTGACGTGTTTTAAGCTACAAATTGCTATGTCGCAGATTTGCATTCGACGAATAGAAGCGTAGTTATAGTTGTTTATATCTGTCAGGCCATGAATCACCATTGACCGCCGGATTGCTTTCCACTCGAAACGATCGATGTTTGACAAAACTATGCAAGTTCGTCGCAGATCGGTATAAGGTGGTTCGTTGGGGCGTGTTTTATGCTACAAATTGCTATGTCGCAGATTTGCATACGACTAATAGAAGCGGAGTTATTGTTGTTTATATCTGTGAGGCCATGAATCACCATTGACGGCCGGATTGCTTTTCACTCGAAACGATCGATGTTTGACAAAACTATGCAAGTTCGTCGCAGATCGGTGTAAGGTGGTTCGTTAGGGCGTGTTTTAAGCTACACATTGCTACGTTGCAGATTCGCATACGACGAATAGAAGCGGAGTTATTGTTGTTTATGTCTGTGAGGCCATGAATCACCATTGACGTCCGGATTCCCTACCACTCGAAACGATCGACGTTTGACGAAACCATGCAAGTTCGTCGCAGATCGGCACAAGGTGGGTCGATGTGACGTGTTTTAAGCTACAAATTGCTATGTCGCAGATTTGCATTCGACGAATAGAAGCGGAGTTATTGTTGTTTATATCTGTGAGGCCATGAATCACCATTGACGTCCGGATTCCCTACCACTCGAAACGATCGACGTTTGACGAAACCATGCAAGTTCGTCGCAGATCGGCACAAGGTGGGTCGATGTGACGTGTTTTAAGCTACAAATTGCTATGTCGCAGATTTGCATTCGACGAATAGAAGCGGAGTTATAGATGTTTATATCTGTCTGGCCATGAATCACCATTGATGGCAGGATTGCCTACCGCTCGAAACGATCGATGTTTGACGAAACTATGCAAGTTCATCGCAGATCGGCAAAAGGTTGGTCGATGTGACGTGTTTTAAGCTACAAATTGCTATGTCGGATATTGGCATACGACGGATAGAAGCCAAGTTTTAGGTGCTTATATCTGTGAGACCATGAATCACCATTGACGGCCGGATTGCTTACCACTCGAAACGATCGACGTTTGACGAAACTATGCAAGTTCGTCGCAGATCGGCATGAGATGGGTTCGATGTGACGTGTTTTAAGCTACAAATTGCTATGTCGCATATCCGCATACGACGAATAGAAGCGGAGTTATTGTTGTTTATATCTGTGAGGCCATGAATCACCATTAACGGCCGGATTGCCTACCACTCGAAACGATCGACGTTTGACGAAACTATGCAAGTTCGTCGCAGATCGGTAAAAGGTGGGTCGGTGGGCCGTGTTTTATGCTACAAATTGCTATGTCGCAGATTTGCATTCGACGAATAGAAGCGGAGTTATAGTTGTTTATATCTGTGAGGCCATGAATCACCAATGACGGCCGGATTGCTTACCACTCGAAACGATCGATGTTTGACAAAACTATGCAAGTTCGTCGCAGATCGGTATAGGGTGGTTCGTTTGGGCGTGTTTTAAGCTACAAATTGCTATGTCGCAGATTCGCATACGACGAATAGAAGCTGAGTTATAGTTGTTGATATCTGTGAGGCCATGAATCACCATTGACGGCCGGATTCCCTACCACTCGAAACGATCGACGTTTGACGAAACCATGCAAGTTCGTCGCAGATCGGCACAAGGTGGGTCGATGTGACGTGTTTTAAGCTACAAATTGCTATGTCGCAGATTCGCATACGATGAATAGGAGCGGAGTTATAGTTGTTTATATCTGTGAGGCCATGAATCACCATTGACTGCCGGATTGCTTTCCACTCGAAACAATCGATGTTTGACAAATCTATGCAAGTTCGTCGCAGATCGGTGTAAGGTGGTTCGTTGGGGCGTGTTTTAAGCTACACATTGCTACGTCTCAGATTCGCATACGACGAATAGAAGCGGAGTTATCGTTGTTTATATCTGTGAGGCCATGAATCACCATTGACGTCCGGATTCCCTACCACTCGAAACGATCGACGTTTGACGAAACCATGCAAGTTCGTCGCAGATCGGCACAAGGTGGGTCGATGTGACGTGTTTTAAGCTACACATTGCTACGTCGCAGATTCGCATACGACGAATAGAAGCGGAGTTATTGTTGTTTATATCTGTGAGGCCATGAATCACCATTGACTGCCGGATTGCTTTCCACTAGAAACGATCGATGTTTGACGAAACTATGCAAGTTCGTCGCAGATCGGTATAAGGTGGTTCATTGGGGCGTGTTTTAAGCTACAAATTGCTAGGTCGCAGATTCGCATACGACGAATAGAATCAGAGTTATAGTTGTTTATATCTGTGAGGCCATGAATCACCATTGACGGCCGGATTCCCTACCACTCGAAACGATCGACGTTTGACGAAACTATACAAGTACGTCGCAGATCGGCATGAGGTGGGTCGATGTGTCGTGTTTTAAGCTACAAATTGCTATGTTGCAGATTTGCATACGACGTATAGAAGCGGAGTTGTTGTTGTTTATATCTGTGAGGCCATGAATCACCATTGACGGCCGGATTGCTTTCCACTAGAAACGATCGATGTTTGACGAAACTATGCAAGTTCGTCGCAGATCGGTATAAGGTGGATCATTGGGGCGTGTTTTAAGCTACAAATTGCTAGGTCGCAGATTCGCATACGACGAATAGAATCGGAGTTATAGTTGTTTATATCTGTGAGGCCATGAATCACCATTGACGGCCGCATTCCCTACCACTCGAAACGATCGACGTTTGACGAAACTATACAAGTATATCGCAGATCGACATGAGGTGGGTCGATGTGTCGTGTTTTAAGCTACAAATTGCTATGTCGCAGATTTGCATACGACGTATAGAAGCGGAGTTATTGTTGTTTATATCTGTGAGGCCATGAATCACCATTGACGGCCGGATTGCTTTCTACTAGAAACGATCGATGTTTGACGAAACTATGCAAGTTCGTCGCAGATCGGTATAAGGTGGTTCATTGGGGCGTGTTTTAAGCTACAAATTGCTAGGTCGCAGTTTCGCATACGACGAATAGAATCGGAGTTATAGTTGTTTATATCTGTGAGGCCATGAATCACCATTGACGGCCGGATTCCCTACCACTCGAAACGATCGACGTTTGACGAAACTATACAAGTACGTCGCAGATCGGCATGAGGTGGGTCGATGTGTCGTGTTTTAAGCTACAAATTGCTATGTTGCAGATTTGCATACGACGTATAGAAGTGGAGTTATTGTTGTTTATATCTGTGAGGCCATGAATCACCATTGACGGCCGGATTCCCTACCACTCGAAACGATCGTCGTTTGACGAAACCATGCAAGTTCGTCGCTGATCGGCATGAGATGGGTCGGTGTGACGTGTTTTAAGCTACAAATTGCTACGTCGCATATCCGCATACGACGAATAGAAGCGGAGTTATTGGTGTTTATATCTGTGAGGCCATGAATCACCATTGACGGCCGGATTGCCGTTCACTCGAAACGATCGACGTTTGACGAAACTATGCAAGTTCGTCGCAGATCAGTAAAAGGTGGGTCGGTGGGCCGTGTTTTATGCTACAAATTGCTATGTCGCAGATTTGCATACGACGAATAGAAGCGGACTTATTGTTGTTTATATCTGTGAGGCCATGAATCACCATTGACGGCCAGATTGCCTACCACTCGAAACGATCGATGTTTGACGAAACTATGCAAGTTCGTCGCAGATCGGCACAAGGTGGGTCGATGTGTCGTGTTTTAAGCTACAGATTGCTATGTCGCAGATTTGCATTCGACGAATAGAAGCGGAGTTATAGTTGTTTATATCTGTGAGGCCATGAATCACCATTGACGGCCGGATTGCTTACCACTCGAAACGATCGATGTTTGACAAAACTATGCAATTTCGTCGCAGATCGGCACATGGTGGGTCGATGTGACGTGTTTTAAGCTACAAATTGCTATGTCGCAGATTTGCATTTGACGAATAGAAGCGGAGTTAAAGATGTTTATATCTGTCTGGCCATGAATCACCATTGACGGCAGGATTGCCTACCGCTCGAAACGATCGATGTTTGACGAAACTATGCAAGTTCATCGCAGATCGGCACAAGGTGGGTCGATGTGACGTGTTTTAAGCTACAAATTGCTATGTCGGATATTGGCATACGACGAATAGTAGCCAAGTTTTAGGTGCTTATATCTGTGAGATCATGAATCACCATTGACGGCCGGATTGCTTGCCACTCGAAACGATCGATGTTTGACGAAACTATGCAAGTTCGTCGCAGATCGGCACAAGGTGGGTCGATGTGACGTGTTTTAAGCTACACATTGCTACGTCGCAGATTCGCATACGACGAATAGAAGCGGAGTTATTGTTGTTTATATCTGTCAGGCCATGAATCACCATTGACTGCCGGATTGCTTTCCACTAGAAACGATCGATGTTTGACGAAACTATGCAAGTTCGTCGCAGATCGGTATAAGGTGGTTCATTGGGGCGTGTTTTAAGCTACAAATTGCTAGGTCGCAGATTCGCATACGACGAATAGAATCGGAGTTATAGTTGTTTATATCTGTGAGGCCATGAATCACCATTGACGGCCGGATTCCCTACCACTCGAAACGATCGACGTTTGACGAAACTATACAAGTACGTCGCAGATCGGCATGAGGTGGGTCGATGTGTCGTGTTTTAAGCTACAAATTGCTATGTTGCAGATTTGCATACGACGTATAGAAGCGGAGTTATTGTTGTTTATATCTGTGAGGCCATGAATCACCATTGACGGCCGGATTGCTTTCCACTAGAAACGATCGATGTTTGACGAAACTATGCAAGTTCGTCGCAGATCGGTATAAGGTGGATCATTGGGGCGTGTTTTAAGCTACAAATTGCTAGGTCGCAGATTCGCATACGACGAATAGAATCGGAGTTATAGTTGTTTATATCTGTGAGGCCATGAATCACCATTGACGGCCGCATTCCCTACCACTCGAAACGATCGACGTTTGACGAAACTATACAAGTATATCGCAGATCGACATGAGGTGGGTCGATGTGTCGTGTTTTAAGCTACAAATTGCTATGTCGCAGATTTGCATACGACGTATAGAAGCGGAGTTATTGTTGTTTATATCTGTGAGGCCATGAATCACCATTGACGGCCGGATTGCTTTCCACTAGAAACGATCGATGTTTGACGAAACTATGCAAGTTCGTCGCAGATCGGTATAAGGTGGTTCATTGGGGTGTGTTTTAAGCTACAAATTGCTAGGTCGCAGATTCGCATACGACGAATAGAATCGGAGTTATAGTTGTTTATATCTGTGAGGCCATGAATCACCATTGACGGCCGGATTCCCTACCACTCGAAACGATCGACGTTTGACGAAACTATACAAGTACGTCGCAGATCGGCATGAGGTGGGTCGATGTGTCGTGTTTTAAGCTACAAATTGCTATGTTGCAGATTTGCATACGACGTATAGAAGTGGAGTTATTGTTGTTTATATCTGTGAGGCCATGAATCACCATTGACGGCCGGATTCCCTACCACTCGAAACGATCGTCGTTTGACGAAACCATGCAAGTTCGTCGCTGATCGGCATGAGATGGGTCGATGTGACGTGTTTTAAGCTACAAATTGCTACGTCGCATATCCGCATACGACGAATAGAAGCGGAGTTATTGGTGTTTATATCTGTGAGGCCATGAATCACCATTGACGGCCGGATTGCCGTTCACTCGAAACGATCGACGTTTGACGAAACTATGCAAGTTCGTCGCAGATCAGTAAAAGGTGGGTCGGTGGGCCGTGTTTTATGCTACAAATTGCTATGTCGCAGATTTGCATACGACGAATAGAAGCGGACTTATTGTTGTTTATATCTGTGAGGCCATGAATCACCATTGACGGCCAGATTGCCTACCACTCGAAACGATCGATGTTTGACGAAACTATGCAAGTTCGTCGCAGATCGGCACAAGGTGGGTCGATGTGTCGTGTTTTAAGCTACAAATTGCTATGTCGCAGATTTGCATTCGACGAATAGAAGCGGAGTTATAGTTGTTTATATCTGTGAGGCCATGAATCACCATTGACGGCCGGATTGCTTACCACTCGAAACGATCGATGTTTGACAAAACTATGCAATTTCGTCGCAGATCGGCACATGGTGGGTCGATGTGACGTGTTTTAAGCTACAAATTGCTATGTCGCAGATTTGCATTTGACGAATAGAAGCGGAGTTAAAGATGTTTATATCTGTCTGGCCATGAATCACCATTGACGGCAGGATTGCCTACCGCTCGAAACGATCGATGTTTGACGAAACTATGCAAGTTCATCGCAGATCGGCACAAGGTGGGTCGATGTGACGTGTTTTAAGCTACAAATTGCTATGTCGGATATTGGCATACGACGAATAGTAGCCAAGTTTTAGGTGCTTATATCTGTGAGATCATGAATCACCATTGACGGCCGGATTGCTTGACACTCGAAACGATCGATGTTTGACGAAACTATGCAAGTTCGTCGCAGATCGGCACAAGGTGGGTCGATGTGACGTGTTTTAAGCTACACATTGCTACGTCGCAGATTCGCATACGACGAATAGAAGCGGAGTTATTGTTGTTTATATCTGTCAGGCCATGAATCACCATTGACTGCCGGATTGCTTTCCACTAGAAACGATCGATGTTTGACGAAACTATGCAAGTTCGTCGCAGATCGGTATAAGGTGGTTCATTGGGGCGTGTTTTAAGCTACAAATTGCTAGGTCGCAGATTCGCATACGACGAATAGAATCGGAGTTATAGTTGTTTATATCTGTGAGGCCATGAATCACCATTGACGGCCGGATTCCCTACCACTCGAAACGATCGACGTTTGACGAAACTATACAAGTACGTCGCAGATCGGCATGAGGTGGGTCGATGTGTCGTGTTTTAAGCTACAAATTGCTATGTTGCAGATTTGCATACGACGTATAGAAGCGGAGTTATTGTTGTTTATATCTGTGAGGCCATGAATCACCATTGACGGCCGGATTGCTTTCCACTAGAAACGATCGATGTTTGACGAAACTATGCAAGTTCGTCGCAGATCGGTATAAGGTGGATCATTGGGGCGTGTTTTAAGCTACAAATTGCTAGGTCGCAGATTCGCATACGACGAATAGAATCGGAGTTATAGTTGTTTATATCTGTGAGGCCATGAATCACCATTGACGGCCGCATTCCCTACCACTCGAAACGATCGACGTTTGACGAAACTATACAAGTATATCGCAGATCGACATGAGGTGGGTCGATGTGTCGTGTTTTAAGCTACAAATTGCTATGTCGCAGATTTGCATACGACGTATAGAAGCGGAGTTATTGTTGTTTATATCTGTGAGGCCATGAATCACCATTGACGGCCGGATTGCTTTCCACTAGAAACGATCGATGTTTGACGAAACTATGCAAGTTCGTCGCAGATCGGTATAAGGTGGTTCATTGGGGCGTGTTTTAAGCTACAAATTGCTAGGTCGCAGATTCGCATACGACGAATAGAATCGGAGTTATAGTTGTTTATATCTGTGAGGCCATGAATCACCATTGACGGCTGGATTCCCTACCACTCGAAACGATCGACGTTTGACGAAACTATACAAGTACGTCGCAGATCGGCATGAGGTGGGTCGATGTGTCGTGTTTTAAGCTACAAATTGCTATGTTGCAGATTTGCATACGACGTATAGAAGTGGAGTTATTGTTGTTTATATCTGTGAGGCCATGAATCACCATTGACGGCCGGATTCCCTACCACTCGAAACGATCGTCGTTTGACGAAACCATGCAAGTTCGTCGCTGATCGGCATGAGATGGGTCGATGTGACGTGTTTTAAGCTACAAATTGCTACGTCGCATATCCGCATACGACGAATAGAAGCGGAGTTATTGGTGTTTATATCTGTGAGGCCATGAATCACCATTGACGGCCGGATTGCCGTTCACTCGAAACGATCGACGTTTGACGAAACTATGCAAGTTCGTCGCAGATCAGTAAAAGGTGGGTCGGTGGGCCGTGTTTTATGCTACAAATTGCTATGTCGCAGATTTGCATACGACGAATAGAAGCGGACTTATTGTTGTTTATATCTGTGAGGCCATGAATCACCATTGACGGCCAGATTGCCTACCACTCGAAACGATCGATGTTTGACGAAACTATGCAAGTTCGTCGCAGATCGGCACAAGGTGGGTCGATGTGTCGTGTTTTAAGCTACAAATTGCTATGTCGCAGATTTGCATTCGACGAATAGAAGCGGAGTTATAGTTGTTTATATCTGTGAGGCCATGAATCACCATTGACGGCCGGAATGCTTACCACTCGAAACGATCGATGTTTGACAAAACTATGCAATTTCGTCGCAGATCGGCACATGGTGGGTCGATGTGACGTGTTTTAAGCTACAAATTGCTATGTCGCAGATTTGCATTTGACGAATAGAAGCGGAGTTAAAGATGTTTATATCTGTCTGGCCATGAATCACCATTGACGGCAGGATTGCCTACCGCTCGAAACGATCGATGTTTGACGAAACTATGCAAGTTCATCGCAGATCGGCACAAGGTGGGTCGATGTGACGTGTTTTAAGCTACAAATTGCTATGTCGGATATTGGCATACGACGAATAGTAGCCAAGTTTTAGGTGCTTATATCTGTGAGATCATGAATCACCATTGACGGCCGGATTGCTTTCCACTCGAAACGATCGATGTTTGACAAAACTATGCAAGTTCGTCGCAGATCGGTGTAAGGTGGTTCGTTGGGGCGTGTTTTAAGCTACACATTGCTACGTTGCAGATTCGCATACGACGAATAGAAGCGGAGTTATTGTTGTTTATGTCTGTGAGGCCATGAATCACCATTGACGTCCGGATTCCCTACCACTCGAAACGATCGACGTTTGACGAAACCATGCAAGTTCGTCGCAGATCGGCACAAGGTGGGTCGATGTGACGTGTTTTAAGCTACAAATTGCTATGTCGCAGATTTGCATTCGACGAATAGAAGCGGAGTTATAGATGTTTATATCTGTCTGGCCATGAATCACCATTGATGGCAGGATTGCCTACCGCTCGAAACGATCGATGTTTGACGAAACTATGCAAGTTCATCGCAGATCGGCAAAAGGTGGGTCGATGTGACGTGTTTTAAGCTACAAATTGCTATGTCGGATATTGGCATACGACGGATAGAAGCCAAGTTTTAGGTGCTTATATCTGTGAGACCATGAATCACCATTGACGGCCGGATTGCTTACCACTCGAAACGATCGACGTTTGACGAAACTATGCAAGTTCGTCGCAGATCGGCATGAGATGGGTCGATGTGACGTGTTTTAAGCTACAAATTGCTACGTCGCATATCCGCATACGACGAATAGAAGCGGAGTTATTGTTGTTTATATCTGTGAGGCCATGAATCACCATTAACGGCCGGATTGCCTACCACTCGAAACGATCGACGTTTGACGAAACTATGCAAGTTCGTCGCAGATCGGTAAAAGGTGGGTCGGTGGGCCGTGTTTTATGCTACAAATTGCTATGTCGCAGATTTGCATTCGACGAATAGAAGCGGAGTTATAGTTGTTTATATCTGTGAGGCCATGAATCACCAATGACGGCCGGATTGCTTACCACTCGAAACGATCGATGTTTGACAAAACTATGCAAGTTCGTCGCAGATCGGTATAGGGTGGTTCGTTTGGGCGTGTTTTAAGCTACAAATTGCTATGTCGCAGATTCGCATACGACGAATAGAAGCTGAGTTATAGTTGTTGATATCTGTGAGGCCATGAATCACCATTGACGGCCGGATTCCCTACCACTCGAAACGATCGTCGTTTGACGAAACCATGCAAGTTCGTCGCAGATCGGCATGAGATGGGTCGATGTGACGTGTTTTAAGCTACAAATTGCTACGTCGCATATCCGCATACGACGAATAGAAGCGGAGTTATTGTTGTTTATATCTGTGAGGCCATGAATCACCATTGACGGCCGGATTGCCGTTCACTCGAA
Organism: Anoplius nigerrimus; assembly: GCA_914767735.1. Taxonomy (NCBI): domain Eukaryota; kingdom Metazoa; phylum Arthropoda; class Insecta; order Hymenoptera; family Pompilidae; genus Anoplius; species Anoplius nigerrimus. Next base: position 1,839,399 of record CAJZBX010000049.1, on the reverse strand, counting down.
ACGATCGACGTTTGACGAAACTATGCAAGTTCGTCGCAGATCGGTAAAAGGTGGGTCGGTGGGCCGTGTTTTATGCTACAAATTGCTATGTCGCAGATTTGCATACGACGAATAGAAGCGGACTTATTGTTGTTTATATCTGTGAGGCCATGAATCACCATTGACGGCCAGATTGCCTACCACTCGAAACGATCGATGTTTGACGAAACTATGCAAGTTCGTCGCAGATCGGTATAAGGTGGATCATTGGGGCGTGTTTTAAGCTACAAACTGCTAGGTCGCAGATTCGCATACGACGAATAGAATCGGAGTTATAGTTGTTTATATCTGTGAGGCCATGAATCACCATTGACGGCCGGATTCCCTACCACTCGAAACGATCGACGTTTGACGAAACTATACAAGTATATCGCAGATCGACATGAGGTGGGTCGATGTGTCGTGTTTTAAGCTACAAATTGCTATGCCGCAGATTTGCATACGGCGTATAGAAGCGGAGTTATTGTTGTTTATATCTGTGAGGCCATGAATCACCATTGACGGCCGGATTCCCTACCACTCGAAACGATCGTCGTTTGACGAAACCATGCAAGTTCGTCGCAGATCGGCATGAGATGGGTCGATGTGACGTGTTTTAAGCTACAAATTGCTACGTCGCATATCCGCATACGACGAATAGAAGCGGAGTTATTGTTGTTTATATCTGTGAGGCCATGAATCACCATTGACGGCCGGATTGCCGTTCACTCGAAACGATCGACGTTTGACGAAACTATGCAAGTTCGTCGCAGATCGGCACAAGGTGGGTCGATGTGACGTGTTTTAAGCTACACATTGCTACGTCGCAGATTCGCATACGACGAATAGAAGCGGAGTTATTGTTGTTTATATCTGTGAGGCCATGAATCACCATTGACGGCCGGATTCCCTACCACTCGAAACGATCGTCGTTTGACGAAACCATGCAAGTTCGTCGCAGATCGGCATGAGATGGGTCGATGTGACGTGTTTTAAGCTACAAATTGCTACGTCGCATATCCGCATACGACGAATAGAAGCGGAGTTATTGTTGTTTATATCTGTGAGGCCATGAATCACCATTGACGGCCGGATTGCTTTCCACTAGAAACGATCGATGTTTGACGAAACTATGCAAGTTCGTCGCAGATCGGTATAAGGTGGATCATTGGGGCGTGTTTTAAGCTACAAACTGCTAGGTCGCAGATTCGCATACGACGAATAGAATCGGAGTTATAGTTGTTTATATCTGTGAGGCCATGAATCACCATTGACGGCCGGATTCCCTACCACTCGAAACGATCGACGTTTGACGAAACTATACAAGTATATCGCAGATCGACATGAGGTGGGTCGATGTGTCGTGTTTTAAGCTACAAATTGCTATGCCGCAGATTTGCATACGGCGTATAGAAGCGGAGTTATTGTTGTTTATATCTGTGAGGCCATGAATCACCATTGACGGCCGGATTCCCTACCACTCGAAACGATCGTCGTTTGACGAAACCATGCAAGTTCGTCGCAGATCGGCATGAGATGGGTCGATGTGACGTGTTTTAAGCTACAAATTGCTACGTCGCATATCCGCATACGACGAATAGAAGCGGAGTTATTGTTGTTTATATCTGTGAGGCCATGAATCACCATTGACGGCCGGATTGCCGTTCACTCGAAACGATCGACGTTTGACGAAACTATGCAAGTTCGTCGCAGATCGGTAAAAGGTGGGTCGGTGGGCCGTGTTTTATGCTACAAATTGCTATGTCGCAGATTTGCATACGACGAATAGAAGCGGACTTATTGTTGTTTATATCTGTGAGGCCATGAATCACCCTTGACGGCCAGATTGCCTACCACTCGAAACGATCGATGTTTGACGAAACTATGCAAGTTCGTCGCAGATCGGCACAAGGTGGGTCGATGTGTCGTGTTTTAAGCTACAAATTGCTATGTCGCAGATTTGCATTCGACGAATAGAAGCGGAGTTATAGTTGTTTATATCTGTGAGGCCATGAATCACCATTGACGGCCGGATTGCTTACCACTCGAAACGATCGATGTTTGACAAAACTATGCAATTTCGTCGCAGATCGGCACATGGTGGGTCGATGTGACGTGTTTTAAGCTACAAATTGCTATGTCGCAGATTTGCATTTGACGAATAGAAGCGGAGTTAAAGATGTTTATATCTGTCTGGCCATGAATCACCATTGACGGCAGGATTGCCTACCGCTCGAAACGATCGATGTTTGACGAAACTATGCAAGTTCATCGCAGATCGGCACAAGGTGGGTCGATGTGACGTGTTTTAAGCTACACATTGCTACGTCTCAGATTCGCATACGACGAATAGAAGCGGAGTTATCGTTGTTTATATCTGTGAGGCCATGAATCACCATTGACGTCCGGATTCCCTACCACTCGAAACGATCGACGTTTGACGAAACCATGCAAGTTCGTCGCAGATCGGCACAAGGTGGGTCGATGTGACGTGTTTTAAGCTACACATTGCTACGTCGCAGATTCGCATACGACGAATAGAAGCGGAGTTATTGTTGTTTATATCTGTGAGGCCATGAATCACCATTGACTGCCGGATTGCTTTCCACTAGAAACGATCGATGTTTGACGAAACTATGCAAGTTCATCGCAGATCGGTATAAGGTGGTTCATTGGGGCGTGTTTTAAGCTACAAATTGCTAGGTCGCAGATTCGCATACGACGAATAGAATCGGAGTTATAGTTGTTTATATCTGTGAGGCCATGAATCACCATTGACGGCCGGATTCCCTACCACTCGAAACGATCGACGTTTGACGAAACTATACAAGTACGTCGCAGATCGGCATGAGGTGGGTCGATGTGTCGTGTTTTAAGCTACAAATTGCTATGTTGCAGATTTGCATACGACGTATAGAAGCGGAGTTATTATTGTTTATATCTGTGAGGCCATGAATCACCATTGACGGCCGGATTGCTTTCCACTAGAAACGATCGATGTTTGACGAAACTATGCAAGTTCGTCGCAGATCGGTATAAGGTGGATCATTGGGGCGTGTTTTAAGCTACAAACTGCTAGGTCGCAGATTCGCATACGACGAATAGAATCGGAGTTATAGTTGTTTATATCTGTGAGGCCATGAATCACCATTGACGGCCGGATTCCCTACCACTCGAAACGATCGACGTTTGACGAAACTATACAAGTATATCGCAGATCGACATGAGGTGGGTCGATGTGTCGTGTTTTAAGCTACAAATTGCTATGCCGCAGATTTGCATACGACGTATAGAAGCGGAGTTATTGTTGTTTATATCTGTGAGGCCATGAATCACCATTGACGGCCGGATTGCTATCCACTAGAAACGATCGATGTTTGACGAAACTATGCAAGTTCGTCGCAGATCGGTATAAGGTGGATCATTGGGGCGTGTTTTAAGCTACAAATTGCTAGGTCGCAGATTCGCATACGACGAATAGAATCGGAGTTATAGTTGTTTATATCTGTGAGGCCATGAATCACCATTGACGGCCGGATTCCCTACCACTCGAAACGATCGACGTTTGACGAAACTATACAAGTACGTCGCAGATCGGCATGAGGTGGGTCGATGTGTCGTGTTTTAAGCTACAAATTGCTATGTTGCAGATTTGCATACGACGTATAGAAGCGGAGTTATTGTTGTTTATATCTGTGAGGCCATGAATCACCATTGACGGCCGGATTCCCTACCACTCGAAACGATCGTCGTTTGACGAAACCATGCAAGTTCGTCGCAGATCGGCATGAGATGGGTCGATGTGTCGTGTTTTAAGCTACAAATTGCTATGTCGCAGATTTGCATTCGACGAATAGAAGCGGAGTTATTGTTGTTTATATCTGTGAGGCCATGAATCACCATTGACGGCCGGATTGCTTTCCACTAGAAACGATCGATGTTTGACGAAACTATGCAAGTTCGTCGCAGATCGGTATAAGGTGGATCATTGGGGCGTGTTTTAAGCTACAAACTGCTAGGTCGCAGATTCGCATACGACGAATAGAATCGGAGTTATAGTTGTTTATATCTGTGAGGCCATGAATCACCATTGACGGCCGGATTCCCTACCACTCGAAACGATCGACGTTTGACGAAACTATACAAGTATATCGCAGATCGACATGAGGTGGGTCGATGTGTCGTGTTTTAAGCTACAAATTGCTATGCCGCAGATTTGCATACGACGTATAGAAGCGGAGTTATTGTTGTTTATATCTGTGAGGCCATGAATCACCATTGACGGCCGGATTGCTATCCACTAGAAACGATCGATGTTTGACGAAACTATGCAAGTTCGTCGCAGATCGGTATAAGGTGGATCATTGGGGCGTGTTTTAAGCTACAAATTGCTAGGTCGCAGATTCGCATACGACGAATAGAATCGGAGTTATAGTTGTTTATATCTGTGAGGCCATGAATCACCATTGACGGCCGGATTCCGTACCACTCGAAACGATCGACGTTTGACGAAACTATACAAGTACGTCGCAGATCGGCATGAGGTGGGTCGATGTGTCGTGTTTTAAGCTACAAATTGCTATGTTGCAGATTTGCATACGACGTATAGAAGCGGAGTTATTGTTGTTTATATCTGTGAGGCCATGAATCACCATTGACGGCCGGATTCCCTACCACTCGAAACGATCGTCGTTTGACGAAACCATGCAAGTTCGTCGCAGATCGGCATGAGATGGGTCGATGTGACGTGTTTTAAGCTACAAATTGCTACGTCGCATATCCGCATACGACGAATAGAAGCGGAGTTATTGTTGTTTATATCTGTGAGGCCATGAATCACCATTGACGGCCGGATTGCCGTTCACTCGAAACGATCGACGTTTGACGAAACTATGCAAGTTCGTCGCAGATCGGTAAAAGGTGGGTCGGTGGGCCGTGTTTTATGCTACAAATTGCTATGTCGCAGATTTGCATACGACGAATAGAAGCGGACTTATTGTTGTTTACATCTGTGAGGCCATGAATCACCATTGACGGCCAGATTGCCTACCACTCGAAACGATCGATGTTTGACGAAACTATGCAAGTTCGTCGCAGATCGGCACAAGGTGGGTCGATGTGTCGTGTTTTAAGCTACAAATTGCTATGTCGCAGATTTGCATTCGACGAATAGAAGCGGAGTTATAGTTGTTTATATCTGTGAGGCCATGAATCACCATTGACGGCCGGATTGCTTACCACTCGAAACGATCGATGTTTGACAAAACTATGCAATTTCGTCGCAGATCGGCACATGGTGGGTCGATGTGACGTGTTTTAAGCTACAAATTGCTATGTCGCAGATTTGCATTTGACGAATAGAAGCGGAGTTAAAGATGTTTATATCTGTCTGGCCATGAATCACCATTGACGGCAGGATTGCCTACCGCTCGAAACGATCGATGTTTGACGAAACTATGCAAGTTCATCGCAGATCGGCACAAGGTGGGTCGATGTGACGTGTTTTAAGCTACAAATTGCTATGTCGGATATTGGCATACGACGAATAGTAGCCAAGTTTTAGGTGCTTATATCTGTGAGATCATGAATCACCATTGACGGCCGGATTGCTTGCCACTCGAAACGATCGATGTTTGACGAAACTATGCAAGTTCGTCGCAGATCGGCACAAGGTGGGTCGATGTGTCGTGTTTTAAGCTACAAATTGCTATGTCGCAGATTTGCATTCGACGAATAGAAGCTGAGTTATAGTTGTTTATATCTGTCAGGCCATGAATCACCATTGACGGCCGGATTGCTTTCCACTCGAAACGATCGATGTTTGGCAAAACTATGCAAGTTCGTCGCAGTTTGGTATAAGGTGGTTCTTTGGGGCGTGTTTTATGCTACAAATTGCTATGTCGCAGATTTGCATACGACGAATAGAAGCGGAGTTATCGATGCTTATATCTGTGAGGCCTATGAATCACCATTGACGGCCGGATTCCCTACCACTCGAAACGATCGTCGTTTGACGAAACCATGCAAGTTCGTCGCAGATCGGCATGAGATGGGTCGATGTGACGTGTTTTAAGCTACAAATTGCTACGTCGCATATCCGCATACGACGAATAGAAGCGGAGTTATTGTTGTTTATATGTGTCAGGCCATGAATCACCATTGACGACCGGATTGCTTTCCACTCAAAACGATCGATGTTTGACAAAACTATGCAAGTTCGTCGCAGACCGGTATAAGGTGGTTCGTTGGGGCGTGTTTTAAGCTACTAATTGCTACGTCGCAGATTCGCATACGACGAATAGAAGCGGAGTTATTGTTGTTTATATCTGTGAGGCCATGAATCGCCATTGACGACCGGATTGCCTACCACTCGAAACGATCGACGTTTGACGAAACTATACAAGTATGTCGCAGATCGGCATGAGGTGGGTCGATGTGTCGTGTTTTAAGCTACAAATTGCTATGTCGCAGATTTGCATACGACTTATATAAGCGGAGCTATTGTTGTTTATATCTGTGAGGCCATGAATCACCATTGACGGCCGGATTCCCTACCACTCGAAACGATCGACGTTTGACGAAACCATGCAAGTTCGTCGCAGATCGGCACAAGGTGGGTCGATGTGACGTGTTTTAAGCTACAAATTGCTATGTCGCAGATTCGCATACGATGAATAGGAGCGGAGTTATCGTTGTTTATATCTGTCAGGCCATGAATCACCATTGACGGCCGGATTGTTTTCCACTCGAAACGATCGATGTTTGACAAATCTATGCAAGTTCGTCGCAGGCCGGTATAAGGTGGTTCGTTGGGGCGTGTTTTAAGCTACAAATTGCTACGTCGCAGATTCGCATACGACGAATAGAAGCGAAGTTATTGTTGTTTATATCTGTGAGGCCATGAATCACCATTGACGGCCGGATTCCCTACCACTCGAAACGATCGACGTTTGACGAAACTATGCAATTTCGTCGCAGATCGGCACATGGTGGGTCGATGTGACGTGTTTTAAGCTACAAATTGCTATGTCGGATATTGGCATACGACGAATAGAAGCGGACTTATTGTTGTTTATATCTGTGAGGCCATGAATCACCATTGACGGCCGGAATGCCTACCACTCGAAACGTTCGATGTTTGACGAAACTATGCAAGGTCGTCGCAGATCGGCACAAGGTGGGTCGATGTGTCGTGTTTTAAGCTACAAATTGCTGTGTCGCAAATTTGCATTCGACGAATAGAAGCTGAGTTATAGTTGTTTATATCTGTCAGGCCATGAATCACCATTGACGGCCGGATTGCTTACCACTCGAAACGATCGATGTTTGACAAAACTATGCAAGTTCGTCGCAGATCGGTATAAAGTGGTTCTTTGGGGCGTGTTTTATGCTACAAATTGCTATGTCGCAGATTTGCATACCACGAATAGAAGCTGAGTTATCGATGTTTATATCTGTGAGGCCTATGAATCACCATTGACGGCCGGATTCCCTACCACTCGAAACGATCGTCGTTTGACGAAACCATGCAAGTTCGTCGCAGATCGGCATGAGATGGGTCGATGTGACGTGTTTTAAGCTACAAATTGCTATGTCGCATATCCGCATACGACGAATAGAAGCGGAGTTATTGTTGTTTATATCTGTGAGGCCATGAATCACCATTGACGGCCGGATTGCCTACCACTCGAAACGATCGACGTTTGACGAAACTATGCAAGTTCGTCGCAGATCGGTAAAAGGTGGGTCGGTGGGCCGTGTTTTATGCTACAAATTGCTATGTCGGATATTGGCATACGACGAATAGAAGCCAAGTTTTATGCTTATATTTGTGAGGCCTATGAATCACCATTGACGGCCGGATTGCCTACCACTCGAAACGATCGATGTTTGACGAAACTATGCAAGTTTGTCGCAGATCGGCACAAGGTGGGTCGATGTGTCGTGTTTTAAGCTACAAATTGCTATGTCGCAGATTTGCATTCGACGAATAGAAGCGGAGTTAGAGTTGTTTATATCTGTGAGGCCATGAATCACCATTGACGGCCGGATTGCTTACCATTTGAACCGATCGATGTTTGACAAAACTATGCAATTTCGTCGCAGATCGGCACATGGTGGGTCGATGTGACGTGTTTTAAGCTACAAATTGCTATGTCGCAGATTTGCATTTGACGAATAGAAGCGGAGTTAAAGATGTTTATATCTGTCTGGCCATGAATCACCATTGACGGCAGGATTGCCTACCGCTCGAAACGATCGATGTTTGACGAAACTATGCAAGTTCATCGCAGATCGGCACAAGGTGGGTCGATGTGACGTGTTTTAAGCTACAAATTGCTATGTCGGATATTGGCATACGACGAATAGAAGCCAAGTTTTAGGTGCTTATATCTGTGAGATCATGAATCACCATTGACTGCCGGATTGCTTGCCACTCGAAACGATCGACGTTTGACGAAACTATGCAAGTTCGTCGCAGATCGGTATAAGGTGGGTCGTTGGGCCATGTTTTAAGCTACAAATCGCTATGTCGCAGATTCGCATACGACGAATAGAAGGGGAGTTATCGATGTTTATATCTGTGAGGCCATGAATCACCATTGACGGCCGGATTGCTTACCACTCGAAACGATCGATGTTTGACAAAACTATGCAATTTCGTCGCAGATCGGCACATGGTGGGTCGATGTGACGTGTTTTAAGCTACAAATTGCTATGTCGCAGATTTGCATTTGACGAATAGAAGCGGAGTTAAAGATGTTTATATCTGTCTGGCCATGAATCACCATTGACGGCAGGATTGCCTACCGCTCGAAACGATCGATGTTTGACGAAACTATGCAAGTTCATCGCAGATCGGCACAAGGTGGGTCGATGTGACGTGTTTTAAGCTACAAATTGCTATGTCGGATATTGGCATACGACGAATAGAAGCCAAGTTTTAGGTGCTTATATCTGTGAGATCATGAATCACCATTGACGGCCGGATTGCTTGCCACTCGAAACGATCGATGTTTGACGAAACTATGCAAGTTCGTCACAGATCGGCACAAGGTGGGTCGATGTGTCGTGTTTTAAGCTACAAATTGCTATGTCGCAGATTTGCATTCGACGAATAGAAGCTGAGTTATAGTTGTTTATATCTGTCAGTCCATGAATCACCATTGACGGCCGGATTGCTTTCCACTCGAAACGATCGATGTTTGACAAAACTATGCAAGTTCGTCGCAGGTCCGTATAAGGTGGTTCATTGGGTCGTGTTTTAAGCTACAAATTGCTAGGGCGCAGATTCGCATACGACGAATAGAAGCGGAGTTATTGTTGTTTATATCTGTGAGGCCATGAATCACCATTGACGGCCGGATTCCCTACCACTCGAAACGATCGACGTTTGACGAAACTATGCAATTTCGTCGGAGATCGGCACATGGTGGGTCGATGTGACGTGTTTTAAGCTACAAATTGCTATGTCGGATATTGGCATACGACGAAGAGAAGCGGACTTATTGTTGTTTATATCTGTGAGGCCATGCATCACCATTGACGGCCGGAATGCCTACCACTCGAAACGTTCGATGTTTGACGAAACTATGCAAGTTCGTCGCAGATCGGCACAAGGTGGGTCGATGTGTCGTGTTTTAAGCTACAAATTGGTATGTCGCAAATTTGCATTCGACGAATAGAAGCTGAGTTATAGTTGTTTATATCTGTCAGGCCATGAATCACCATTGACGGCCGGATTGCTTACCACTCGAAACGATCGATGTTTGACAAAACTATGCAAGTTCGTCGCAGATCGGTATAAAGTGGTTCTTTGGGGCGTGTTTTATGCTACAAATTGCTATGTCGCAGATTTGCATACCACGAATAGAAGCTGAGTTATCGATGTTTATATCTGTGAGGCCTATGAATCACCATTGACGGCCGGATTCCCTACCACCCGAAAAGATCGTCGTTTGACGAAACCATGCAAGTTCGTCGCAGATCGGCATGAGATGGGTCGTTGTGACGTGTTTTAAGCTACAAATTGCTATGTCGCATATCCGCATACGACGAATAGAAGCGGAGTTATTGTTGTTTATATCTGTGAGGCCATGAATCACCATTGACGTCCGGATTCCCTACCACTCGAAACGATCGACGTTTGACGAAACCATGCAAGTTCGTCGCAGATCGGCACAAGGTGGGTCGATGTGACGTGTTTTAAGCTACAAATTGCTATGTCGCAGATTTGCATTCGACGAATAGAAGCGGAGTTATTGTTGTTTATATCTGTGAGGCCATGAATCACCATTGACGTCCGGATTCCCTACCACTCGAAACGATCGACGTTTGACGAAACCATGCAAGTTCGTCGTAGATCGGCACAAGGTGGGTCGATGTGACGTGTTTTAAGCTACAAATTGCTATGTCGCAGATTTGCATTCGACGAATAGAAGCGGAGTTATAGTTGTTTATATCTGTGAGGCCATGAATCACCATTGACGGCCGGATTGCTTACCACTCGAAACGATCGACGTTTGACGAAACTATGCAAGTTCGTCGCAGATCGGCATGAGATGGGTCGATGTGACGTGTTTTAAGCTACAAATTGCTATGTCGCATATCCGCATACGACGAATAGAAGCGGAGTTATTGTTGTTTATATCTGTGAGGCCATGAATCACCATTAACGGCCGGATTGCCTACCACTCGAAACGATCGACGTTTGACGAAACTATGCAAGTTCGTCGCAGATCGGTAAAAGGTGGGTCGGTGGGCCGTGTTTTATGCTACAAATTGCTATGTCGCAGATTTGCATTCGACGAATAGAAGCGGAGTTATAGTTGTTTATATCTGTGAGGCCATGAATCACCAATGACGGCCGGATTGCTTACCACTCGAAACGATCGATGTTTGACAAAACTATGCAAGTTCGTCGCAGATCGGTATAGGGTGGTTCGTTTGGGCGTGTTTTAAGCTACACATTGCTATGTCGCAGATTCGCATACGACGAATAGAAGCGGAGTTATCGTTGTTTATATCTGTGAGGCCATGAATCACCATTGACGTCCGGATTCCCTACCACTCGAAACGATCGACGTTTGACGAAACCATGCAAGTTCGTCGCAGATCGGCACAAGGTGGGTCGATGTGACGTGTTTTAAGCTACACATTGCTACGTCGCAGATTCGCATACGACGAATAGAAGCGGAGTTATTGTTGTTTATATCTGTGAGGCCATGAATCACCATTGACTGCCGGATTGCTTTCCACTAGAAACGATCGATGTTTGACGAAACTATGCAAGTTCGTCGCAGATCGGTATAAGGTGGTTCATTGGGGCGTGTTTTAAGCTACAAATTGCTAGGTCGCAGATTCGCATACGACGAATAGAATCGGAGTTATAGTTGTTTATATCTGTGAGGCCATGAATCACCATTGACGGCCGGATTCCCTACCACTCGAAACGATCGACGTTTGACGAAACTATACAAGTACGTCGCAGATCGGCATGAGGTGGGTCGATGTGTCGTGTTTTATGCTACAAATTGCTATGTTGCAGATTTGCATACGACGTATAGAAGCGGAGTTATTGTTGTTTATATCTGTGAGGCCATGAATCACCATTGACGGCCGGATTGCTTTCCACTAGAAACGATCGATGTTTGACGAAACTATGCAAGTTCGTCGCAGATCGGTATAAGGTGGATCATTGGGGCGTGTTTTAAGCTACAAATTGCTAGGTCGCAGATTCGCATACGACGAATAGAATCGGAGTTATAGTTGTTTATATCTGTGAGGCCAAGAATCACCATTGACGGCCGGATTCCCTACCACTCGAAACGATCGACGTTTGACGAAACTATACAAGTATATCGCAGATCGACATGAGGTGGGTCGATGTGTCGTGTTTTAAGCTACAAATTGCTATGTCGCAGATTTGCATACGACGTATAGAAGCGGAGTTATTGTTGTTTATATCTGTGAGGCCATGAATCACCATTGACGGCCGGATTGCTTTCCACTAGAAACGATCGATGTTTGACGAAACTATGCAAGTTCGTCGCAGATCGGTATAAGGTGGTTCATTGGGGCGTGTTTTAAGCTACAAATTGCTAGGTCGCAGATTCGCATACGACGAATAGAATCGGAGTTATAGTTGTTTATATCTGTGAGGCCATGAATCACCATTGACGGCCGGATTCCCTACCACTCGAAACGATCGACGTTTGACGAAACTATACAAGTACGTCGCAGATCGGCATGAGGTGGGTCGATGTGTCGTGTTTTAAGCTACAAATTGCTATGTTGCAGATTTGCATACGACGTATAGAAGTGGAGTTATTGTTGTTTATATCTGTGAGGCCATGAATCACCATTGACGGCCGGATTCCCTACCACTCGAAACGATCGTCGTTTGACGAAACCATGCAAGTTCGTCGCTGATCGGCATGAGATGGGTCGATGTGACGTGTTTTAAGCTACAAATTGCTACGTCGCATATCCGCATACGACGAATAGAAGCGGAGTTATTGTTGTTTATATCTGTGAGGCCATGAATCACCATTGACGGCCGGATTGCCGTTCACTCGAAACGATCGACGTTTGACGAAACTATGCAAGTTCGTCGCAGATCAGTAAAAGGTGGGTCGGTGGGCCGTGTTTTATGCTACAAATTGCTATGTCGCAGATTTGCATACGACGAATAGAAGCGGACTTATTGTTGTTTATATCTGTGAGGCCATGAATCACCATTGACGGCCAGATTGCCTACCACTCGAAACGATCGATGTTTGACGAAACTATGCAAGTTCGTCGCAGATCGGCACAAGGTGGGTCGATGTGTCGTGTTTTAAGCTACAAATTGCTATGTCGCAGATTTGCATTCGACGAATAGAAGCGGAGTTATAGTTGTTTATATCTGTGAGGCCATGAATCACCATTGACGGCCGGATTGCTTACCACTCGAAACGATCGATGTTTGACAAAACTATGCAATTTCGTCGCAGATCGGCACATGGTGGGTCGATGTGACGTGTTTTAAGCTACAAATTGCTATGTCGCAGATTTGCATTTGACGAATAGAAGCGGAGTTAAAGATGTTTATATCTGTCTGGCCATGAATCACCATTGACGGCAGGATTGCCTACCGCTCGAAACGATCGATGTTTGACGAAACTATGCAAGTTCATCGCAGATCGGCACAAGGTGGGTCGATGTGACGTGTTTTAAGCTACAAATTGCTATGTCGGATATTGGCATACGACGAATAGTAGCCAAGTTTTAGGTGCTTATATCTGTGAGATCATGAATCACCATTGACGGCCGGATTGCTTGCCACTCGAAACGATCGATGTTTGACGAAACTATGCAAGTTCGTCGCAGATCGGCACAAGGTGGGTCGATGTGTCGTGTTTTAAGCTACAAATTGCTATGTCGCAGATCTGCATTCGACGAATAGAAGCTGAGTTATAGTTGTTTATATCTGTCAGGCCATGAATCACCATTGACGGCCGGATTGCTTTCCACTCGAAACGATCGATGTTTGACGAAACTATGCAAGTTCGTCGTAGATCGGTATAAGGTGGTTCATTGGGGCGTGTTTTAAGCTACAAATTGATACGTCGCAGATTCGCATACGACGAATAGAATCGGAGTTATAGTTGTTTATATCTGTGAGGCCATGAATCACCATTGACGGCCGGATTGCCTACCACTCGAAACGATCGATGTTTGACGAAACTATGCAAGTTCGTCGCAGATCGGCACAGGGTGCGTCGATGTGACGTGTTTTTAGCTACAAATTGCTATGTCGCAGATTTGCATTCGACGAATAGAAGCGGAGTTATAGTTGTTTATATCTGTCAGGCCATGAATCACCATTGACTGCCGGATTGCTTTCCACTCGAAACGATCGATGTTTGACAAAACTATGCAAGTTCGTTGCAGATCGGTGTAAAGTGGTTCGTTGGGGCGTGTTTTAAGCTACACATTGCTACGTCGCAGATTCGCATACGACGAATAGAAGCGGAGTTATTGTTGTTTATATCTGTGAGGCCATGAATCACCATTGACTGCCGGATTGCTTTCCACTCGAAACGATCGATGTTTGACAAAACTATGCAAGTTCGTCGCAGATCGGTGTAAGGTGGTTCGTTGGGGCGTGTTTTAAGCTACACATTGCTACGTTGCAGATTCGCATACGACGAATAGAAGCGGAGTTATTGTTGTTTATGTCTGTGAGGCCATGAATCACCATTGACGTCCGGATTCCCTACCACTCGAAACGATCGACGTTTGACGAAACCATGCAAGTTCGTCGCAGATCGGCACAAGGTGGGTCGATGTGACGTGTTTTAAGCTACAAATTGCTATGTCGCAGATTTGCATTCGACGAATAGAAGCGGAGTTATTGTTGTTTATATCTGTGAGGCCATGAATCACCATTGACGTCCGGATTCCCTACCACTCGAAACGATCGACGTTTGACGAAACCATGCAAGTTCGTCGCAGATCGGCACAAGGTGGGTCGATGTGACGTGTTTTAAGCTACAAATTGCTATGTCGCAGATTTGCATTCGACGAATAGAAGCGGAGTTATAGATGTTTATATCTGTCTGGCCATGAATCACCATTGATGGCAGGATTGCCTACCGCTCGAAACGATCGATGTTTGACGAAACTATGCAAGTTCATCGCAGATCGGCAAAAGGTGGGTCGATGTGACGTGTTTTAAGCTACAAATTGCTATGTCGGATATTGGCATACGACGGATAGAAGCCAAGTTTTAGGTGCTTGTATCTGTGAGACCATGAATCACCATTGACGGCCGGATTGCTTACCACTCGAAACGATCGACGTTTGACGAAACTATGCAAGTTCGTCGCAGATCGGCATGAGATGGGTCGATGTGACGTGTTTTAAGCTACAAATTGCTATGTCGCATATCCGCATACGACGAATAGAAGCGGAGTTATTGTTGTTTATATCTGTGAGGCCATGAATCACCATTAACGGCCGGATTGCTTACCACTCGAAACGATCGATGTTTGACAAAACTATGCAAGTTCGTCGCAGATCGGTATAGGGTGGTTCGTTTGGGCGTGTTTTAAGCTACAAATTGCTATGTCGCAGATTCGCATACGACGAATAGAAGCTGAGTTATAGTTGTTGATATCTGTGAGGCCATGAATCACCATTGACGGCCGGATTCCCTACCACTCGAAACGATCGACGTTTGACGAAACCATGCAAGTTCGTCGCAGATCGGCACAAGGTGGGTCGATGTGACGTGTTTTAAGCTACAAATTGCTATGTCGCAGATTCGCATACGATGAATAGGAGCGGAGTTATAGTTGTTTATATCTGTGAGGCCATGAATCACCATTGACTGCCGGATTGCTTTCCACTCGAAACAATCGATGTTTGACAAAACTATGCAAGTTCGTCGCAGATCGGTGTAAGGTGGTTCGTTGGGGCGTGTTTTAAGCTACACATTGCTACGTCTCAGATTCGCATACGACGAATAGAAGCGGAGTTATCGTTGTTTATATCTGTGAGGCCATGAATCACCAATGACGGCCGGATTGCTTACCACTCGAAACGATCGATGTTTGACAAAACTATGCAAGTTCGTCGCAGATCGGTATAGGGTGGTTCGTTTGGGCGTGTTTTAAGCTACACATTGCTATGTCGCAGATTCGCATACGACGAATAGAAGCGGAGTTATCGTTGTTTATATCTGTGAGGCCATGAATCACCATTGACGTCCGGATTCCCTACCACTCGAAACGATCGACGTTTGACGAAACCATGCAAGTTCGTCGCAGATCGGCACAAGGTGGGTCGATGTGACGTGTTTTAAGCTACACATTGCTACGTCGCAGATTCGCATACGACGAATAGAAGCGGAGTTATTGTTGTTTATATCTGTGAGGCCATGAATCACCATTGACTGCCGGATTGCTTTCCACTAGAAACGATCGATGTTTGACGAAACTATGCAAGTTCGTCGCAGATCGGTATAAGGTGGTTCATTGGGGCGTGTTTTAAGCTACAAATTGCTAGGTCGCAGATTCGCATACGACGAATAGAATCGGAGTTATAGTTGTTTATATCTGTGAGGCCATGAATCACCATTGACGGCCGGATTCCCTACCACTCGAAACGATCGACGTTTGACGAAACTATACAAGTACGTCGCAGATCGGCATGAGGTGGGTCGATGTGTCGTGTTTTAAGCTACAAATTGCTATGTTGCAGATTTGCATACGACGTATAGAAGCGGAGTTATTGTTGTTTATATCTGTGAGGCCATGAATCACCATTGACGGCCGGATTGCTTTCCACTAGAAACGATCGATGTTTGACGAAACTATGCAAGTTCGTCGCAGATCGGTATAAGGTGGATCATTGGGGCGTGTTTTAAGCTACAAATTGCTAGGTCGCAGATTCGCATACGACGAATAGAATCGGAGTTATAGTTGTTTATATCTGTGAGGCCAAGAATCACCATTGACGGCCGGATTCCCTACCACTCGAAACGATCGACGTTTGACGAAACTATACAAGTATATCGCAGATCGACATGAGGTGGGTCGATGTGTCGTGTTTTAAGCTACAAATTGCTATGTCGCAGATTTGCATACGACGTATAGAAGCGGAGTTATTGTTGTTTATATCTGTGAGGCCATGAATCACCATTGACGGCCGGATTGCTTTCCACTAGAAACGATCGATGTTTGACGAAACTATGCAAGTTCGTCGCAGATCGGTATAAGGTGGTTCATTGGGGCGTGTTTTAAGCTACAAATTGCTAGGTCGCAGATTCGCATACGACGAATAGAATCGGAGTTATAGTTGTTTATATCTGTGAGGCCATGAATCACCATTGACGGCCGGATTCCCTACCACTCGAAACGATCGACGTTTGACGAAACTATACAAGTACGTCGCAGATCGGCATGAGGTGGGTCGATGTGTCGTGTTTTAAGCTACAAATTGCTATGTTGCAGATTTGCATACGACGTATAGAAGTGGAGTTATTGTTGTTTATATCTGTGAGGCCATGAATCACCATTGACGGCCGGATTCCCTACCACTCGAAACGATCGTCGTTTGACGAAACCATGCAAGTTCGTCGCTGATCGGCATGAGATGGGTCGATGTGACGTGTTTTAAGCTACAAATTGCTACGTCGCATATCCGCATACGACGAATAGAAGCGGAGTTATTGTTGTTTATATCTGTGAGGCCATGAATCACCATTGACGGCCGGATTGCCGTTCACTCGAAACGATCGACGTTTGACGAAACTATGCAAGTTCGTCGCAGATCAGTAAAAGGTGGGTCGGTGGGCCGTGTTTTATGCTACAAATTGCTATGTCGCAGATTTGCATACGACGAATAGAAGCGGACTTATTGTTGTTTATATCTGTGAGGCCATGAATCACCATTGACGGCCAGATTGCCTACCACTCGAAACGATCGATGTTTGACGAAACTATGCAAGTTCGTCGCAGATCGGCACAAGGTGGGTCGATGTGTCGTGTTTTAAGCTACAAATTGCTATGTCGCAGATTTGCATTCGACGAATAGAAGCGGAGTTATAGTTGTTTATATCTGTGAGGCCATGAATCACCATTGACGGCCGGATTGCTTACCACTCGAAACGATCGATGTTTGACAAAACTATGCAATTTCGTCGCAGATCGGCACATGGTGGGTCGATGTGACGTGTTTTAAGCTACAAATTGCTATGTCGCAGATTTGCATTTGACGAATAGAAGCGGAGTTAAAGATGTTTATATCTGTCTGGCCATGAATCACCATTGACGGCAGGATTGCCTACCGCTCGGAACGATCGATGTTTGACGAAACTATGCAAGTTCATCGCAGATCGGCACAAGGTGGGTCGATGTGACGTGTTTTAAGCTACAAATTGCTATGTCGGATATTGGCATACGACGAATAGTAGCCAAGTTTTAGGTGCTTATATCTGTGAGATCATGAATCACCATTGACGGCCGGATTGCTTGCCACTCGAAACGATCGATGTTTGACGAAACTATGCAAGTTCGTCGCAGATCGGCACAAGGTGGGTCGATGTGTCGTGTTTTAAGCTACAAATTGCTATGTCGCAGATCTGCATTCGACGAATAGAAGCTGAGTTATAGTTGTTTATATCTGTCAGGCCATGAATCACCATTGACGGCCGGATTGCTTTCCACTCGAAACGATCGATGTTTGACGAAACTATGCAAGTTCGTCGTAGATCGGTATAAGGTGGTTCATTGGGGCGTGTTTTAAGCTACAAATTGATACGTCGCAGATTCGCATACGACGAATAGAATCGGAGTTATAGTTGTTTATATCTGTGAGGCCATGAATCACCATTGACGGCCGGATTGCCTACCACTCGAAACGATCGATGTTTGACGAAACTATGCAAGTTCGTCGCAGATCGGCACAGGGTGCGTCGATGTGACGTGTTTTTAGCTACAAATTGCTATGTCGCAGATTTGCATTCGACGAATAGAAGCGGAGTTATAGTTGTTTATATCTGTCAGGCCATGAATCACCATTGACTGCCGGATTGCTTTCCACTCGAAACGATCGATGTTTGACAAAACTATGCAAGTTCGTTGCAGATCGGTGTAAAGTGGTTCGTTGGGGCGTGTTTTAAGCTACACATTGCTACGTCGCAGATTCGCATACGACGAATAGAAGCGGAGTTATTGTTGTTTATATCTGTGAGGCCATGAATCACCATTGACTGCCGGATTGCTTTCCACTCGAAACGATCGATGTTTGACAAAACTATGCAAGTTCGTCGCAGATCGGTGTAAGGTGGTTCGTTGGGGCGTGTTTTAAGCTACACATTGCTACGTTGCAGATTCGCATACGACGAATAGAAGCGGAGTTATTGTTGTTTATGTCTGTGAGGCCATGAATCACCATTGACGTCCGGATTCCCTACCACTCGAAACGATCGACGTTTGACGAAACCATGCAAGTTCGTCGCAGATCGGCACAAGGTGGGTCGATGTGACGTGTTTTAAGCTACAAATTGCTATGTCGCAGATTTGCATTCGACGAATAGAAGCGGAGTTATTGTTGTTTATATCTGTGAGGCCATGAATCACCATTGACGTCCGGATTCCCTACCACTCGAAACGATCGACGTTTGACGAAACCATGCAAGTTCGTCGCAGATCGGCACAAGGTGGGTCGATGTGACGTGTTTTAAGCTACAAATTGCTATGTCGCAGATTTGCATTCGACGAATAGAAGCGGAGTTATAGATGTTTATATCTGTCTGGCCATGAATCACCATTGATGGCAGGATTGCCTACCGCTCGAAACGATCGATGTTTGACGAAACTATGCAAGTTCATCGCAGATCGGCAAAAGGTGGGTCGATGTGACGTGTTTTAAGCTACAAATTGCTATGTCGGATATTGGCATACGACGGATAGAAGCCAAGTTTTAGGTGCTTATATCTGTGAGACCATGAATCACCATTGACGGCCGGATTGCTTACCACTCGAAACGATCGACGTTTGACGAAACTATGCAAGTTCGTCGCAGATCGGCATGAGATGGGTCGATGTGACGTGTTTTAATCTACAAATTGCTATGTCGCATATCCGCATACGACGAATAGAAGCGGAGTTATTGTTGTTTATATCTGTGAGGCCATGAATCACCATTAACGGCCGGATTGCTTACCACTCGAAACGATCGATGTTTGACAAAACTATGCAAGTTCGTCGCAGATCGGTATAGGGTGGTTCGTTTGGGCGTGTTTTAAGCTACAAATTGCTATGTCGCAGATTCGCATACGACGAATAGAAGCTGAGTTATAGCTGTTGATATCTGTGAGGCCATGAATCACCATTGACGGCCGGATTCCCTACCACTCGAAACGATCGACGTTTGACGAAACCATGCAAGTTCGTCGCAGATCGGCACAAGGTGGGTCGATGTGACGTGTTTTAAGCTACAAATTGCTATGTCGCAGATTTGCATTCGACGAATAGAAGCGGAGTTATAGATGTTTATATCTGTCTGGCCATGAATCACCATTGACGGCCGGATTGCTTTCCACTAGAAACGATCGATGTTTGACGAAACTATGCAAGTTCGTCGCAGATCGGTATAAGGTGGTTCATTGGGGCGTGTTTTAAGCTACAAATTGCTAGGTCGCAGATTCGCATACGACGAATAGAATCGGAGTTATAGTTGTTTATATCTGTGAGGCCATGAATCACCATTGACGGCCGGATTCCCTACCACTCGAAACGATCGACGTTTGACGAAACTATACAAGTACGTCGCAGATCGGCATGAGGTGGGTCGATGTGTCGTGTTTTAAGCTACAAATTGCTATGTTGCAGATTTGCATACGACGTATAGAAGTGGAGTTATTGTTGTTTATATCTGTGAGGCCATGAATCACCATTGACGGCCGGATTCCCTACCACTCGAAACGATCGTCGTTTGACGAAACCATGCAAGTTCGTCGCTGATCGGCATGAGATGGGTCGATGTGACGTGTTTTAAGCTACAAATTGCTACGTCGCATATCCGCATACGACGAATAGAAGCGGAGTTATTGTTGTTTATATCTGTGAGGCCATGAATCACCATTGACGGCCGGATTGCCGTTCACTCGAAACGATCGACGTTTGACGAAACTATGCAAGTTCGTCGCAGATCAGTAAAAGGTGGGTCGGTGGGCCGTGTTTTATGCTACAAATTGCTATGTCGCAGATTTGCATACGACGAATAGAAGCGGACTTATTGTTGTTTATATCTGTGAGGCCATGAATCACCATTGACGGCCAGATTGCCTACCACTCGAAACGATCGATGTTTGACGAAACTATGCAAGTTCGTCGCAGATCGGCACAAGGTGGGTCGATGTGTCGTGTTTTAAGCTACAAATTGCTATGTCGCAGATTTGCATTCGACGAATAGAAGCGGAGTTATAGTTGTTTATATCTGTGAGGCCATGAATCACCATTGACGGCCGGATTGCTTACCACTCGAAACGATCGATGTTTGACAAAACTATGCAATTTCGTCGCAGATCGGCACATGGTGGGTCGATGTGACGTGTTTTAAGCTACAAATTGCTATGTCGCAGATTTGCATTTGACGAATAGAAGCGGAGTTAAAGATGTTTATATCTGTCTGGCCATGAATCACCATTGACGGCAGGATTGCCTACCGCTCGAAACGATCGATGTTTGACGAAACTATGCAAGTTCATCGCAGATCGGCACAAGGTGGGTCGATGTGACGTGTTTTAAGCTACAAATTGCTATGTCGGATATTGGCATACGACGAATAGTAGCCAAGTTTTAGGTGCTTATATCTGTGAGATCATGAATCACCATTGACGGCCGGATTGCTTGCCACTCGAAACGATCGATGTTTGACGAAACTATGCAAGTTCGTCGCAGATCGGCACAAGGTGGGTCGATGTGTCGTGTTTTAAGCTACAAATTGCTATGTCGCAGATCTGCATTCGACGAATAGAAGCTGAGTTATAGTTGTTTATATCTGTCAGGCCATGAATCACCATTGACGGCCGGATTGCTTTCCACTCGAAACGATCGATGTTTGACGAAACTATGCAAGTTCGTCGTAGATCGGTATAAGGTGGTTCATTGGGGCGTGTTTTAAGCTACAAATTGATACGTCGCAGATTCGCATACGACGAATAGAATCGGAGTTATAGTTGTTTATATCTGTGAGGCCATGAATCACCATTGACGGCCGGATTGCCTACCACTCGAAACGATCGATGTTTGACGAAACTATGCAAGTTCGTCGCAGATCGGCACAGGGTGCGTCGATGTGACGTGTTTTTAGCTACAAATTGCTATGTCGCAGATTTGCATTCGACGAATAGAAGCGGAGTTATAGTTGTTTATATCTGTCAGGCCATGAATCACCATTGACTGCCGGATTGCTTTCCACTCGAAACGATCGATGTTTGACAAAACTATGCAAGTTCGTTGCAGATCGGTGTAAAGTGGTTCGTTGGGGCGTGTTTTAAGCTACACATTGCTACGTCGCAGATTCGCATACGACGAATAGAAGCGGAGTTATTGTTGTTTATATCTGTGAGGCCATGAATCACCATTGACTGCCGGATTGCTTTCCACTCGAAACGATCGATGTTTGACAAAACTATGCAAGTTCGTCGCAGATCGGTGTAAGGTGGTTCGTTGGGGCGTGTTTTAAGCTACACATTGCTACGTTGCAGATTCGCATACGACGAATAGAAGCGGAGTTATTGTTGTTTATGTCTGTGAGGCCATGAATCACCATTGACGTCCGGATTCCCTACCACTCGAAACGATCGACGTTTGACGAAACCATGCAAGTTCGTCGCAGATCGGCACAAGGTGGGTCGATGTGACGTGTTTTAAGCTACAAATTGCTATGTCGCAGATTTGCATTCGACGAATAGAAGCGGAGTTATTGTTGTTTATATCTGTGAGGCCATGAATCACCATTGACGTCCGGATTCCCTACCACTCGAAACGATCGACGTTTGACGAAACCATGCAAGTTCGTCGCAGATCGGCACAAGGTGGGTCGATGTGACGTGTTTTAAGCTACAAATTGCTATGTCGCAGATTTGCATTCGACGAATAGAAGCGGAGTTATAGATGTTTATATCTGTCTGGCCATGAATCACCATTGATGGCAGGATTGCCTACCGCTCGAAACGATCGATGTTTGACGAAACTATGCAAGTTCATCGCAGATCGGCAAAAGGTGGGTCGATGTGACGTGTTTTAAGCTACAAATTGCTATGTCGGATATTGGCATACGACGGATAGAAGCCAAGTTTTAGGTGCTTATATCTGTGAGACCATGAATCACCATTGACGGCCGGATTGCTTACCACTCGAAACGATCGACGTTTGACGAAACTATGCAAGTTCGTCGCAGATCGGCATGAGATGGGTCGATGTGACGTGTTTTAAGCTACAAATTGCTATGTCGCATATCCGCATACGACGAATAGAAGCGGAGTTATTGTTGTTTATATCTGTGAGGCCATGAATCACCATTAACGGCCGGATTGCCTACCACTCGAAACGATCGACGTTTGACGAAACTATGCAAGTTCGTCGCAGATCGGTAAAAGGTGGGTCGGTGGGCCGTGTTTTATGCTACAAATTGCTATGTCGCAGATTTGCATTCGACGAATAGAAGCGGAGTTATAGTTGTTTATATCTGTGAGGCCATGAATCACCAATGACGGCCGGATTGCTTACCACTCGAAACGATCGATGTTTGACAAAACTATGCAAGTTCGTCGCAGATCGGTATAGGGTGGTTCGTTTGGGCGTGTTTTAAGCTACAAACTGCTATGTCGCAGATTCGCATACGACGAATAGAAGCTGAGTTATAGTTGTTGATATCTGTGAGGCCATGAATCACCATTGACGGCCGGATTCCCTACCACTCGAAACGATCGACGTTTGACGAAACCATGCAAGTTCGTCGCAGATCGGCACAAGGTGGGTCGATGTGACGTGTTTTAAGCTACAAATTGCTATGTCGCAGATTCGCATACGATGAATAGGAGCGGAGTTATAGTTGTTTATATCTGTGAGGCCATGAATCACCATTGACTGCCGGATTGCTTTCCACTCGAAACAATCGATGTTTGACAAAACTATGCAAGTTCGTCGCAGATCGGTGTAAGGTGGTTCGTTGGGGCGTGTTTTAAGCTACACATTGCTACGTCTCAGATTCGCATACGACGAATAGAAGCGGAGTTATCGTTGTTTATATCTGTGAGGCCATGAATCACCATTGACGTCCGGATTCCCTACCACTCGAAACGATCGACGTTTGACGAAACCATGCAAGTTCGTCGCAGATCGGCACAAGGTGGGTCGATGTGACGTGTTTTAAGCTACACTTTGCTACGTCGCAGATTCGCATACGACGTATAGAAGCGGAGTTATTGTTGTTTATATCTGTGAGGCCATGAATCACCATTGACGGCCGGATTGCTTTCCACTAGAAACGATCGATGTTTGACGAAACTATGCAAGTTCGTCGCAGATCGGTATAAGGTGGATCATTGGGGCGTGTTTTAAGCTACAAATTGCTAGGTCGCAGATTCGCATACGACGAATAGAATCGGAGTTATAGTTGTTTATATCTGTGAGGCCATGAATCACCATTGACGGCCGGATTCCCTACCACTCGAAACGATCGACGTTTGACGAAACTATACAAGTATATCGCAGATCGACATGAGGTGGGTCGATGTGTCGTGTTTTAAGCTACAAATTGCTATGCCGCAGATTTGCATACGACGTATAGAAGCGGAGTTATTGTTGTTTATATCTGTGAGGCCATGAATCACCATTGACGGCCGGATTGCTATCCACTAGAAACGATCGATGTTTGACGAAACTATGCAAGTTCGTCGCAGATCGGTATAAGGTGGTTCATTGGGGCGTGTTTTAAGCTACAAATTGCTAGGTCGCAGATTCGCATACGACGAATAGAATCGGAGTTATAGTTGTTTATATCTGTGAGGCCATGAATCACCATTGACGGCCGGATTCCCTACCACTCGAAACGATCGACGTTTGACGAAACTATACAAGTACGTCGCAGATCGGCATGAGGTGGGTCGATGTGACGTGTTTTAAGCTACAAATTGCTATGTTGCAGATTTGCATACGACGTATAGAAGCGGAGTTATTGTTGTTTATATCTGTGAGGCCATGAATCACCATTGACGGCCGGATTCCCTACCACTCGAAACGATCGTCGTTTGACGAAACCATGCAAGTTCGTCGCAGATCGGCATGAGATGGGTCGATGTGACGTGTTTTAAGCTACAAATTGCTACGTCGCATATCCGCATACGACGAATAGAAGCGGAGTTATTGTTGTTTATATCTGTGAGGCCATGAATCACCATTGACGGCCGGATTGCCGTTCACTCGAAACGATCGACGTTTGACGAAACTATGCAAGTTCGTCGCAGATCGGTAAAAGGTGGGTCGGTGGGCCGTGTTTTATGCTACAAATTGCTATGTCGCAGATTTGCATACGACGAATAGAAGCGGACTTATTGTTGTTTATATCTGTGAGGCCATGAATCACCATTGACGGCCAGATTGCCTACCACTCGAAACGATCGATGTTTGACGAAACTATGCAAGTTCGTCGCAGATCGACACAAGGTGGGTCGATGTGTCGTGTTTTAAGCTACAAATTGCTATGTCGCAGATTTGCATTCGACGAATAGAAGCGGAGTTATAGTTGTTTATATCTGTGAGGCCATGAATCACCATTGACGGCCGGATTGCTTACCACTCGAAACGATCGATGTTTGACAAAACTATGCAATTTCGTCGCAGATCGGCACATGGTGGGTCGATGTGACGTGTTTTAAGCTACAAATTGCTATGTCGCAGATTTGCATTTGACGAATAGAAGCGGAGTTAAAGATGTTTATATCTGTCTGGCCATGAATCACCATTTAGCGGCAGGATTGCCTACCGCTCGAAACGATCGATGTTTGACGAAACTATGCAAGTTCATCGCAGATCGGCACAAGGTGGGTCGATGTGACGTGTTTTAAGCTACAAATTGCTATGTCGGATATTGGCATACGACGAATAGTAGCCAAGTTTTAGGTGCTTATATCTGTGAGATCATGAATCACCATTGACGGCCGGATTGCTTGCCACTCGAAACGATCGATGTTTGACGAAACTATGCAAGTTCGTCGCAGATCGGCACAAGGTGGGTCGATGTGTCGTGTTTTAAGCTACAAATTGCTATGTCGCAGATTTGCATTCGACGAATAGAAGCTGAGTTATAGTTGTTTATATCTGTCAGGCCATGAATCACCATTGACGGCCGGATTGCTTTCCACTCGAAACGATCGATGTTTGACAAA
Organism: Anoplius nigerrimus; assembly: GCA_914767735.1. Taxonomy (NCBI): domain Eukaryota; kingdom Metazoa; phylum Arthropoda; class Insecta; order Hymenoptera; family Pompilidae; genus Anoplius; species Anoplius nigerrimus. The sequence goes on along the minus strand of CAJZBX010000049.1, from coordinate 1,813,433 downwards.
ACTATGCAAGTTCGTCGCAGTTTGGTATAAGGTGGTTCTTTGGGGCGTGTTTTATGCTACAAATTGCTATGTCGCAGATTTGCATACGACGAATAGAAGCGGAGTTATCGATGTTTATATCTGTGAGGCCTATGAATCACCATTGACGGCCGGATTCCCTACCACTCGAAACGATCGTCGTTTGACGAAACCATGCAAGTTCGTCGCAGATCGACATGAGATGGGTCGATGTGACGTGTTTTAAGCTACAAATTGCTACGTCGCATATCCGCATACGACGAATAGAAGCGGAGTTATTGTTGTTTATATGTGTCAGGCCATGAATCACCATTGACGACCGGATTGCTTTCCACTCAAAACGATCGATGTTTGACAAAACTATGCAAGTTCGTCGCAGACCGGTATAAGGTGGTTCGTTGGGGCGTGTTTTAAGCTACTAATTGCTACGTCGCAGATTCGCATACGACGAATAGAAGCGGAGTTATTGTTGTTTATATCTGTGAGGCCATGAATCGCCATTGACGACCGGATTGCCTACCACTCGAAACGATCGACGTTTGACGAAACTATACAAGTATGTCGCAGATCGGCATGAGGTGGGTCGATGTGTCGTGTTTTAAGCTACAAATTGCTATGTCGCAGATTTGCATACGACTTATATAAGCGGAGCTATTGTTGTTTATATCTGTGAGGCCATGAATCACCATTGACTGCCGGATTGCTTTCCACTCGAACCGATCGATGTTTGACAAAACTATGCAAGTTCGTCGCAGGTCGGTATAAGGTGGTTCATTGGGGCGTGTTTTAAGCTACAAATTGCTAGGGCGCAGATTCGCATACGACGAATAGAAGCGGAGTTATAGTTGTTTATATCTGTGAGGCCATGAATCACCATTGACGGCCGGATTGCCTACTACTCGAAACGATCGATGTTTGACGAAACTATGCAAGTTCGTCGCAGATCGGCACAAGGCGGGTCGATGTGACGTGTTTTTAGCTACAAATTGCTATGTCGCAGATTTGCATTCGACGAATAGAAGCGGAGTTATAGTTGTTTATATCTCTCAGGCCATGAATCACCATTGACTGCCGGATTGCTTTCCACTCGAACCGATCGATGTTTGACAAAACTATGCAAGTTCGTCGCAGATCGGTGTAAGGTGGTTCGTTGGGGCGTGTTTTAAGCTACAAATTGCTATGTCGCAGATTCGCATACGACGAATAGAAGCGGAGTTATTGTTGTTGATATCTGTGAGGCCATGAATCACCATTGACGGCCGGATTCCCTACCACTCGAAACGATCGACGTTTGACGAAACCATGCAAGTTCGTCGCAGATCGGCACAAGGTGGGTCGATGTGACGTGTTTTAAGCTACAAATTGCTAGGGCGCAGATTCGCATACGACGAATAGAAGCGGAGTTATAGTTGTTTATATCTGTGAGGCCATGAATCACCATTGACGACCGGATTGCCTACCACTCGAAACGATCGACGTTTGACGAAACTATACAAGTATGTCGCAGATCGGCATGAGGTGGGTCGATGTGTCGTGTTTTAAGCTACAAATTGCTATGTCGCAGATTTGCATACGACTTATATAAGCGGAGCTATTGTTGTTTATATCTGTGAGGCCATGAATCACCATTGACTGCCGGATTGTTTTCCACTCGAAACGATCGATGTTTGACAAATCTATGCAAGTTCGTCGCAGGCCGGTATAAGGTGGTTCGTTGGGGCGTGTTTTAAGCTACAAATTGCTACGTCGCAGATTCGCATACGACGAATAGAAGCGAAGTTATTGTTGTTTATATCTGTGAGGCCATGAATCACCATTGACGGCCGGATTCCCTACCACTCGAAACGATCGACGTTTGACGAAACTATGCAATTTCGTCGCAGATCGGCACATGGTGGGTCGATGTGACGTGTTTTAAGCTACAAATTGCTATGTCGGATATTGGCATACGACGAATAGAAGCGGACTTATTGTTGTTTATATCTGTGAGGCCATGAATCACCATTGACGGCCGGAATGCCTACCACTCGAAACGTTCGATGTTTGACGAAACTATGCAAGGTCGTCGCAGATCGGCACAAGGTGGGTCGATGTGTCGTGTTTTAAGCTACAAATTGCTATGTCGCAAATTTGCATTCGACGAATAGAAGCTGAGTTATAGTTGTTTATATCTGTCAGGCCATGAATCACCATTGACGGCCGGATTGCTTACCACTCGAAACGATCGATGTTTGACAAAACTATGCAAGTTCGTCGCAGATCGGTAAAAGGTGGGTCGGTGGGCCGTGTTTTATGCTACAAATTGCTATGTCGCAGATTTGCATACGACGAATAGAAGCGGACTTATTGTTGTTTATATCTGTGAGGCCATGAATCACCATTGACGGCCAGATTGCCTACCACTCGAAACGATCGATGTTTGACGAAACTATGCAAGTTCGTCGCAGATCGACACAAGGTGGGTCGATGTGTCGTGTTTTAAGCTACAAATTGCTATGTCGCAGATTTGCATTCGACGAATAGAAGCGGAGTTATAGTTGTTTATATCTGTGAGGCCATGAATCACCATTGACGGCCGGATTGCTTACCACTCGAAACGATCGATGTTTGACAAAACTATGCAATTTCGTCGCAGATCGGCACATGGTGGGTCGATGTGACGTGTTTTAAGCTACAAATTGCTATGTCGCAGATTTGCATTTGACGAATAGAAGCGGAGTTAAAGATGTTTATATCTGTCTGGCCATGAATCACCATTGACGGCAGGATTGCCTACCGCTCGAAACGATCGATGTTTGACGAAACTATGCAAGTTCATCGCAGATCGGCACAAGGTGGGTCGATGTGACGTGTTTTAAGCTACAAATTGCTATGTCGGATATTGGCATACGACGAATAGTAGCCAAGTTTTAGGTGCTTATATCTGTGAGATCATGAATCACCATTGACGGCCGGATTGCTTGCCACTCGAAACGATCGATGTTTGACGAAACTATGCAAGTTCGTCGCAGATCGGCACAAGGTGGGTCGATGTGTCGTGTTTTAAGCTACAATTTGCTATGTCGCAGATTTGCATTCGACGAATAGAAGCTGAGTTATAGTTGTTTATATCTGTCAGGCCATGAATCACCATTGACGGCCGGATTGCTTTCCACTCGAAACGATCGATGTTTGACAAAACTATGCAAGTTCGTCGCAGTTTGGTATAAGGTGGTTCTTTGGGGCGTGTTTTATGCTACAAATTGCTATGTCGCAGATTTGCATACGACGAATAGAAGCGGAGTTATCGATGTTTATATCTGTGAGGCCTATGAATCACCATTGACGGCCGGATTCCCTACCACTCGAAACGATCGTCGTTTGACGAAACCATGCAAGTTCGTCGCAGATCGGCATGAGATGGGTCGATGTGACGTGTTTTAAGCTACAAATTGCTACGTCGCATATCCGCATACGACGAATAGAAGCGGAGTTATTGTTGTTTATATGTGTCAGGCCATGAATCACCATTGACGACCGGATTGCTTTCCACTCAAAACGATCGATGTTTGACAAAACTATGCAAGTTCGTCGCAGACCGGTATAAGGTGGTTCGTTGGGGCGTGTTTTAAGCTACTAATTGCTACGTCGCAGATTCGCATACGACGAATAGAAGCGGAGTTATTGTTGTTTATATCTGTGAGGCCATGAATCGCCATTGACGACCGGATTGCCTACCACTCGAAACGATCGACGTTTGACGAAACTATACAAGTATGTCGCAGATCCGCATGAGGTGGGTCGATGTGTCGTGTTTTAAGCTACAAATTGCTATGTCGCAGATTTGCATACGACTTATATAAGCGGAGCTATTGTTGTTTATATCTGTGAGGCCATGAATCACCATTGACTGCCGGATTGCTTTCCACTCGAACCGATCGATGTTTGACAAAACTATGCAAGTTCGTCGCAGGTCGGTATAAGGTGGTTCATTGGGGCGTGTTTTAAGCTACAAATTGCTAGGGCGCAGATTCGCATACGACGAATAGAAGCGGAGTTATAGTTGTTTATATCTGTGAGGCCATGAATCACCATTGACGGCCGGATTGCCTACTACTCGAAACGATCGATGTTTGACGAAACTATGCAAGTTCGTCGCAGATCGGCACAAGGCGGGTCGATGTGACGTGTTTTTAGCTACAAATTGCTATGTCGCAGATTTGCATTCGACGAATAGAAGCGGAGTTATAGTTGTTTATATCTCTCAGGCCATGAATCACCATTGACTGCCGGATTGCTTTCCACTCGAACCGATCGATGTTTGACAAAACTATGCAAGTTCGTCGCAGATCGGTGTAAGGTGGTTCGTTGGGGCGTGTTTTAAGCTACAAATTGCTATGTCGCAGATTCGCATACGACGAATAGAAGCGGAGTTATTGTTGTTGATATCTGTGAGGCCATGAATCACCATTGACGGCCGGATTCCCTACCACTCGAAACGATCGACGTTTGACGAAACCATGCAAGTTCGTCGCAGATCGGCACAAGGTGGGTCGATGTGACGTGTTTTAAGCTACAAATTGCTATGTCGCAGATTCGCATACGATGAATAGGAGCGGAGTTATCGTTGTTTATATCTGTCAGGCCATGAATCACCATTGACGGCCGGATTGTTTTCCACTCGAAACGATCGATGTTTGACAAATCTATGCAAGTTCGTCGCAGGCCGGTATAAGGTGGTTCGTTGGGGCGTGTTTTAAGCTACAAATTGCTACGTCGCAGATTCGCATACGACGAATAGAAGCGAAGTTATTGTTGTTTATATCTGTGAGGCCATGAATCACCATTGACGGCCGGATTCCCTACCACTCGAAACGATCGACGTTTGACGAAACTATGCAATTTCGTCGCAGATCGGCACATGGTGGGTCGATGTGACGTGTTTTAAGCTACAAATTGCTATGTCGGATATTGGCATACGACGAATAGAAGCGGACTTATTGTTGTTTATATCTGTGAGGCCATGAATCACCATTGACGGCCGGAATGCCTACCACTCGAAACGTTCGATGTTTGACGCAACTATGCAAGTTCGTCGCAGATCGGCACAAGGTGGGTCGATGTGTCGTGTTTTAAGCTACAAATTGCTATGTCGCAAATTTGCATTCGACGAATAGAAGCTGAGTTATAGTTGTTTATATCTGTCAGGCCATGAATCACCATTGACGGCCGGATTGCTTACCACTCGAAACGATCGATGTTTGACAAAACTATGCAAGTTCGTCGCAGATCGGTATAAAGTGGTTCTTTTGGGCGTGTTTTATGCTACAAATTGCTATGTCGCAGATTTGCATACCACGAATAGAAGCTGAGTTATCGATGTTTATATCTGTGAGGCCTATGAATCACCATTGACGGCCGGATTGCTTACCATTTGAACCGATCGATGTTTGACAAAACTATGCAATTTCGTCGCAGATCGGCACATGGTGGGTCGATGTGACGTGTTTTAAGCTACAAATTGCTATGTCGCAGATTTGCATTTGACGAATAGAAGCGGAGTTAAAGATGTTTATATCTGTCTGGCCATGAATCACCATTGACGGCAGGATTGCCTACCGCTCGAAACGATCGATGTTTGACGAAACTATGCAAGTTCATCGCAGATCGGCACAAGGTGGGTCGATGTGACGTGTTTTAAGCTACAAATTGCTATGTCGGATATTGGCATACGACGAATAGAAGCCAAGTTTTAGGTGCTTATATCTGTGAGATCATGAATCACCATTGACTGCCGGATTGCTTGCCACTCGAAACGATCGACGTTTGACGAAACTATGCAAGTTCGTCGCAGATCGGTATAAGGTGGGTCGTTGGGCCATGTTTTAAGCTACAAATCGCTATGTCGCAGATTCGCATACGACGAATAGAAGGGGAGTTATCGATGTTTATATCTGTGAGGCCATGAATCACCATTGACGGCCGGATTGCTTACCACTCGAAACGATCGATGTTTGACAAAACTATGCAATTTCGTCGCAGATCGGCACATGGTGGGTCGATGTGACGTGTTTTAAGCTACAAATTGCTATGTCGCAGATTTGCATTTGACGAATAGAAGCGGAGTTAAAGATGTTTATATCTGTCTGGCCATGAATCACCATTGACGGCAGGATTGCCTACCGCTCGAAACGATCGATGTTTGACGAAACTATGCAAGTTCATCGCAGATCGGCACAAGGTGGGTCGATGTGACGTGTTTTAAGCTACAAATTGCTATGTCGGATATTGGCATACGACGAATAGAAGCCAAGTTTTAGGTGCTTATATCTGTGAGATCATGAATCACCATTGACTGCCGGATTGTTTGCCACTCGAAACGATCGACGTTTGACGAAACTATGCAAGTTCGTCGCAGATCGGTATAAGGTGGGTCGTTGGGCCATGTTTTAAGCTACAAATCGCTATGTCGCAGATTCGCATACGACGAATAGAAGCGGAGTTATAGTTGTTTATATCTGTGAGGCCATGAATCACCATTGACGGCCGGATTGCTTACCACTCGAACCGATCGATGTTTGACAAAACTATGCAATTTCGTCGCAGATCGGCACATGGTGGGTCGATGTGACGTGTTTTAAGCTACAAATTGCTATGTCGCAGATTTGCATTTGACGAATAGAAGCGGAGTTAAAGATGTTTATATCTGTCTGGCCATGAATCACCATTGACGGCAGGATTGCCTACCGCTCGAAACGATCGATGTTTGACGAAACTATGCAAGTTCATCGCAGATCGGCACAAGGTGGGTCGATGTGACGTGTTTTAAGCTACAAATTGCTATGTCGGATATTGGCATACGACGAATAGAAGCCAAGTTTTAGGTGCTTATATCTGTGAGATCATGAATCACCATTGACTGCCGGATTGCTTGCCACTCGAAACGATCGACGTTTGACGAAACTATGCAAGTTCGTCGCAGATCGGTATAAGGTGGGTCGTTGGGCCATGTTTTAAGCTACAAATCGCTATGTCGCAGATTCGCATACGACGAATAGAAGGCGAGTTATCGATGTTTATATCTGTGAGGCCTATGAATCACCATTGACGGCCGGATTGCCTACCACTCGAAACGATCGATGCTTGACGAAACTATGCAAGTTCGTCGCAGATCGGCACAAGGTGGGTCGATGTGTCGTGTTTTAAGCTACAAATTGCTATGTCGCAGATTTGCATTCGACGAATAGAAGCGGAGTTATAGTTGTTTATATCTGTGAGGCCATGAATCACCATTGACGGCCGGATTGCTTACCACTCGAAACGATCGATGTTTGACAAAACTATGCAATTTCGTCGCAGATCGGCACATGGTGGGTCGATGTGACGTGTTTTAAGCTACAAATTGCTATGTCGCAGATTTGCATTTGACGAATAGAAGCGGAGTTAAAGATGTTTATATCTGTCTGGCCATGAATCACCATTGACGGCAGGATTGCCTACCGCTCGAAACGATCGATGTTTGACAAAACTATGCAAGTTCATCGCAGATCGGCATGAGGTGGGTCGATGTGTCGTGTTTTAAGCTACAAATTGCTATGTCGCAGATTTGCATACGACGAATAGAAGCCAAGTTTTAGGTGCTTATATCTGTGAGATCATGAATCACCATTGACGGCCGGATTGCTTTCCACAAGAAACGATCGATGTTTGACGAAACTATGCAAGTTCGTCGCAGATCGGTATAAGGTGGATCATTGGGCCGTGTTTTATGCTACATATTGCTATGTCGCAGATTTGCAAACGACGAATAGAAGCGGACATATTGTTGTTTATATCTGTGAGGCCATGAATCACCATTGACGGCCGGATTGCCTACCACTCGAAACGATCGATGTTTGACGAAACAATGCAAGTTCGTCGCAGATCGGCACAAGGTGGGTCGATGTGTCGTGTTTTAAGCTACAAATTGCTATGTCGGATATTGGCATACGACGAATAGAAGCGGAGTTATTGTTGTTTATATCTGTGAGGCCATGAATCACCATTGACGGCCGGATTGCTTTCCACTCGAAACGATCGATGTTTGACGAAACTATGCAAGTTCGTCGCAGATCGGCACAAGGTGGGTCGATGTGACGTGTTTTAAGCTAGAAATTGCTACGTCGCAGATTCGTATACGACGAATAGAAGCGGAGTTATTGTTGTTTATATCTGTGAGGCCATGAATCACCATTGACAGTCGGATTGCCTACCACTCGAAACGATCGATGTTTGTCTAAACTATAAAAGAACGTCGCAGATTGGCACAAGGTGGGTCGATGTGACGTGTTTTAAGCTACAAATTGCTATGTCGCAGATTCGCATACGATGAATAGGAGCGGAGTTATAGTTGTTTATATCTGTCAGGCCATGAATCACCATTGACGGCCGGATTGCTTTCCACTCAAAACGATCGATGTTTGACAAAACTATGCAAGTTCGTCGCAGATCGGCACAAGGTGGGTCGATTTGACGTATTTTAAGCTACAAATTGCTATGTCGCAGATTTGCATTCGACGAATAGAAGCGGAGTTATAGTTGTTTATATCTGTCAGGCCATGAATCACCATTGACTGCCGGATTGCTTTCCACTCAAAACGATCGATGTTTGACAAAACTATGCAATTTCGTCGCAGATCGGTATAAGGTGGTTCGTTGGGGCGTGTTTTAAGCTACAAATCGCTATGTCGCAGATTCGCATACGACGAATAGAAGCGGTGTTATCGATGTTTATATCTGTGAGGCCATGAATCACCATTGACGACCGGATTGCTTACCACTCGAAACGCTTGACGTTTGACGAAACTATACAAGTACGTCGCAGATCGGCATGAGGTGGGTCGATGTGACGTGTTTTAAGCTACAAATTGCTATGTCGCAGATTCGCATACGATGAATAGGAGCGGAGTTATAGTTGTTTATATCTGTCAGGCCATGAATCACCATTGACGACCGGATTGCTTTCCACTCAAAACGATCGATGTTTGACAAAACTATGCAAGTTCGTCGCAGACCGGTATAAGGTGGTTCGTTGGGGCGTGTTTTAAGCTACTAATTGCTACGTCGCAGATTCGCATACGACGAATATAAGCGGAGTTATTGTTGTTTATATCTGTGAGGCCATGAATCGCCATTGACGACCGGATTGCCTACCACTCGAAACGATCGACGTTTGACGAAACTATACAAGTATGTCGCAGATCGGCATGAGGTGGGTCGATGTGTCGTGTTTTAAGCTACAAATTGCTATGTCGCAGATTTGCATTCGACGAATAGATGCGGAGTTATAGTTGTTTATATCTGTGAGGCCATGAATCACCATTGACGACCGGATTGCCTTCCACTCGAAACGATCGACGTTTGACGAAACTATACAAGTACGTCGCAGATCGGCATGAGGTGGGTCGATGTGTCGTGTTTAAGCTACAAATCGCTATGTCGCAGATTCGCATACGACGAATAGAAGCGGAGTTATCGATGTTTATATCTGTGAGGCCATGAATCACCATTGACGACCGGATTGCTTACCACTCGAAACGCTTGACGTTTGACGAAACTATACAAGTACGTCGCAGATCGGCATGAGGTGGGTCGATGTGTCGTGTTTTAAGCTACAAATTGCTATGTCGCAAATTTGCATTTGACGAATAGAAGCTGAGTTATAGTTGTTTATATCTGTCAGGCCATGAATCACCATTGACGGCCGGATTGCTTTCCACTCGAAACGATCGATGTTTGACAAAACTATGCAAGTTCGTCGCAGATCGGTATAAGGTGGTTCTTTGGGGCGTGTTTTATGCTACAAATTGCAATGTCGCAGATTTGCATACGACGAATAGAAGCGGAGTTATTATTGTTTATATCTGTGAGGCTATGAATCACCATTGACGGCCGGATTGCCTACCACTCGAAACGATCGGCGTTTGACGAAGCTATGCAAGTTCGTCGCAGATCGGTATAAGGTGGTTCTTTGGGGCGTGTTTTATGCTACAAATTGCTATGTCGCAGATTTGCATACGACGAATAGAAGCGGAGTTATCGATGTTTATATCTGTGAGGCCATGAATCACCATTGACGACCGTATTGCTTACCACTCGAAACGCTTGACGTTTGACGAAACTATACAAGTACGTCGCAGATCGGCATGAGGTGGGTCGATGTGACGTGTTTTAAGCTACAAATTGCTATTTCGCAGATTTGCATACGACGTATAGAAGCGGAGTTATTGTTGTTTATATCTGTGAGATCATGAATCACCATTGACTGCCGGATTGCTTGCCACTCGAAACGATCGACGTTTGACGAAACTATGCAAGTTCGTCGCAGATCGGTATAAGGTGGGTCGTTGGGCCATGTTTTAAGCTACAAATCGCTATGTCGCAGATTCGCATACGACGAATAGAAGGCGAGTTATCGATGTTTATATCTGTGAGGCCTATGAATCACCATTGACGGCCGGATTGCCTACCACTCGAAACGATCGATGCTTGACGAAACTATGCAAGTTCGTCGCAGATCGGCACAAGGTGGGTCGATGTGTCGTGTTTTAAGCTACAAATTGCTATGTCGCAGATTTGCATTCGACGAATAGAAGCGGAGTTATAGTTGTTTATATCTGTGAGGCCATGAATCACCATTGACGGCCGGATTGCTTACCACTCGAAACGATCGATGTTTGACAAAACTATGCAATTTCGTCGCAGATCGGCACATGGTGGGTCGATGTGACGTGTTTTAAGCTACAAATTGCTATGTCGCAGATTTGCATTTGACGAATAGAAGCGGAGTTAAAGATGTTTATATCTGTCTGGCCATGAATCACCATTGACGGCAGGATTGCCTACCGCTCGAAACGATCGATGTTTGACAAAACTATGCAAGTTCATCGCAGATCGGCATGAGGTGGGTCGATGTGTCGTGTTTTAAGCTACAAATTGCTATGTCGCAGCTTTGCATACGACGAATAGAAGCCAAGTTTTAGGTGCTTATATCTGTGAGATCATGAATCACCATTGACGGCCGGATTGCTTTCCACAAGAAACGATCGATGTTTGACGAAACTATGCAAGTTCGTCGCAGATCGGTATAAGGTGGATCATTGGGCCGTGTTTTATGCTACATATTGCTATGTCGCAGATTTGCAAACGACGAATAGAAGCGGACATATTGTTGTTTATATCTGTGAGGCCATGAATCACCATTGACGGCCGGATTGCCTACCACTCGAAACGATCGATGTTTGACGAAACAATGCAAGTTCGTCGCAGATCGGCACAAGGTGGGTCGATGTGTCGTGTTTTAAGCTACAAATTGCTATGTCGGATATTGGCATACGACGAATAGAAGCGGAGTTATTGTTGTTTATATCTGTGAGGCCATGAATCACCATTGACGGCCGGATTGCTTTCCACTCGAAACGATCGATGTTTGACGAAACTATGCAAGTTCGTCGCAGATCGGCACAAGGTGGGTCGATGTGACGTGTTTTAAGCTAGAAATTGCTACGTCGCAGATTCGTATACGACGAATAGAAGCGGAGTTATTGTTGTTTATATCTGTGAGGCCATGAATCACCATTGACAGTCGGATTGCCTACCACTCGAAACGATCGATGTTTGTCTAAACTATAAAAGAACGTCGCAGATTGGCACAAGGTGGGTCGATGTGACGTGTTTTAAGCTACAAATTGCTATGTCGCAGATTCGCATACGATGAATAGGAGCGGAGTTATAGTTGTTTATATCTGTCAGGCCATGAATCACCATTGACGGCCGGATTGCTTTCCACTCAAAACGATCGATGTTTGACAAAACTATGCAAGTTCGTCGCAGATCGGCACAAGGTGGGTCGATTTGACGTATTTTAAGCTACAAATTGCTATGTCGCAGATTTGCATTCGACGAATAGAAGCGGAGTTATAGTTGTTTATATCTGTCAGGCCATGAATCACCATTGACTGCCGGATTGCTTTCCACTCAAAACGATCGATGTTTGACAAAACTATGCAATTTCGTCGCAGATCGGTATAAGGTGGTTCGTTGGGGCGTGTTTTAAGCTACAAATCGCTATGTCGCAGATTCGCATACGACGAATAGAAGCGGTGTTATCGATGTTTATATCTGTGAGGCCATGAATCACCATTGACGACCGGATTGCTTACCACTCGAAACGCTTGACGTTTGACGAAACTATACAAGTACGTCGCAGATCGGCATGAGGTGGGTCGATGTGACGTGTTTTAAGCTACAAATTGCTATGTCGCAGATTCGCATACGATGAATAGGAGCGGAGTTATAGTTGTTTATATCTGTCAGGCCATGAATCACCATTGACGGCCGGATTGCTTTCCACTCAAAACGATCGATGTTTGACAAAACTATGCAAGTTCGTCGCAGACCGGTATAAGGTGGTTCGTTGGGGCGTGTTTTAAGCTACTAATTGCTACGTCGCAGATTCGCATACGACGAATATAAGCGGAGTTATTGTTGTTTATATCTGTGAGGCCATGAATCGCCATTGACGACCGGATTGCCTACCACTCGAAACGATCGACGTTTGACGAAACTATACAAGTATGTCGCAGATCGGCATGAGGTGGGTCGATGTGTCGTGTTTTAAGCTACAAATTGCTATGTCGCAGATTTGCATTCGACGAATAGATGCGGAGTTATAGTTGTTTATATCTGTGAGGCCATGAATCACCATTGACGACCGGATTGCCTTCCACTCGAAACGATCGACGTTTGACGAAACTATACAAGTACGTCGCAGATCGGCATGAGGTGGGTCGATGTGTCGTGTTTAAGCTACAAATCGCTATGTCGCAGATTCGCATACGACGAATAGAAGCGGAGTTATCGATGTTTATATCTGTGAGGCCATGAATCACCATTGACGACCGGATTGCTTACCACTCGAAACGCTTGACGTTTGACGAAACTATACAAGTACGTCGCAGATCGGCATGAGGTGGGTCGATGTGTCGTGTTTTAAGCTACAAATTGCTATGTCGCAAATTTGCATTTGACGAATAGAAGCTGAGTTATAGTTGTTTATATCTGTCAGGCCATGAATCACCATTGACGGCCGGATTGCTTTCCACTCGAAACGATCGATGTTTGACAAAACTATGCAAGTTCGTCGCAGATCGGTATAAGGTGGTTCTTTGGGGCGTGTTTTATGCTACAAATTGCAATGTCGCAGATTTGCATACGACGAATAGAAGCGGAGTTATTATTGTTTATATCTGTGAGGCTATGAATCACCATTGACGGCCGGATTGCCTACCACTCGAAACGATCGGCGTTTGACGAAGCTATGCAAGTTCGTCGCAGATCGGTATAAGGTGGTTCTTTGGGGCGTGTTTTATGCTACAAATTGCTATGTCGCAGATTTG